>OY856409.1:424833360-425433360 GCA_963693085.1 Alisma plantago-aquatica
TAGTAAGTTGTGGGTATTAACAAAGAATGAGTATGTATGATGGTTTAGTAAGTGCATTGTAGTTGTGGTTTGGAGTTGTAATCTCTGAATATTTGTGCTGGTTTCTGAATGAATGAATGTTACCCACCATTGACATTACTTGTGCATTCCATTGACACTCAATGAGTCAGACTAAATGTAAAAATTGATATGATCTACCTTATGAAGCTCTGTCAATCCTATTCTTGCATCTGAATGAATACCATCTGCCATATGGGAGGTTCTTGCTATGATCCATTGATGTTTTATTTAAACAATGTGCACTGTGGCAAGCAACAACAAAATGAAAATTTAAGAGGACGTTGAGTTTCAGTAAGCAATAACAAAATGAAAATTCAAGTGAACGTTGAATTTTAGTACATCAGCAGGACCAAGAACAAGTAACCACGCCCCAATTTAAAATTTCTAAATCATGAACTTATCTAAGGATTTGCATTCATCTATGCACTTGAAGCAGCAACGAAGTGAATATGCAACAAAGATTGTTGTAATGAACATATCACATTATTGTATTCATCAATTCGTTGCACATCATTGGCTATCTATGATACATCAATTCGTTGCAAATTTGAAAAGGAGCTACCCGAACACATAAACAAGTTCTCCAGGAAAAGTTCTCACCTGCCTGGATGATGATACAGACAAGCACCGAACAAGTTCCCATATGTGAGACTTGAAGTATTCTGATTACTGACTAACATGCTATCATTTAGAGTTAAATGAAGCATGAATGAACAAAAATTTTAGCCAGCTTAAGTGTATATTTATCTCTCCATAAAACCAATTTGTGTTTAGCGAACTTGCACACCCTTTGAGATTGAGCGCTTCATCCTAAAAAAGCAGCGTATTACACTCTGAAGTTGATAAATGACTATGAAACAAGTCCAATGCTTCCATTTTTTTCACCAACAAGTATGATATCCGAAATGGAAGTTGCGAATAGGGGAAGACATCTAAGTCTCCATGTTTCAACAAAAAAATAACATTATATTCAGATGGTGAGGTACTTTCAGTAAACATGTAGCATAAAGGATAACAAGATACGATAAACATACCAAAACCATATTGTATGTACCTCAGTTTATCACAACTAGGGATTCAACACACCCTTTGCGATAATATAGTCAATGAGAATAGAAAAAAATTAAAATGCATTCCTTTCTTTTCCATGGCTTCCTCCACACCAAGCTTAGCAATAAACATGTCTTATTTTCAATTAATACATTACCTCACGGTTATACAGTTCATTTTTTCTTGCAACAATAATAAAAACACTTAATGAACCAATTCATATTCCACATTCAATCCATAATAATTACACTGAATAAACCACACATTCATATCCAACTATGTACCAAAATATCAACTATCGAGCCAAACATGAACAGAATCCAACAATAAGTCCATTCATTTCAGAATTTTGGATAAGCATTATAGAAAAGATCCAGTAAGAATAGAATTTTCCATTTCAGCACTGAGTGTGCATACATTAATACATCATCAGCACTGAATGTGCATACATGAATACATTGCAGTGAACATGCATACATGAATACATAGTTTCAACATAGAAATGGTTACAAGACCCATAGGCAAATTGATCATGAGCATCCACCTGCATCTTATTCTTCTTCAGACTCGTAAATTTGGTGAAGCTCATGAGCATCAGATGTTTCTTTGACAACCTGAATAAATTTTTGCATCATGAGTGACCAGGAAAATGAAAATCAAGTAAATTAACTAGAACAAAAATCAACTAAGTCAACTAACCCCGGATTTGCATGTACGACTATTGTGCCCTTTTCTGTTACATGTACTACATGTCCTTTGTCTTTTTTCCTTTAACTCGGCTTGTGGCTTAAACCTTTGTGGCTTCCTATTTCCTCTACAATGTGATGGAGGTGGATCTCTTGCTTCCATTCCATCTTCCACATCTTCAATCTGGAGCACACATTGACTACCTTGTGTTGGAATGTGAGTTTGAGATGATGGCATGCCTTCTTCACAAGAAGCTATTCCCATATCTTTTTGCGAGGACATGATGTTGTCATAAGTTTTTTCAAACAGCTCGTGCACATCAAGGTAACTGTCTTTATGTTTAGAATCTATACCAACTAACTTCATTGCCGATCTACAAAGTGAGTTGTACCTACCCAAAGGGTTACTACCATCAACTTCTTCACAAGTCTCTTTGGCATAATGATTTGTACTTGTAGTTTTTGCTTTCCTAGTCCATCTATTCAACACATATAGAGGTGGTATCTTATGAACTTTAAGATAAAGCATCACTTTTAGTATATGCCCACATAAGATGCCAGAAAACTAAAATAGCTTGCATTCACAAAAGAATTCGTCATTATTTACATTAACATGTACTTGGTAGCTATTCTTTGATATAAATGCAAGTGACTCACTTCCAACACGTGACATTTGATATATAGAATCTTTACTAACCTCCTCTAAATCATAGCATGAGATCAATTTCATTTGCTATTTGAAAATCTTAAAAACTGATCTAGTGTAGATATCTCTTGCATGTTTCCCAATGGGAGCATAAGACCATAGTGTTGGTTGTCCATCCTTAGATATGTAGTCTTCTTCATCTTCTTTGTCATATCGGTTATCGACCACATTCTCGAATGCTTGGAAAAATTTAAACAAAGGCAAATGATTATTTACATGATCTTTAAATATTGGATTCATGCTCTCACTCCGTTGTGTTGTTGACATGTTGGAAAAAAATGTGTCTCTAAAGTATACAGGAATCCATTGCTCTATGATATTCCACAACAAGGTTAGATGTGCGTTGTCACTCAAATTGAAATCGGTTATCATCTTATTCCATCTTTGCTCAAACTCATCAATAGTGATGGGGTGATTGATGCAACATTGAAACTCTTCAATGAACCCAACAACAGTCCCATAGATTACAATGAGATGTTCACGTGCTTTTCTCATTACATGCCATTGGCAACAATGATGAATTGCATTGGGAAACACAATGCGAATTGCCTTTTTCATTGCTATATTTTGATCAATTAAAATTGCCTTTGGGTGCTTTTCATACATTGCTTCTAGAAATATTTGGAAAACCCAAACAAACGACTCAGCAGTCTCATCTCTTAATAAAGCACAACCAAACAAAGTAGATTGCTTATGATGATTCACCCCTTTAAAAGGTGCAAATGTCATATTGTATCTATTAGTCATGTAAGTTGTGTCAAATGTAATCAGATCCCCAAATGTTTGATATGATAGTCTTAATCTTGCATCTACCCAGAAGATATTGCGTGCACAACCCTCATCATCAAATAGTACAGAGTAGAAGAATGCAGGGTTAATTGCTTGTTGCTTTCTAAAATTCTCTAATGTGGATGCTACATCAACACCTATGTATCTCCTTCTCAAAGAAACAAGTGTGTTGCTTAGATCTTTTCTTGTGAATGTGACATTACGAATTCTACCTTGTTGGCTAGCAATAAGTGACATTATATGTTCACTTGAAATGTTTTGATCATGCATTGCTTGGATCAAATCCTGCACTTAAGAAGACATGTGACGGTGTGAGCGGTGAAACCTCTTTTTAGATGGACTATTGGTGAGATCATGATTGTGCTCTTTGTCAAATCTCATAACCACCCACTTTGTATCCTCTTCTAGCTTGACTCGCATTTGAGCCTTGCAACTTGTTCGATTAGAAATGATGTCCTTTTGTGGGGTTCCCTTATGACCATTGTCTTCCTTCTTTTTTGGTTTATATAACCCTTCCTTAAAGCACATGAATACCCAACTTGTCACTTTTTTTGTTTTAGTTGAGACATAATGATTCCCTTTCCTTATTCTAAATCCCATACAATATGCATATTGATTATAAAACTCCTCAGCCTTATCAAGGTTATGAAATTGCAAACCTATGAAAGGCTCCAGATCAGATTGTACTTCAAACCTTTCATCCTCCATAGGGGTCTCATTTTCTTCTCCAAACTGATCATTTGCATCCACTTCCGCTTCTTCATGTAACCAATATATTCCCTTCATGCCATCTACATCATGAGAAAAATCCATATCTACCAAAAAAAGACATAATCATTCCTTTTTTTCATATTATCAAACAATAGAAAGTTATAGTAGATTGATAAGTTCAAAGGAAGTCTAACCATGCAGGGGTGGTTGTGTGGCACTAGTGCCTTCCATATCAGACCAAATTGGAATGTAACCTTCCATATCTCCAAAAAAAATTGAATATCATGAGAAACCCAATATGATTAAATTACCACATTGAACAACCCAATACATAAATATAAATTGTTGCGGTCATAGTATGGAATTCAGTAACATTTTCTCCATTATTTTCATGTAAAAAATTACTATTTTGGCATATGGTGTGGTTAGTTTAAGTCAGCAGAGTCATACAAAAATGCATAAATCCATTCCTAAAAAGGCAAAAAATGTATCTAAAAAATGCAGATTGATAACATTCATGTCTTATTAGATTTATGTACCTAAAAATGCAGAAAATGCTAACAGTTCTAATTTTGAGTGTTACCAAAAATGAGGGTCTTTGATTATTGTTTCTCCATTGCAAGAAATGTTTATGTGAATAACGTGTTACCTTAAGATGTGTTGCCTGCCCCCAATGAGATGTCGCCTGACTTCGATGAGATTCAGGGACTCCAAGCAAGCTCATTGACAGCTATAATATTCAGCAAAAAACTTCCTTGCACTCCAAACACTCTACCACTCAGAACCCAGATGAGATGCAGGGACCTCGATGAGATCTAAGAGCCAAGCTCTCTTGCCGGCAGAAGGGAAGCAGTGGTATCTCACCAGCAGTAGCAGCTAGCCGGCAGAAGGATAGAAGCAGCAACTCTAGCCGACCGACAGCAGGGGAGTAGGAAGAGTCAGAGCAAAGAGAGAGCGAGTCAGAGAGAGAGAGAGAGGTTTTCGTGCAAGCAAGCAAGAAGGAGGTCGTCGTGCAAGCAAGAAGGAGGTCGCCGACTGAGCCTCAGTAGATAGAGAGGGTGCCGGACCGTAGAGGGGAGGGAGGGGGAGAGAGAGCGGGGAGAGAGAGAGAGGGTGGCAGTGGGGGAGAGAGCGGCTAGGTGGACCCAGCGTCTGTGGTTGTCTTAGTGGGCGGGATAATTCCCAGCCACTGATCAAAATTGGAGAAGATCCAAGGGCTTAAAACTTGATTGTAACCTGGCCCCAATACACTTAAGTGTATCCTAGCCTAACTCTCTCTCTATATATACCTATATATATATACCAATATATATACATATATATATACCTATATATACGTATATATATGTATATATATACCTATATATCCGTATATATATATACATACATATATATATACATACATACATATATATATATACACCTATATATAAATATATATATATATATATATATATATACTTACGTATATATATATATATATATATATATCTGTATATAGGTATATATATATATATATTTATATTAAACATGATTTTTAGTATCTATGTTTTTAGTTCAATTTTTAGACGGATAAAAGTTCTTCGCATAATCAAATTCATAGCATAAGAAACTAGCTTATAGCAGAAAGATAATAATACTCTGAGTACCATAGAGAGCAAGATAGTCTGTATACATGTGTTGCCCACCTCACTTCCTTCTATCTTCAACGTCAACTGATCTTCTTTTAATGATTTCTAAGAGAAGTAATCCTTAGACCTGGACGTTCCAGATATCAAACTCCTTATCATCATATATCCTTCATATCCCTACGACCTTATGCACTCCTTTGCTTGATCAGACTTTTTAGGCGACGGCCTCCGGGATAGAATAAGGGAGAGATGACTCTCGACCGGTGAAGTTAAAATAGAATGGGAGTTTAAAGGGTTACTCACAGATCTTCCTTCTCTATGGTAGTACAAAAATTATTATCTTCAGGCTAAAGCTTGTTTCTTACGCAAGACTCATATCAAGAACTGGGATGAAATCTGGAATGAAATACGATCGAAGCTCTTTTATTAAACAGAAGACTTAGAGTATGCACATATCCTATCGGGACTCTCCTCGACTATGAGTGTCCTTCTTACAAGTCTTTGAGTGTTTATATAGACACTCTACTTTACATGTTTACATTCTTTGCTTCTTTCTTTTCATAGTCATCGCACACTTGTCCGGTTGTAAGTGCTTTGCTTTTCAATGTCTTTCTTTAATGAACACTTGTCTGGTGGAGAGTCCTTTGTCTTATTTCATCTTATCTGATCTCTTGTTTCAATCCTCTATCTTGTAAATGCCTTCTTTCATCATGGATGATGTATTTCTTATTTCATCATTGCTGACATTTTTCTAGCTTGTCGTATTCAGCGACTGGTGCTGATGTTGCTGTCTTTATCCATTTTATCTTGGCATGCTGGACATATTTTTCCCTCATGCTTTCTGAGTTGGCAAAATACTTGTTGGCATCTGCATCTTGGTTTTATTTGTCCAATTTCTATCTTTTTTAGAAACCTTTCTATATTAATTTTTGTTTATATATTAGTTCTTCTTGTAGTAGAAAGAATAATTATATTGTCTGAAGCTTTATGTAGCCAGCTTCGATTCTCGTTGATTAATTTTTCTAATACTTGGCAGAGAACTTTTAGTCCTAGAGCTCTTCTGACTTCAACAAATTCTTTTTCGACTTTATTTCCTTCAAATTCCTTTCGGAAACTTGCTTCTATTTCCTTGACGTATTCTGGGGAAGATACTCCGATTTGTATGCAATGTACTGGATTAAACTTCTTTAATTTTTCCCAAATCTTCGGATGCTGAGAAAATCTTGATATAAATTTCACTACTAGGTTTTACTAGTGGGCTATTACTTTTAAATTCTCTGACTGCTTTGATAATTTCTTGGGGCAGCCCTTGAATTTCTCCAAGGATAGGGCTCAAATATATTAGATTTTCTGCTCCAATTCTGAAACAATCTTTAATAATTCTTGGATCGGCTCCTTTGTCAAAATTAATTCTGGGATAAATTCTTGTATGATCTGGAACACAAGTCTTTGTTGTTTTGAGATTATAAACAATCTCTAATAGAGATTTGTATTCATTTTCACTTTTTGTTAAAAAATCTGCAAGAAAGTTAGTTTCACCTTTAATAACTTCTATGTCAAAAATATATTCTGCAAAAAATGTCTTCCATATGCTTAGTCGTATATATTCTGGTGTAGATGGTAGATTGTTTTTAATAAAAGCTTTTACCTGGGTATTATCTACTCGTGCTAAGAATTTTTTAGGTAACAAGAAATAAGATAACTTTTTAATTCCCTTTTTTAGTGCTAGTAATTCTTTCTCATTTGAGTGATACCTTTTTTCTGTGTCGGTAAACGTTCCAGAGGTATATTTGCATATTTTTTCTTTTTGTTCATTTTTTTTCTTTAAGACTGTTCCCCAAAATTCTTCAGAGGCGTCAGTTTCTATTATTAAGTCATCTCCTTCTAAAGGGAGATCTAATCTTGGTAGATTTTTGCATTTCTCTTTTATAAACCTAACATGATTTATAGGTTCTTTTGTCATAAGGAAGATAACATTTTTATTTAATAGTTTTGGTAAGAGATTTCTTAATTTTTCCAGGTTTTCGATAAATTGTTCTGCATAATTTATGCATCCTAAAAATCTTTGAAGTTGTTTTTTGTCTTCTATTTTTTCTAGGAACATAACGATTTTTTCTATAATATGTTCCTGCAATTCTATTCCGCTTGAGTTTAATTTTAATCCTAAGAATTCTATTTTAGATTTACAAATTTTTATTTTCTTTTTGGATAATACTATTCCTGCCTTTTGGCAAAGAAGGGAAAATATTTGCAGATGTTTGTAATGTTCTTCTTCACTTCTACTGGCTATAAGAATATCATCTACATATACTAGACAAAATGAATTATAAGGTTTGAATATCTTATCCATTCTTCTTTGGTATATTTGTGGAGCATTTTTTTAATCCAAAAGGCATTACTGTCCATTCGTAATGTCCTTGTGGAGTACTGAATGTTGTCAATGGTATACTTTTTCCATCTAGTCTTATTTGATAAAATCCTGATTTGCAGTCAAATTTTGAATAAATGTTTTTTCCTCTTGTCATACTTATTAAAGTCTCTTTGTGTGGAAGAAAATATCTATCAAACTTAGTATGTTGATTTAGTTGTTTGTAATTAAATATCATTCTAGCTTTTCCTCTTTCAATTTTTGCATGATTTCTTACCATGAATGCTGGACTAGAATGAGGGCTTTTTTATTTTTGTATTAATTATGATGTTTCTAATTCCTGTAATTGGGTTCTAAATTCTTTAATGTCAACAAGATTATATCTCATAGGTTTTACTCTGATTATTTTAGTGGTGTCAATTAGTTCTATTGTAGCGCATTCCTGATTAATATTCCAGAGGGCTAATGGATTGTCACTATATTTCTTTTCAAATAATGCTTCAATATTTTGCATATTGAGTCGTGCAATGATTCGTCCTCTTATTGGTTGTTGTTTATTTTTATTATAATCACCACGTTTGTTGTGGAAATTAAATTTGTCTCTTTTATAGGCTTTTTGAACTCTTTTTACTGTAATCCAATGATCACAAGGTGTCAATAGTTTAATATAATGTTGGTGTTGTATATATAGTTTAAATTTTTGTGTAAAGTTATTTCCTAGTAATATGTGTTTTTGTGCATATTCAGGAGTATAAAATGGTGGACATGTAACTATATAATTTCCTAAAATAATTTTAGGTTTTCTAACTCCATGGGTTAGCGCATATCTTTTTCCTATAAAATCCATACCATATAATGTAGGTAATGTTGTAATGTATTTTTCAGGAAAGCATTGACTTTGGGCAATACAAGTTCCTACACCTGTATATAGGAATGCATGAAAGTATTCTATTTTGTATTCTTCATATACAATTCCTGCTACTATATAGACACTATATATACTTGTCATCCTCCTTTTTCCAAAAATACTCTTGGTTATTGTGTGTAAAATATAGTCCTTCACTTTGTAGTGAAAATGGTTCCATTTGTTGTAGTGCACTCATTCCTAATATAATTTCTATGTCGTCATTACGACTATCTGATGGTACATAGAGTGTTATGTCAATTTTTATATCTTGTATTTCAATTGGAATAATGTCTTGATGTGTAATTTCATATTCTTGTCCATCAAAATTCGTATATGCATAGGGTGATCATATGGGTATTTTTTCTATATAAGGTATCATTCCTTGTTTGATAAATGAAGCTCCTGCTATTAAATCTATTAATATTGTAGTCATATTCCATTCTTGTCCATTGAAATATTTTCCATATAATTTATAGTTTCTAGCATTTCTATTATCTGCTTGAACTCTTAAACTTGCCGTTCTTTGCAAATTTCTTAGTATTGGTCTTAGTCTTCCATTATATCTAACCGTTCTTGCTCTAGCTTCTTCTATTCTATCTCCATTTGTTAATTGTAACTCATTTCCTCCATAACGTAATCTTCTTGGGATTTTATTATATGTTACCAAGTGTTTTCTGAGACATCTATATTTATATTTTCTAGTATTTCTATTTATAAAATTATGTCTGGCTTTGTAATTTTTCCTATATCTTTAAATATATTAGGAAGCATTATAATATCTTTGTCTTCAAATTTTTCAGAGTGATGTGTGTTACTAAGAGCATAACTTATTATATATGTTACTGAATAAGGAATGAATCCTTTTTTCATGAATTCCGTTCTTTGAAAATCTTGTATTAGACTCAAAGTTCTGTTTATATTATTATCTTTAATGTTTACACTTATCTTTGGATAAATATTAAAAATTAGTTTTTGATGACTAAGAATTCCTTGTAATATTCCTAACGTAACATCTCTTCTATCATTAATTCTATTATCCATTAATACAACATTAATGGGTGAATCTATTCTGTCTCTAATAGTTGTTTTTATCATCATTTGATTAGCTCCTATGTGAATCCATCCTATTTTAGATCTATCTTTTATTTTTTCCATTTTTCTCATCAGGTCTTCCTTTCAAAGTAAAGGTATATTTATTCTATTTCTAGTGTATTCTATTTGCATAGGCATTTCTCTATTAGTTATTCCATAATAGAAAATATGCTTTCTTTGAGTAATCTTTTCAAAGAGAGATGTTCTAAATCCATCAGAATTTTCTAATTTTAATTTGGTGTTTCTTATTCGATTGAATAATTTTCTATATATTAATACTTCTTGCAAGAAATTTCCTTCTTCTTCCTGATATCACTACTACAGAAACGGCCTTTGGCGTCGGTCGTTTAACCCCATTTGGCGTCGGTTTCCAACCGACGCCTATGTGGGCGCCGCTAAAGGTCGAACACTTCGGCGTCGGTTTTTTAACCGACGCCTATTTAGCCTATAGGCGTCGGTCGTTTAGTAGATATCCGACGCCAAACAGGGTCCGCGCCACAGAAAATGGCGTCAGCTAGGGCACTTTCTGCGTCGGTTATTCATCTCAAAACCGACGCAGAAAGTGCCCTAGCTGACGCCATTTTCTGTGGCGCGGACCCTGTTTGGCGTCGGCTATCTACTAAACGACCGACGCCTACAGTTTAAATAGGCGTCGGTTTGATATGAATATCCGACGCCAATTCCAGGACTGCTTTGGCCACATAAGGCGTCGGTTATATTAAAAAACCGACGCTGTAGGTCTTTGCTGACGGTTTTCGATAAATAACCGACGCCTATTTATATTTTTTTTTTTTCATATCAGTTTGCAGGCCTGCTGTGGCTGGTCAGCAGGATGAGAACCTGCAGTTCAGTTTTCTGAACTGCAGGTTTACGACATCCATTGATATCAGCCTACAAACAGGCCGCAAACCTGCAAAAGTCACAAGCAAAATTCTACACAAGTACATTCATTCAGACATCAATTCAATTCTCACATTCACACATATAGAAACATTCAAATACATGCATTAACATTCACAAACATTCATTTACAAACATTCATTTACAAAGTATCATTCATTATCACTATCAGCATCCCAATTATATCTTACAGTTGCCACTGTTTGTACAGCTATTGCCCATTCTTCTCTTACTTCATTTAATGCTTCCATCGTATATGGAGCATTTATTTTTTTTAAACGTTTACCTGTAGTGTGGTCAGTTTTAAACACCTGCAAAGAGAATGATGTATATATATAAGTAATAATATAAAAATAATATAAGATTGATATATTGCATACTAACTAATGAGACTATATATAATACCTCATGTATGGTATCGATGTCCAATGCGGCATATTTGATAATCATATGCATAAATCGCATCACATAGTATGCGCATGCCCAGCCATTGTCTTGTGTAGCACACTATAAATTGAAACATACAAAATAATACAACTAAGCACAATTCACATCAATAATATATATATTCGAGTCGGGAACTTACTTTTACGTTCTGCCAATTTATTGGCTGGTTCTTTTTCGTTGGGACCGTTCCTCCAGCCTTTTTGAATGCATCTAAACCCCTACATGTTAATATAACACAATAAATTGCATAAGTAAATAGTAATGTAATAAAAGATGTTAACGGATATAAAAATGAAATATTTCTCACCAGAATAGTGGCATTCTCATTACGTGTCCAATTTTAGTGTTCAATGTACTCCCCGCAGGATCTAGATAATAAACAGTGAATGTCTCGGGGGCAATAACTAGTAACTCCCAATGTCTACCGCTACAAGTAGAAGTTAACAATTAATAACTCAAAATGCAAAATAAAAATGGAATTTTCTAAAGTCCAAATTATAAATAAAGTAAACATACTTGACATTGAATGGAGCTATTATTATCTTCTTCTTTTGCTGACCAAAAATTGTAAAAGCATCTATACAGTATTGTTGAACATTATCAGGGTCTTTAGCTACCAAACTAATCAATGATGGAATCAAAAATCCCACATGATCAAATGCAAATTGTTTGCAATGATCTTCGACTAGGTAGCTGCAAAACATATAGGCGTATGCATTAATATATAAGAAACCAGATCACCGGAGCTTACACAAGGTATATGGATGTATAAACAAGATCTCACCTTATCCATGTCTCTATCATTGATGTATTCAGCCAATCATACTTAAACAGCTCAATAATATCTTCTATCAATAAAGAGCTATCGTATGATTGACCTGCATAATCTGCATCTAAAGAAATAATTATAGGGCAATGTACATTATGTGCCCGTAGCCAACATGCCATTCCCCTACAAGCAGGACCTAACGGGTATGTTAGGTCAGTTGGAACCCAATCGGGTAATGTGGGAACTGGAAGTGGAGGCCTAGGTGCTCCTGGTGTCTTCTTTTTAACCTGTACATATAATTTCAGATCAGTTGACATCATATATACACATTAACAGTCTAAATCAATGTAAATTTATCTTACAATTTCAGTCGTGTAGATGACATCTGCTTTGGGCCACAATATGACCCCGCCTTCTGCCTCACCAAGTGTATCAATATCCGGGTGGGCATATGGCAATGTAGCTTCTCTCCAATCGGGTAACACACGTATCGGGCTCACACGAACGTAGCCCTGTGGCATTGGAGTCCCGTGAAACATTGCCCCAGGAAGGGACGGGTAAGCCTGCGCCTCTGCGACAACGTAGTTTTGCATTCTTAAGCGGCATGGCTTCAATGCCTACAAATTTACGTAAAGAATATTATACATATATACATATCATCTTGAAAACATAACAACTTGAAAAGACTAACTACAATGTCATAAACAATACTTACAGCAGACGTGCTAGGCGATGGGTCTCCAGGATTACTCGCAGTGTGTGCATCAGGAGAAGAGTGGGTCGCCATAGGCGTATTGGAAGCCTGAGATGCCTGCCACCGCATCAATTCTTCCTTGACCTTCTCAGCAACTACATCGTTGACCTTCTTAGCAACTAAATCCTCAACTCTCTTATTCTCCTATACATGGATAAAAGAAACATTAGATTCTTATTAATGAATTTCCTTTTGCAGTAACATTCTAAAAAAAGAATAGGTTACCTCTTCTTGAGAAAGTCCCGCTCTGGGTTTGCGCTGGGATGGCCCAAAGAATGCTTTGATGCCAACACCAGCGCCGGCACCTCTAACACGTCCAGGATGCTCTGGGTTACCCAGAGCAACTGTCAATTCATCCCTTGTGCCCTGAGGGATGAACGTGCCTTGTTTCCTCTGCTCGTGCAGCTCCCGCTAATCACCATAAACAGAAATTGGTAAGTTAACACCACAAATAATCAATATTCAAACGATTTCTGTAAGAGTTGTATTTTACCATTTTTTCAGCCGCCTCAGCAGTTACAGGCTTCTTTATTTCACCCTTCTTGTTTTGCCTGCCAGCTATCCAGATATCATGGCGAGGAATGGGTGTGGTAGACTCCTGAGTAGGAGCAGACTCCTGAGTAGCCGCAGACTCCGCCTGTAGTCTTTGGCGAACGCTTGCATAGCCTTTTGGACCCATAGTGTGGTCATGCACATTCAGTGCACGCCTTGCTTTTTGTGCGTCACTGAGGGCCTAGTTAGTATGCACATTAATGATTTGGTTAGTAGCACTAAATGCTAATCTTGAATAGGTGAATACAATGTATATTAATTAAATTAGGAGTGACGCCTAATACCTTGAATTCTTCAGATTTTCTTGAAGCAACAAAATTGTCCCAATCTTCTTTGTCCAAGAAGTTCCATTGTTCAAGGGCTGACTTCTTCTTCTTATCACCCTCTTTTATGTATTCTCTATTCAGATTTGTCCTATAATTCCTAAGCATCTTTCCAGCGCGTTGCATCACATTTTTACGATGCAACTTCTCATCCAATGCAAACAGATTCTGTAAAATAGAAATGTTATTAACTAGTATCCAAAATAGAATTGCAAATAATAGAATTTGTAATCTACAAAATAGAATTGCAAATAATAATAACTCACGCATAAATCCTTCCATATCGAGTCTTTTTTCGCTTGAGGAACTTTATGCCAATTGTCATACTTAACACCACAATGGCTCCGAGTGGTACACCCAAGATAGTTCACAAAATTATTGCGGTTCACTCCAATTGGATTTCCTCCATTATCAAACTCCACCGCCAATTTAGATCCACTACCACTTAGCGCTAATAACTTCTTCAACAGAGTGATGCCCCTTTTCTTGTTAAGTGTCTGGTGTTTCACATCAAGTTGCTCCAGTGCTTCAGTGGGTACAGGTGCATCAACCTAAAATTTGACAAAAATAAAACACACTAATTTAGCCCAATATAGAAATATAGGATATATGACATAACTAGAAGATAATGAATTTTATAGAAATACAGGATATGTTTTTAGAACTTACATTAGTATCCTCGCCATGCTCATCATGGACTTCATGCTCATCATGGACATCATGCTCATCATGGTCAGCCATCTGAAAATGTCATTAAAAAGGCAAACATTTAGCATTTGTATTAACTAGAAAAAGGCAAACATTTAGCATTTGTATTAACTAGAAAAAGGCAAACATTTAGCATTTGTATTAACTAGAAAAAGGCAAACATTTAGCATTTGTATAAACATACATGTCTCTAAAATTGTGATCTTTTATCAATTAACAATCCTTCATTGTGATCTCCGCGCACATATAAGTCATCATTAGCTTCAATATTTTGTGAAGTTGGCAACCCAACTGAGAATGGACTGGAGTCATCATACTTATCATAGTACTCTTCTTCATCTATAGGATCTTCAATGAACTGTCTTTTACCATGAAGAACAACCGACCATTTATCATTTGCAGGATCATCGATATAGAATATTTGTTTCGCCTGTGATGCCAATATGAATGGTTCACCCTTCTCGCCGATCTTTTCAAAGTTCACCAAAGTGAAACCCAATTCATCCACTATAACTCCTTTGGTGTTATCAACCCAATTACATTTAAATAGCGGAATTTTGAAATCTATGTAGTCAAACTCCCAAATGTCCTCAATGACACCGTAATATGACATTTTAGCTTCACGTGGACTCTTATCCTTTGCACTTGCAAAGTACATAGTCGACGCTTGAAGAGTGACCCCACTATTTTGGACGACACTCTTATCATCTTGGCGCTTTGTGTAATATGTGAATCCATTAATGTCAAACCCTTCATAAGACATAACATTCGGTTTTGGTTTAAAGGCGAGGCATTTGATAGTTTCTGTAATATCATTTGGTGTTTGAGATAGTTGATGTAAGACTTTATCTTCAAACCACTTAGTAAAAGTCTTATTATGCTCTCTAGCAAGCCACATTGAACTTGCTCGAGGATGTTGTCTCTTTATGAAATTGGTATGTTCCTCGATATAAACACTCACTTCTTCCATATTGTGTAAAATATACAAGTGAGCTTGTTCCAACTGCTCACGGCTGATTACTTTCACCCGTGATCCCAAAATTCCTTTGCCCTCGTCAATATTCTTGTCATTATTAGGAGTGTCATTACCACTGAGAAAGTCATTGCAAAAATCCATAACCTCTCTCGCCACATAACCTTCAATAATACTCCCTTCAGGCCGATAACGGTTTTGAACATCACCTTTAAAAACGCTCATGTATCGTTCAAAGGGATACATCCAATGCAAGAAAACTGGTCCCAACATTTTCACTTCCCTAGTCAAGTGGACAACAAGATGTACCATGATATCAAAGAACGAAGGAGGGAAATACATCTCAAGCTGACATAGGGTAACAACCACTTCTCTTTGCAAATTATCGAGAGTATCAGGGTCAATAACTTTGCTGCATAGACTGTTGAAAAAGAAACAAAGTCTGGTAATCGCAAACCTTACATGCTTCGGCAATATAGATCGAATTGCCACAGGCAATATTTGTTGCATTAGAGTGTGACAATCATGAGATTTAAGACCTATCAACTTCAGATCTTTCATTGATACCAATCTACGGATGTTGGATGAGTAACCATGTGGCACCTTAACATTTACCAAGCATTCACAAAAAGTTTTCTTCTCCTTTCTAGACAACGTGTAACAAGCGGGAGGTAAGTATGTTCTTTTATTACCCATTTCACGTAATTCTGTTAATTCTGACCTTATTCCCATTTCACGTAGGTCCAGTCTGGATTTTATCCCATCTTTAGTCTTACCTGGTATATTTAATAGAGTACCAATGATGCTATCACAGACATTTTTCTCAACGTGCATTACATCGTAAACTTAGCACAACCTGTGTATAACGGTATCTCAGCATCATGCACAATGTTTGTAAAGATAGGAGGTGGATCGGTGTGCTCTACCCTACAACTATCCAGCATCGCATCAACGATGTCTGCTGGAACTGGTTCGTTCACATTTACGTCATCAGAGGCAATTTCTTCTTCCACCCAAGCACTGCTATCGACATCTACTGGTTTCGATTTTGAAATTTCTCCATGCCAGTGCCATTCTGTATAGCCTTGTACAATCCCGTTGCACATGACATGACTTTTGATTTCCTCACCAGTGTTGACTTTCAAGTTGTTACCGCAATGCCTACATGGACAGTAGAACCTATCTGTAGGTTTTTTCCTATGTTCCTCGGCAAATCTAATAAACTGATCAAGACCAGATATAAACTCTGGGGTACAACGATTACGAATCGACATCCATGATCTATCCATTCTATGATCAGAGAAAACAAGTATATATTAGGAAACAAGTATATATTAGGAAAAGATTAGGCAACATTTCCCCGCTGTTCTCTAAGTACATATATACTTAGAGAAGAAACGGGGAAATGCCAACAAACACATGTGATGTCATTCTTATATATAATAAATGTGTACCACCTATCCCATCCTTGAACACCTAATCTCACTAGTAAGTGTATAATGGGTATTGGGTTTTCAAGAAAATTTCGGCAGCATTTCCCCGCTGTTCTCTAAGTACATATGTACTTAGAGAACAAACGGGGAAATGCTACCAAAATTTTCTCGAAAACCCAAAACACATTATACACTTACATCCTAAGTGAGATTAGGTGTTCAAGAACAGTCCCAAACCGGGGACTATCCAAGATTTACTCCTAATGAGTCAATCTTGGACGGGTTTCTAGGCCAACAAACACATTTGATGTCATTCTTATATATAATAAATGTGTACCACCTATCCCATCCTTGAACACCTAATCTCACTAGTAAGTGTATAATGGGTATTGGGTTTTCAAGAAAATTTCGGCAGCATTTCCCCGCTGTTCTCTAAGTACATATGTACTTAGAGAACAAACGGGGAAATGCTACCAAAATTTTCTCGAAAACCCAAAACACATTATACACTTACATCCTAAGTGAGATTAGGTGTTCAAGAACAGTCCCAAACCGGGGACTATCCAAGATTTACTCCTAATGAGTCAATCTTGGACGGGTTTCTAGGCCAACAAACACATTTGATGTCATTCTTATATATAATAAATGTGTACCACCTATCCCATCCTTGAACACCTAATCTCACTAGTAAGTGTATAATGGGTATTGGGTTTTCAAGAAAATTTCGGCAGCATTTCCCCGCTGTTCTCTAAGTACATATGTACTTAGAGAACAAACGGGGAAATGCTACCAAAATTTTCTCGAAAACCCAAAACACATTATACACTTACATCCTAAGTGAGATTAGGTGTTCAAGAACAGTCCCAAACCGGGGACTATCCAAGATTTACTCCTAATGAGTCAATCTTGGACGGGTTTCTAGGCCAACAAACACATTTGATGTCATTCTTATATATAATAAATGTGTATCACCTATCCCATCCTTGAACACCTAATCTCACTAGTAAGTGTATAATGTGCATTGGGTTTTCAAGAAAATTTCGGCAGCATTTCCCCGCTGTTCTCTAAGTACATATGTACTTAGAGAACAAACGGGGAAATGCTACCAAAATTTTCTCGAAAACCCAATACACATTATACACTTACATCCTAAGTGAGATTAGGTGTTCAAGAACAGTCCCAAACCGGGGACTATCCAAGATTTACTCCTAATGAGTCAATCTTGGACGGGTTTCTAGGCCAACAAATACAATAATAGATATCTACAATGAAGCCATACTCCATACAAACAATATATAATTTAGTGATTGTTCATTCTAATTTATACCAATGTACAAGTAATATAAAGAACAATGTGGATTATATGGGACATAAATTCATTGTTCATTGTCCAACATTAGGTTCAACACTTGAAACATACATTCATTTACAACATAAAAAATTTGTATCATTAGGGTCCATCAATACCTACTATTAATCAGTAATTAACTAAGTATTCATCAATACCTACTATTAATCAACACTAATCAACACATTCATTTCAACACTAATCAATACATTCAATTCAACACTAATCAACAAATCAGTAATTAACTAAGTATTCATCAATACCTACTATTAATCAGTATCTCTAATCATTAAAATCGGCAAGCAGATGAGTAATTGTAAATAACAAACTACGAATTGTTGAATTAAAGTAATCACTAAAGTAATACTAACCAGTAGGCGAGCTCCCAGCAGTGGTGGCAGTGACCGGCAAGCTCCAGGCGGCAGGGCAGCAGTGGTGGCAGTGACCGGCAAGCTCCAGGCGAGCTCCCAGCAGTGGCCGGTGAGCAGCAATGGCCGGTGAGCAGCAGGGAGCGGCAGGAGGCGGCGGGCAGGAAGGCGGCGGAGAAGGAACAGGAAGCGGCGGCGGCAGAAGGAGAAGGAGCAGGAAGCAGGCGGAGAAGGAGCAGGAAGCAGGCAGGCGGAGAAGGACCAGGAGAGGAAGCGGCGGCGGCGCACAGCGGAGGGTCGGGCAGCGTCGTCGTCGGTGAGCAGCGGCGTCGTCGGTGAGCAGCGGCGTCGTCGGTGAGCAGCGGCGTCGTCGGCGTCGTCGGTGAGCAGGGGCAGGAAGTCGGCGGAGAAGACAATGAAACAGGAAAGGGGACCTAAAGTCGATCGATCGTGCGGCTAATAAGTGCACAAAGGGCGTCGGTTATCTAAAACGCCGACGCCTAAGGTCTTCAGCGTCGGTTCCTAATAACAAACCGACGTCCAATTAGAAAAAATTTGCCCTAAATAAATTGGCGGGAACCACTATCGGCGTCGGTTATCTAAGGATAACCGACACCTAAGCTATAAATTTTCGCGCAAATTTTCATCTTAAATAGGCGTCGGGTTTGAGGTAAATAACCGATGCCGTATGTGACATATTTTTTTGCTCGAAAATTGGTTTTGGCGGGCAGTTTTACGCGTCGGTTTTTTACCAAAAAAACCGACGCTTAATACAAGCGGTACCCGTGTCTTGGATACAGACGTCGGATGACCTAGATGACCGACGTTGAATGTTATAGGCGTCGGTTTTCCTAAATAACTGACGCCCATAAAAGCGACACTGAATGTTGTTTCTGTAGTAGTGTATTCTTCTATTATTTCTTCTTAATCTGATTCTATGTCTGAAAAATAATAGATTCATCCATCTGATTGTTCATTGTCTGTTATTTGAATAAATTCTTGAATATTTTCTATTTAAGAAAGTTCTTCTTCTATAATTTCTTTGAATTTTTTTTGGTTAATTTTCTTAGATCCCCTTTATGCACATTCATTGGCCAAGTGTCCTTTTTCTTAGCATATAAAGCATTTGCTTTCTTTTGGTTTCTTTGTATTTTTATTATAATTCTTCTTCGTTCTATAATATTTTTGTTTTGGTTTCAGTTTGATTCTGAACTTTTTTCTTTTTAAATTTATATTTATTTCTTCTATTATACCTCATTGGCTCACACCCTATAGTTATTGGATGAGTCAATTGTGAACAACAAAGTCCTTGTTTTACCACTTTATTTTTTTTTCTGCTTAGTGTAGCTTCAGCACACCATTCTTCTAATTTTATTTTTAGAAATTCTATTCGTCCTCCTAATGTGTCTTCTCGTTGTCCAATATATTGAGGATACAATTGCATTGCTTTAAATCCCCAAGGGTCAGGTACTTTTATATAAAATAAATTTAGTAGAATTTTATTGGTAACATTTTCTCTGTCTGTTCTATCATATATTTTATAGAAGTATTCCTGAAATTTACATATATATTCATCTATTCGGCACATGTCACAAAATTTCAGATTATATAGTAAAAAGGTAAATCTCTATTTTTCTTTTTCTTTTTCTACATCTCTGTTTACATTCCATGTTTCTCCTAGAAATTCTCTTCGTAATTCATTTTCATAGTTATTTACCACTTGAGCTAATGTGGTTGTTGTTCCTTTTACCGCTTCTTTATCATTATCAGTTAATTCTTTCCACCAATCTGCTATGATTCCTTGGAAAGTTAAATGACAAAATCTTGATGTTGTTTCAATATCATAACATTGTGATGTTATTGATAAATATGTGGCTTTTGTCCATCTTGTTATAGCCTCATCTATATTTACACAGTTTAAGTTTAATTATATTCCATTTGCACTAATATATTCTTGGTTCATGTAATCTACCAGAGTTTCTAATGTAATATTACTTGGTCTTCTATCAGATGTCCAATTTATTCCTTCGTATCTATTCCTATCAGTTGTTTTTCTTCTAAAGCTAGGATCTGACTAGTATCTAGCTCTTGGTTGTTCTGGTGTTTCATTTCTACCGCCTTGTCTGCTAGGGACCATTATACAAATAGACATAGTTACTTGACTTCCAGAAGTCTCTCCTTCTATAGGTTTTATGTTTATCATTCTGACCTTTTCCGTTAACCTCACAATTTCTTGACTTAAACTATCTAGTTCTTCTGCTTCAGCTTCTAAATATTTGTTTTCTAATTGTTCAAATTTAAAGTCATATGTTTCTTCTATCTGAAGAGGACATAAGCTTATTTCATTTCCACTTATTTGGATAGATTTATTTTTGATATACATTCTTTATTTTTTTTCATATAGATTTTCCATTATTCTCTATAATTCTACTATCATTTCTCGAATCTTTTGAAAGTTTTTTGAATTGTTTTCATGAACTTGTACTTCTAATTTCTTATACATATTATTCAATGTTTACTTCAAATTCTAAATTTAAAGCTTTGTGTATGTTATTATGTAAATTTTCTAACTTGTTTTGTTCATACTTAATTTCATTCTCGTATTATATATATATATATATATATATACATATATATATATCTATATATATGTATATATATACGTATATATATACATACATACATATATATATATGTATATATACATATATAAATATGGGTATATCTTCGCTACCCGTGCGGGTAACTAAGATTCGCTACTCGTGCATCAGTTTTGTAATGGGAAGGTATGTATTTGTAATGAGACAATCCAAATTTGCAATGAGACGACCGAAATTGTAATACAAAGACTCGTTTTGTATTACGACGTTGTTACAGTAATAAATATATATTTATTACTATAACAGCGTTGTAATACAAAACGAGTTTTTGTATTATAATTTCGGTTGTCTCATTACAAATTTGATTGTCTCGTTACATATATGTGTCATACCATTACAAAATTGATGCACGGGTAGCGAATCTTAGTTACCCGCATGGATAGCGAAGATATACCCTATAAATAAATATATAAATATTATATATATATATATACACATATATACATATATATACATATATATACGTATGTATATATATATACGTATATATATATATACATACATATATATATATATATATATATATATATATATATATATAAACGTATCTATACATATATATACGTATATATATATGTGTATATATACGTGTATATATGTATATATATTAATGGCAACCAAAAGCCTGATGGATGGATATAAAGGAGGTTTACATGTCAAATTCCCAGCCGGGATCTTCTAAGTTGCTTCAGCATGTATATTAAATCAACAATACAGTTGATATATGTCGTAAGTTTATATGTCTCATTACAAATTTGATTGTCTCGTTACATATATGTGTCATACCATTACAAAATTGATGCACGGGTAGCGAATCTTAGTTACCTGCATGGATAGCGAAGATATACCCTATAAATAAATATATAAATATTATATATATATATATATATATATATATATATATATATATATATATATATATATATATATACGTATATACATATATATACATATATATACGTATGTATATATATATACGTATATATATATATATATATATATATATATATATATATATATATATATATATATATATATATAACGTATCTATACATATATATACGTATATATATGTGTATATATACGTGTATATATGTATATATATTAATGGCAACCAAAAGCCTGATGGATGGATATAAAGGAGGTTTACATGTCAAATTCCCAGCCGGGATCTTCTAAGTTGCTTCAGCATGTATATTAAATCAACAATACAGTTGATATATGTCGTAAGTTTATTGACATGTATTAATACCACGTAAATGGATACGATTAGTTGCATGCGTAAGAATCATCTTCTTTTATATGTTTGTTTTTGAGGTTTGTCATTTTTGTGCTACAAATGTGGTTCACTTGTGTTTGTAAAAATGGAGTACAGGCTGACATGTGGATGCCTTCAAATTGTTTGAATTTACGACACCATTGTGGTGCTAATCATGTGAAACCATCTACCCTTGACATGTCTTTAACTAACTACATTGGTGACATCAAATCCATGTTCACAGATGTGACAACTTACTCTATCGATGAACACCATGTAAATAACATATTCTTCATATAAGCTTTCTTGAATTAAGAACCATATTACAAAGATCCATGCCCAATGTCAGTATTTCTGGCCATGGAGTGATACTGTTGCATAAAAAGATGATATGGCACACATGACGTTCTTTCTAAGGCCTCATTGCCACATGTCATGCCAACTAGAAAAAGATTGATGATGGTTTCTGTGTAATGTAACATATTGCTAAGAATATTTGTTTACATCTACTCAATTTCTATTTATAACTAATTATTAGCAGGTCCAAGCTTTTCTTTATTTGTTTTTATTTTTGAAGTCACGCAACACAAATTGACGTATACATATTGTTGATAGCTGTAGAAGAGATTTGCCCATTAATAAAATGTCATTTATGACAAGTGGTGCCCATCACATGTGGATCGTAGTTTCGTTCTGTTATATAGATCCATGAAATAACCTGATATCCAATATATCACATGTGTCCGACTACTACTGGACTTGAGTATGGGTCATTTATTCATTGAAGCTCATTACTATTATCTATGTAACATTTATATAAAATTTTAGGTCATACATAACTATATAATTAAATAACTAAATGTACATGGTATGAATATATAAAACTTTAGTTAATAAGTTTCATTTGTATACGGAGTTACTCACTTCAGTTTATTAATGTCAAGTAAAAAAATTGAAAGTGAATTTCTATTTGACATTGGACTTCTAATGTAGTTGATTGGTACGATATTACATGCACTTCAAATCTAACAACGAGTATCACCTCCCCTTTAGATGCTTTATAGTCGTGATTCTTTTTTTCTACATATATATAGATACGTAAATAGATGCCTTTTAACCTCCATATGGTAAACTTATGTACACATTTGAGTTAGGGAGGTTTTGTCTTCAGAAGTGTAATGTCACTATCTAAGTTGTATATGTTTTATTATGTGTAAATTTACTAATGGTTGTCATTATGATTGACATTAGAAAATGCATATGTTGTCCATTATATATATGAGGCGAACCAATTGTTAACTCCAATTAGAGTTAGAAACTACTGTAACTTCAATTCATCATTTTGAGATGTTTGTAATATTGCTAGATTTTAGATGATTTGTATATTTTTCTATTTGCATATAAGTGCATGTATGTATTCCTATCAAATTTATCCAAAAAAATATATGAAGTTTAATTACATACTAAGATACACATTGTAGTTTTTGTCTTGATTTTTCCCTTTTATTTCAAATGATATTTACTAAACTATTGATTGTCTAACTTTTACAATGCATCTATTTTTCTTTGAAACTTAGACATCAAATGATATATTTAAATTACAAAGATCACTTTTACATATTTTCAGTTGCAAGAGCCTACTCTATTAATGAGATAATGGTATCTCAAAAAATCATTAAAAAATTACAACCTCTTATTTTATAGGATTTTCTATATTTCACATGTTATATTTGATTATTATATAAGAAATCCTAACACTCAGACAAATCAGAACAGAAAGTCTCAGAATTTTAGACCACTCACTCCACTCTCACATTTACTGGTCCTTTTTCCATTCTATTCTTAATTTTACCTTTCATGTCACTCACCTACCCATTATATACCATATTACATCCTTTCATTGCCTTTACAATGTTGTGACAAAGTATTTATTGTAAAACGTAATTATCTTAGTTAACTCTTTATTCTTTCCTAAAAACCAAGTTGTAAGGTATCATTTTTCTATATCTACTTTCTCTCTCAACTCTTCTATAAACTTTGACTCTTTATATGGTGATTATAGTCTATAGATTTACTGTCTTTTATAATTAAACTTCACATTTATTTTCAAACATTTTATCTCCCTCCACTTACAATTTTTGTCCCTTCCTGATTTGCTCACTCATATTGAATACTATCATAGCATTCGAAGGATTTGAAAACTGTATCATATAAGTTAACACAAGTGTTTTTTATAAGGTTTGAGAAAAAGAACGTGACCTCATTTATTTTTAAATAATTATCTAATATAATGTTACTTCTTTAGTGAGGCACGTGCATTTGCACGTGTATGTTTACTAGTATATATATATAGTCAGGCTAGAATACACTCGAGTGTATCCGGAGCGGAATACACTCAAGTAGATTTTCATGATGCAATATTTTTTTTTAAATCTAATCTGTTGATCTTCTTAAACATCTCGTGAACAACTCATACCCAAAATTTCAGCACATTTGGATATGTATAGCTCATGTTATGAAGACTGCAAAAATTATGCATTCCAAATTAGTTTCGTGCGTCGATTTTGTTGCCCTTGGATGAGTGACTTACACTCATCCAAATGGGCTCAAAATTTGTATGTAGCCTAGTTATAGTATGACGGTGAAGATCAATGGTTTACATTTTACAAAAACTTGTCTTGATATGCAAACACACTTGAGTGTATTCGTGCGATCTGTACACTCGAGTGTATTCTAGCTTGACTCTCTCTCTCTCTCTCTCTATATATATATATATAGTGAAAGAGTGAGTGATGTATTGGAACTCATACATATTGATGTATGTGGACCTTTTATAACAAATTCTTGTGGTAATTACCAATGTTTAATTAGCTTAATCAATTGCTTCAGTAGGTATGGCCATGTATACTTGATGACACATAAGTCAAGAACCCTTGAAAAGTTCAAGGATTTCATGAATGAAGTAAATAACTGACTTGGGAAAAGTATTACAAAACTTTTTTTTGATCGAGGTGGGGACTACTTAAGGCAAGAGTTTGAGGATCTTCTATTAGAATATGATATTGTATCACAACTGACTCCACCTGGAACACCACTACATAATTGTATAAAAAAGAATGAACCGTACACTACCAGATATGGTGCAATGGGATTTTCTCATCTTCTAACTTCCTTCTGGGGACATGCCCTAGAAACTGTAGTCTTTGCACTAAATTTTGTACCACCTAAATCAGTTCAAAAGACATCATATGAGATATGGTATGGGGAGTGTCCCAATGCATCTTTTATGAAGATTTTGGGATGTGAAGCTTTTGTGAGAAAGTAGTTTCCTGAAAATCTTAGAGAAAAATTTGATAAATGTTATTTTGGTGGATATACTAGGGAAACCAAAGGCATGTTCCTTTTATACTCAATCTGGCAATAAAGTCTTTGTTTCTAGGGATATTGTATTCTAGAAAAGGAATTTATTTCCAAAGGAATCAATGGGATAAAAGTAGAACTCGAAGAAGTTTGAGGCCAACAGGAAAACATTGAACCTATAGAGGTACAAAAGGAGCATTAAGAGATACAAAATATTTGGAATATAAAGTTCCTCATGTAACATAGGATCCTCACAAATCTAATAGGACATGCCTTGAGCCTGAATGGTCTGGTTATCTTGTGACTCAAAAAGGTGAAGAGTTGGTTATTAATGATGAGCCAATGACCTACCTAGAAGATGTTAAGGGACCAGAATATAAGAAATGGCTTGAGATCATGAGATATGAGATGGTATCCACGTACACCAACAAGGTATGAACCTTGGTGGATCCACCCGAAGGGGTAAAACCAATCAGGTGCAAGTGGGTCTTCAAAAGGAAAACTGACATGGATGGTAATGTAAAAACCTATAAAGGCTGATTGGTTGCAAAGGGTTTCATGCAAGTTCAAGGTGTTGACTTTGAAGAAACCTTTTCTCCAGTCTCCATGTTTAACTCCATCATAATCATGCTTGCCGTTGTATCTTATTATGACTTTGAGATTTGGCAAATAGATGTGAAAACTGCATTCCTTAATGGGAATTTGTTTGAGTATGTTTACATGACACAAGATGGGAGTTTTATAAATCCATACAATGCAAACAAAGTTCTTAAGTTACAACGGGAAATATATGGATTGAATCAAGCATCTCAGAGCTGGAATCTTTGATTTGACAAAATAGTCAAAATGAAGATGAACCGTTTATTTCAAGAAGGTTAGTGGGAGCATGATTGTATTCCTCATAATGTATGTAGATGACATACTATTGATGGGGAATGACATCCTTACTTTGCAAATGGTAAAAACATGGGTAGGAAATACATTCTCTAAGAAGGACTTAGGAAAAGCATCCTATATCTTAGGAATCAAGATCTATATAGATAGATCTAGAAGGATTCTTGACCTAAACCAGAGCACATACACTAACAAAGTGTTGAAGATGTTCAACATGGAGAACTCAAAGGGAGAAACTTATTCATGTCTCATGGTGTTAGTACCTCTAGAGATCAATGTTCCAATTCTTCTGATGAATGGGAGAGCATGAGTAAGATTCCATTTGCATATGCAATTGGAAATATCATGTATGCAAAGTTATGTACTCATCCCGATGTTACCTATGCTTTGAGTATGACAAGCATGTATCTGTGAAATACCAGTGAAAACATTAGACTGTCATAAAGAACATCCTTAAGTACTTGAGAAGAAATAAGGATTAGTTTCTTGTATACGGTGGTGAGGAAGAAGTAGTGGTAAGGGTTACACTGATGAAAGCTTCCAAACTAACAAATATGACTTTAGATCGCAATATGGATTTGTATTTTGCCTTAACAACATAGTTGTAATCTGGAAGAGTTTAAAGAAAGAATTAGTTGCTAATTCTACAATAGAGGCCGAGTATATTGCTGCCTCCAATGTAGAAAAATGAAGCTATTTGGATCAAGAAGTTCATCATTGAACTTAGGGTGGTTCCAAGCATCAACAATGTAGTACAGTTGTCTTGTGACAACAATGGAGCTATTTCACAAGCTAAGGAACCCATATCATATCAACATTCCAAGCACATACAATGATGGTTCCATCTCATACGAGAGATCATACCATGAGGAGATATGAAGATTTGTAGAGTACCAATTGAAAGCAATGTTGTTGACCCCTTGACAATGGCACTTTCACAGCAGAAGCATGAAGGTAATGTTAGATCACTTTGGATTAAATTCATGGGTAATTGGATCTAAGTGCAAGTGGGATTTTTTTTGTATGTATGACCAGAGAGCCAATCATATGATGATTTTAATGCCATATCTTGTAAAAGATTTTATTAATAATAAAGGAAATCTCCATATATATGTTTGTTCAATTATGAGATAATAATATAACATTATAGATGTCTAAAGAATGATGTTTCTCGATGAAATATGTCTTCTGGATGAGGATATGAACAATGAGATCATATGAATGATAAGAGTATGTATATTCTTATATGTCCCTAGTAGGATGTTATTATGGAAGCTTATAGACAACAATAACACATAAGTCTAAGTGTGTGTTGGTTGATGATAGAACCTCATTAGTCATGATATATGACATCAAACCAAACACATAGGTACTTGTTAAAGAGTAGTGTATCATAAAAACCCACCTTGAGAATGATACACTGAGACCACTGAATGGTAGTTATAATCAACTCACATAGTGATAGTGGAGATTGTGGTTCTTAGACCTAAAGTCACTACACTCATCACATGTTGTTTGATGTATTTTGACATGTTCTTATACCTTGTGATGCAACCCTATTTTAGGGCTTCATCTTGTGTCCTTTTGCATTATAATCACATGTAAACATTGTAGATTGCAAGTTATTCTCCCCAATAAGAACTATTTTATCAAATGCACTTATGGTTACCTTTTGCATTTTTTTCAGGGCACTTGTGCATGTGTTGAATGCAAAGGAGGTAGATGGAAATAAATCTTCCCCGAGCATACCTTGAATGTACAAGAATTGATCCAGAGAAAATGAAGTCATTTCAATAAGTTTGGAGCCAAGATCAGTAGCTTGGGCCCCAACCTCGACTGTGCTACCTCACCACAGCCGTGGTGAAATTGCCCAAAAAGTCACAGTGAAGTTGCAAGATTTCTACATGATTGCCCACGGCCGTGGAACACCAAAACAGCCATGACCATTGAAGACAACATGGTTGTACCAAGAAAAATGTTCGTGACCGAGACTCTCCATCTTCCCCGTGGCACCACTCCATGGCCGTGGTGAAATGCCCCAAAAAGTCACATAAACCCAACTCAAAATACACATGAATGGCCACAGTTGTGGCCATCATCATGAATGTGGTCCATGAAGTCCACCTCGCATGTGGTGAACTCCACAAATGTGGGGAGCTAAAGACAAGATGAGTAAGAAAAGAAAGACGACTGTGGTACCCTCCTTCCACCATGACTGCGACACTCGCCACCGCCATGGCCACTCCATGCATTTCTCTCCACCTCACAACATACCTCCACCACACCTGTATCATTCCCCATGAATGCGCCACTCAAACCACTACCACAACCATAGAACATCAAAATGGTTGTGTTGACCACCTTAGCCTATGCAATTTTTCCACTGCAATTCCATTTCTAACCCCACATAACCTATTGCTTCCCCAACACCTATATATACATAGGTGGTAGTCAAATCACAATGTTATGGCCTCCTACCATCTCCTTAGATACTTCCTAGATTTCAAGAGCTTCACCTACCTCCCACCTTCTATTTCCACTCCATTTCCATCCAAAAGTCTTAGTTTTCTAGGGTTTTTCACCATAATCTCCTACCTTCTCTTGTCATTTCCATCCTTGAAGGGCGGTGCTGCATTCTACAATTGTTAGGAGGTGAAGGAGAAGGGTCTTCCATGAGCTCCATGTATTTCTACCTCTTTCTTCTCTTTTCTTTGCTCTTTTGTTTAGTTATGTGTAGTGAATCCCCTTGTGGTGGGCTGTTTGGGGAAAATGATACTTTCATACCATGTTAGGGGAAGATAATTTGTAAAGTCTATGATTTCATTTTATGATAATTGCTTTCTATTTATATCTCATTTCCCATGTCTCTATTTGTGTTTTGTATCTAAAAATATGAATTGCTTTTGTTTGTGTGCTTGAAGTCACCTAAGTCTAGAAGAAGATAGCATATGTGTGGTTTTCTTGGGATTTTCTCCTAGTTCCAATTAGTGGATCCCTAGACAGCACCCCATCTCCCTCTACATATAGTCCTTCTCCTACTCCTATGTGCGGGATATAAGTAGCTAGTATAGGTTTGATTGTTGTAATTGCCTAGGAGATTACTAAAAGATAGGTGGTGAGTAGTGTGGGGTGAAACACCCTCACCTCTACTCCCCAATTCTACCTTTGGCTCCAAATTACATTAAGCAAGCCTTGGAAAGAAACCTAGATTAGTCAAATCCTACTATAATCTCACCTATACCTTAGGCTAACTAATAGTGTAGGGCGATTTCTCAGCATTTGAGTAGTTGTTTGTTTTAAGTAATCCTGAATGAATGATTAAGCTTTCTTGTTCTATCATTCCCCTAATTGTAATCTAAGAGTCATTCACAAATGACTCACCTATCTTTATCATTGCTAAAACCCATCTTGTTAACATAGCTTGCTCATGCTAGTTAGTTGCTTGTTTTCAATTGCTTCTTAATTAATTTCTCAGTTCTTACTAGTAGGGTTTTGCTTGAGTAGTTAGTGCTCTTTTGATCTTGCTAGTTTTGATCTTGCTAGTTGGTTGTAACTTAGGTATCTAATTTATCTAGATCCTTAATTGCTAGTGTAGTGTAGTATGTTGCTCTTGTTTAGTTAATTTATTTTCTTGCTTCTTAGACTTAACTTGTTTAGGGTAATTTAGGATTTTTGATAATCTATTTTCCTTCTTGCCTTTGATTTCTTGGAACATTACAGTAATCAAACAAATCACCTTTAAAACCTAAAAACCCAACTCTCCACATTTGGAAGATTGCCACCCTAACTTAGCTCTGGTGCCCCCTCTCTCCCTACAGATCGACCCCTTTACTTGCTTCTCACCTACACTACAATATGATCTTGTGCACTTGGGGGTGATATATTTTGGTTTATGTAACTATGTTGGTCTAGGGTCCCCTTATAAATATCAAAACACCCCAATCGCATGAAAACACACCAAGCTTTATGGCTCCATTGCCGGGGTGTAGAGGCACTCGACCTAGATAGTTGGAGTAGGTTATCCTTTCCTACTACCCTCACCATTGTTATTTTTATTCTTTGTTTACTCTTGTATACTTGCCTTCCAACTTTGCTCTTGTTGTTTGTTTGTGTATTGTGCATGTGATAGTTGTGCATGCTTGGTAGACGGTCTACTTCTACTGCCTTGGTACCATTTGACCCCGAGATAGGTATAAGAAGACGCCAACACCGATGCAAGAAAAACCAAGTCGTTGAAATGGAAGGTCATGGTCCTCATGATGAAGCCCAAATTCCACCACCAAACCACCCTTTGTACGACTACTTCGCCCCTGGGAACTATACCTCCCCAATTGCCACCCATGTTTACCAAATGTCGGGTCAACAATTCTCCATCCCACCAGTCCTTCTCAGACTCCTAACCACTTTTTATGGGATGGAGGACGAGAATCCATACCACCACCACTACTACAGAAATGGCTTATAAAGCCACTTTTCAAGGTGTCGGTTGTTTACAAAAACCGACACCGAATGTCTACAGTGTCAGTTGATAACATAAACCGACATCCAATCTGCTTAGGGAGCCCAGACACGGGTACCGCTTTTAATAGGTGGCGATTAATTAATAAACAACCGACATCTAAAACTCAACCGCCAAACCCAAAATTCCAGCGAAAAAATTGGCTCCAAAATTTTACATATGGCGTCGGTTCTTAACTAAATAACCGACACTATAGGTTTAGTTGTCGGTTTTTTAAAATAACCGACACTTAGTATAGGTGTCGGTTCATACCTAAATAACCGACACTATAGGTTTAGGTGTCGGTTTTTTTAAATAACCGACACTTATTGTCAACTTAATAGCTCACCAGCCTGACCAATTCTTCCCCTTTCCCTGTTTCATTCCCGATTGCAGCTAGTTAGCTCCGGCGATTTTTGCTCGCCCCCGCTGCTCCGCCGCCGCCGCTCCCTGCCGTCCGTGCCGCCGTCGCTGCTCGGTGTTGCCGCCGCTCAGTGCTGCCTCCAGCTAAAGCTTCCGCTCGGTGCCGTCGCCGCTCGGTGCTGCTGCCGCTCTGCTCCGCCAGCAAGGTAACCCTTTTCTCCTCTGCCTTGCTTTTCCCTGACGGCCACCACTTTCACCCAATCCCCAGTAGCAGCACCAACATCCACACCGCCATCCGCCTCCCCAGTGCCAGCAGCCGCTCCCGCACCATCCACCACCACCCCACCCCCAACCGCCTCTACCCTAGCCCCAACCCCAACCATCGCGGGGCCGCTGGACCTTCCTCCGCCCTTCTTCTTCCTCTACCTCACCCTAGCAGCACCCGACCTATAGAGCAGTGCCGGCGGACAGAAGTAGCAGCTGCAGCTGTAGAGACACCGTCCAGGAGTAGCTGGGAATGATCAACACTACCAAATGCCGCCCTTGACTCCGACTAAGAGCCCTAAACTTGATTCCACACCCCCCTCAGCCACGAGCAGCACCTAGCTGCGTTTCTAGCTGAGCCCTTTCCACCTGTGCATGAAGCAGGTCTGAACCAGGGGCAGTTCTGCCCGGGAAACACCACGAAAATCATAGCCTTGAGTTCGGACTTTAGGCCCAGACCCGAATCTACTTATTTGTATTTTTCATCTACTTATTTGTGCCTCATGCTATTCTGAATTAAGTGTATATTTACTTCATAATTGAATGTTTAAGTAAGTTATAGATATCTTGATGATGAACTGTAATGCACACATGTGACATGCTTGGAATGTAAATGAGGAACTGTAATGCACACATGTTTAACTTGTTTCATTATTGAGTATATTGAGAATCCTAATCACCCTTCTTTTACTTAATGATGAACTGTAATGCACACATGTGACATGCTTGGAATGTAAATGATGAACTTTTCCCTAAATTGCCAATCATGCTTTTAAAGACATCAATAATCACCCTAACTTGAAGAACTAGGATTTTAGGTATAAGAATGACAACACATTATTTGTTGGCCTAGAAACCCATCCAAGATTTACTCATTAGGAGTAAATCTTGGATAGTCCCCGGTTTGGGACTGTTCTTGAACACCTAATCTCACTTAGGATGTAAGTGTATATAATGTGTGTTGGGTTTTCAAGAAAATTTCTGCAGCATTTCCCCGTTTGTTCTCTAAGTACATATGTACTTGGAGAACAGTGGGGAAATGCTGCCGAAATTTTCTTGAAAACCCAATACACATTATACACTTACTAGTGAGATTAGGTATTCAAGAATGGGATAGGTTGTACACATTTATTATATATAAGAATGACATCACATGTATTTGTTAACCCTAGACCCTAATCTTGTCCTAATATATACTTGTTTTCTCTTTGATCATAGAATGGATAGACCATGGATGTCCATTCGCAATCGCTGCACCTCAGAGTTTATTTCTGGTCTTGACCAGTTTATTAGATTTGCCGAGGAACATAGGAAACAACCTGGAGATAGGTTCTACTGTCCATGTAGGCATTGCGGTAACCACTTGAAAGTCAACACTGGTGACGAAATCAAAACTCATGTCATGTGCAACGGGATTATACAAGGCTATACAGAATGGCACTGGCATGGAGAGATTTCAAACCCAAAACCAGTGGATGTCGATAGCAGTTCTTGTGTGGAAGAAGAAATTACCTACGATGATGTAGATGTGAATGAACCATTTCTAGTAGACATCGTTGATGCGATGCTGGATAGTTGTGGGGTAGAGCACACCGATCCACCTCCCATTTTTAGAAACATTGTGCATGATGCTGAGATGCCATTATACACAGGTTGTACTAAGTTTACGAAGCTTAGCGCTGTGTTGAGATTGTATAAGTTGAAAGCTAACAATAGATGGAGCGACAAAAGCTTCACGTCATTGCTATCTTTGTTGAAAGAAATGCTTACTGAAGGAAACGAGCTTCCAATCTCAACATACCAGGTAAAGAAATTGTTGTGCCCAATGCGAATGGATGCCAAGAAGATACACGCATGCCCGAATGATTGTGTATTATTTCAAAAGGACTATGCAGATTTGAAAGATTGTCCAAAATGTGGTGCGTCACGGTATAAATTGACGACTTCGGGGGAGTCCAAAACTGGTTCTCCTGCCAAGGTGATGTGGTATCTACCTATAATATCACGGTTTCAACGCTTGTTTGCTAATCCGATAGATGCGAAGAATTTGAGGTGGCATGCAGATGTTAAGAAAAATAATGATGGGATCCTACGACATGCGTCTGATTCCCCACAGTGGAAGAGGATTGATCTATTGTACCCTGAATTTGGTGAAGAAGTCAGGAATCTAAGACTTGGGCTTTGTACAGACGGGATGAATCCGTACGGGACATTGAGCAGCCAACATAGCACTTGGCCAGTCATGCTTATTATATACAATCTTCCTCCCTGGCTGTGTATGAAAAATAAGTATGTAATGCTGTCATTGTTGATATCGGGCCCTAAACAACCTGGAAATGACATCGATGTTTATCTTGAACCTCTGATTGATGACATAAAGAAACTCTGGGGTGAAGGTGTGATGACCTATGATGCTTCACGAAGAGAGACATTTCGTTTGCATGCTATGTTGTTTTGCACTATTAATGACTTTCCAGCATATGGGAATTTGTCTGAATATAGTGTCAAAGGAGCTAACACGTGTCCTATATGTGAAGAGAACACTGATTCAACAAGACTAAAACATGGCGGTAAGAATGTATATCTCGGTCATTGAAGGTTTCTTCCAAAATTCCATCCGTATCGTAGGAAGCGCAAAGCATTCAATGGATTGAATGAGGAACGGAGTGCACCTAAACCTATACTAGGGGAGGTTGTTTATGAAAGAGTAAAAGACATTGTCAATGAATTTGGTAAGAGATCACAATGTACTATACGGAGTGACAATTCTTCATTCAAGAAGAAGTCAATATTTTGGGATCTTCCTTATTGGAAATCTTTGACAGTCAGACATTGTATCGATGTAATACACGTTGAGAAAAATGTCTGTGATAGCATCATTGGTACTCTGTTAAATATACCAGGTAAGACTAAAGATGGGATAAAATCCAGACTGGACCTACGTGAAATGGGAATAAGGTCAGAATTAACAGAATTACATGAAATGGGTAATAAAAGAACATACTTACCTCCCTCTTGTTACACATTGTCTAGAAAGGAGAAGAAAGCTTTTTGTGAATGCTTGGTAAATGTTAAGGTGCCACATGGTTACTCTTCCAACATCCGTAGTTTGGTATCAATGAAAGATTTGAAGATGATAGGTCTTAAATCTCATGATTGTCACACTCTAATGCAACAAATATTGCCCGTGGCAATTCAATCTATATTGCCGAAGCATGTAAGGTTTGCAATCACCAGACTTTGTTTCTTTTTCAACAGTCTCTGTAGCAAAGTTATTGACCCTGAGACTCTCAATAATTTACAAAGAGAAGTGGTTGTTACCCTATGTCAGCTTGAGATGTATTTTCCTCCTTCGTTCTTTGATATCATGGTACATCTTGTTGTCCACTTGACTAGGGAAGTGAAAATCTTGGGACCAGTTTTCTTGCATTGGATGTATCCCTTTGAACGATACATGAGCGTTTTCAAAGGTTATGTTCGAAACCTCTATCGGCCTGAAGGGATTATAATTGAAGGTTATGTGGCAAGAGAGGTTATGGATTTCTGCAATGACTTTCTCAGTGGTAATGACACTCCTGATAATGACAAGAATATTGACGAGCTATTTGGCAAAGGAATTTTGGGTTCACGTGTGAAAGTAATAAGCCGTGAGCAGTTGGAACAAGGTCATTTATATATTTTACACCACATAGACGAAGTGAACGTTTATATCGAGGAACATACCAATTTCATCAAAAGACAATATCCTCGAGCGAATACAATGTGGCTTGCTAGAGAGCATAACAAGACTTTTATTAAGTGGTTTGAAGATAAAGTCTTACATCAACTATCTCAAACACCCGATGATATTACTGAAACTATCAAATGCCTCGTCTTTAAACCAAAGTTGACTGTTATGTCTTATGAAGGGTATGACATTAATGGATTCACATATTACACAAAGCGCCAAGATGATAAGAGTGTCGTCCAAAACAGTGGGGTCACCCTTCAAGCATCAACTATGTTTTTTGCAAGTGCAAAGGATAAGAGTCCACGTGAAGCTAAAATGTCATATTATGGTGTCATTGAAGACATATGGTAATTTGACTACATAGATTTCAGAATTCCTCTCTTCAAATGTAATTGGGTTGATAACACCAAAGGAGTTATAGTGGATGAATTGGGTTTCACTTTAGTGAACTTTGAAAAGATTGGCGAGAAGGCTGAACCATTTATATTGGCATCACAGGCAAAACAAGTATTTTATATCGATGATCCTGTAAATGATAAATGGTCAGTTGTTCTTCATGGTAAAAGACAGTTCGTTGAAGATCCTATAGATGAAGAACAGTACTATGATAAGTATGATGACTCCAGTCCATTCTCAATTGGGTTGCCAACACCAACAAATATTGAAGCTAATGATGACTTGTATGTGCGCGGAGATCACAATGAAGGATTGTTAATTGATAAAAAATCGCAATATTAGAGGTATATATGTTTTGTTTTATACGTTTTTATTTTTTCTGAATATGTGAACTTTACAATGTGAGCTTAATTTATAATGTGAGCTTAATTTTTCTCTTTGATCATAGAATGGATACTTTACAATTTGAATTACTTTACAATGTGAATGTGAACTTTACAATGTGAGCTTTAATGTGGATATGTACTCATTAGCCTAGAACCCCGTCCAAGATTTACTCATTAGGAGTAAATCTTAGATAGTCCCCGGTTTGGGACTGTTCTTGAACACCTAATCTCACTTAGGATGTAAGTGTATAATGTGTATTGGGTTTTCAAGAAAATTTTGGTAGCATTTCCCCGTTTGTTCTCTAAGTACATATGTACTTGGAGAACAGTGGGGAAATGCTGCCAAAATTTTCTCGAAAACCCAATACACATTATACACTTACTAGTGATATTAGGTGTTCAAGAATGGGATAGGTGGTACACATTTATTATATATAAGAATGACATCACTTGTATTTGTTGGCCTAATCTTGTCCTAATATATACTTGTTTTTCTCTTTGATCATAGAATGGATACTTTACAATTTGAATTACTTTACAATGTGAGCTTTACAATTTGAATTACTTTACAATGTGAGATTTACACTTTGAATTACTTTACAATGTGAACTTTACAATTTGAATTACTTTACAATGTGAGCTTTACACTTTGAATTACTACTTTACAATGTGAACTTTACAATTTGAATGTGAATTTGCAGATGGCTGACCATTCTCCTGATGACCGTGCTGATGACTACCGTGAGGGTGAGGATATCAATGCGCCGCCTCACAATGTAAGTTTTAAAAATATATCATATATTTATATCTATATGTCCATTTATAGTTATATCTTGTAAATGTGAATTATTTTGTCAAATTTTAGGTTGATGACGCACAGGTACCAACTGAAGAACTTGAGGCACTTGATCAACAACACCAAAAAGTTGACAAGAGAAGGGGCATCACTATGATGAAGAAGTTAATTTCGCAAAAGGGCAATGGACCCAAACTTGTTTTGGATTTCGATAATGCAGGAAATGCATGTGGTGTGAATCGCAATTCATTTATTTCATATCTTGGGTTTGTTACTCGTAGCCATTGCGGTTGTCGCTTAGATTCTTGGCATAAAGTTTCTAAGGAGAAGAAAGATTTAATATGGAGGGATTTATGCGTGAGTTATTATTAATTTGCAATTCTATTTTGTAGATTACTAAATTTTTGGATACTAGTTAATAGCAATTCTATTTTGCAGAGTATATTTGAATTGGATGAAAAGTTGCATCGTAAATGTGTGATGCAACGCTGTGGGAGAGTCCTAAGGAACTATAGGATAAATCTCACCAGAGAATACATAAAAGAAGCCGACAAGAGGAAGAAGACAGCCACTGAACAGTGGAACTTCCTGGACAAAGAAGAATGGGACGCGTTTGTCGCTTCAAGACAAACTGATGAATTCAAGGTATTAGACGTCAATCTCATTAATTAATATATGTTGTATTCACTTATTCAAGATTAACATTTAGTGTTACTAACCAAATCATTAATTTGCATACTAACTAGGCCCTCAGTGAGGCACAAAGATCAAGGCGTACACTGAATGTGCATGACCACACAATGGGTCCAAAGGGGTATGCAGGCATTTGCCAAAGACTACATGCTGAGGCTACTACTGCTCAGTCTGCTGCTACTCAGGAGTCCTCTACCATAGGTAGCACACCTCTGCCTCGCCATGATATCTGGATAGCTGGGAGGCAAAATAAGAAGGGAGAAATACCTAAGGCCGCAACTGCTGATGCGGCTGCAAAAATGGTAAAATACAACTCTTACAGGAATCATTCGAATATTGATTATTTGTGTTGTTTACTTAAGTACAAATTTTTGTTTTGGCGATTAGCGGGAGCTGCACGAGCTGAGGAAACAAGGAAAGTTCATCCCTGAGGGAACAAAGGATGAATTGATAGTTTCTCTGGGTAACCCAGAGCATCCTTGACGTGTTAGGGCTGCAGGCGCTGGTGTGGGCATCAAATCTTTTTTTGGGTCATCCCAGCGCAAACATGTCCCAAAAGTGGGACTTTCACAAGAAGAGGTAACATATTCTTTCTTTATAATGTTACTGTAAAAGAGAATTCAAAAATTAGAATTTGACGTTTCTTTTATCCATGTATAGGTGGATAAGCTATTTGACAGGAAACTCGAAGAAAAACTCGAAGAAGCAATGAAAAAGTGGCAGGCATCTCACACTGCCACTTACCAGACAATACCTACTGCAGACTCTACTCCTACTCCTACTGCAGAGGTTGGGAGTAATCCTGTAGAACCACCACCTAGCACATCCACTGTAAGTATTTTTATGACATAGTAACTAGTTTTTTAATTCAAGATGATACGTATATATGAAATTGTATTCGTTTAAGAAAAAGATGATATGTATATATGTATATATCATTCTTTACACAAATATTTGTAGGGGTTGAAGCCATGCCGTATAAAAAGTAAAGAATATGTCATGGCAGAGGTGTCGGCTTACCCATCCCTACCAGGGGAAACGTGTCACGGGTCTCCAGTACCAGCTGGTTGGATTCAGGTGAGCCCGATACATATATTCCCCCAGTGGATGGATCTTCCACTACCATATGCCCACCCCGATTGTGAAACGCTTAGTGAGGCAGTAGGCGGAGTGATATTGTGGGAAAAAGCGTGTCTTCTTTACTAAAAAGGTGCGGTAAATTTACATTACGTTCAATTGTTAGTGTGTGTATATGCTGGCAGTTGATCTAAAATTTTATATATATATATATACAGGTTAAAAAGAAGACACCCACAGCATCTCGGCCTCCACCTCCTGCATTACCTAGTTGGGTTCCACAGGACCTACCTGTCCCGTTAGGTCCTAACTGTAGGGGTATGGAAGTATGGTTAGGGGAACATGATATAAATTCCCATATAACTGTTTCTTCTGATTCAGATTCTACAGGTCAGTTATACGAAACAAAACTATTTATACAAGATATTTTGGAGTTGTTTCGATATGATTGGCTAAATACATCTGTGATAGAGCTATGGATAAGGTAAGATATTCTTTATACATCCATATACCTTGTGTATGATCTGGTGATCTGGTTTCTTATTTATAAATGCATGCGTAATTAATACATATTTTGCAGCTACTTAGACAACATATGTGCAGATTTTGGATTCGAATATGTAGGGTTTTTTATTCCATCCTTGATTAGTCTAGTAGCTAAAGACCCTACATCAATTCAACAATACTGTTGTGAGGCTTTTTCAATTTTTGCTGTAAAAAAGAAGACGGTGATAATGGCTCCATTCAATGTAGAGTAAGTTTACTTTGCTTATTATAATTTGGACTTAAGAAAATTACATTTTATTGTGGATTTTGAGTTATTAATTTTTAACTTTTTTTCCTCTAGGGGTAGGCGTTGGGAGTTATTGGTTATTTCCCCCGAGACGTTCACTGCGTATTATCTAGATCCTAAGGGGGGTAAACTGAATACAAGATTTGGACACATAATGAAAATGGCAATATTTCGGTGAGAAATATTTCATTTTTCATATTCGTTAACATATGTTATTACATTACTATTTAATTTCAATGTTCTGTGTTACATTAACATGTAGGGGTTTTGAGGAGTACAAAAAGGCTGGAGGAAAGGTCCCCACGAAAAAGAACCAGCCAATAATTTGGAAGAACGTGAACGTAAGTTCCCGACTGCAATATATGTATATATTATTTATGTGAACAATGCTTAATTAGTTGTATTTGTTAATATTTTGTATGTTTGAATTTATAGTGTGCTACACAAGACAACGGATGGGCATGTAGATACTATGTCATGCGATATATGCACATGATTATCAAACATGCCGCACTGGATATCCAATGTATTTCTCAGGTATTATATAGTCTCATTAGATAATATGATCGAAATATATCAATCTTATTTATAGCTCATTAATTATATATATACATCATTCTCTTTACAGGTGTTTAAAGCTGACCCCATTACAGGAAAGGACTTACCAAATGTTAATGCTCCCTATACGATGGGAGAATTAAATGAAGTAATCGAAGAATGGGAAACAACCATACAATTAGTGGGGGCTTTAAAATAGAATTGGGATCCTGATAGCGAATAATGACTAAACAATGATACTTTGTAAATGAATTTCTGAATTATAATATGTATGAATGTTTCTACATGTCTGGATGTTTCTACATGTGTCTGAGTGAAAATGAATGAAAGTGTTCATTGCTATATGAATGTTTCTACATGTGTGAATGTGAATGAATGGAACTACAGATTGCTAGCATGTGTGAATGTTTATAAATGTGTGAATGAATGGAACTCTTTTATTGTTAATTTTGCAGGTTTGCGGCCTATTGTCGGCTGATATCAATGGATGTCATAAAACCTGCAGTTCATAACTGAACTGAACAGGTTTCTCATCCTGCGACCAGCCACAGCAGGTCTGCAGACTGACAGGAAAAAAAAACAATAGGCGTCGGTTATTTGTAAATAACCGACACATAATGATATAGTGTCAGTTTTCCTACAATAAACCGACGTCTATTCTTTAACAACACGGCCGTGCTGGACAGCACGGCCGTGGCCAAGATGGCGCGGGTTTGGGCGTCGGTTATTTGTAAAAAACCGACACATAATGTTCTAGTGTCGGTTATTTGTAACAATTGACGTCTATTTCCTAATATATGGCGTCAGTTATTTGTAAATAACCGGCACTGATAGTGGCCAAGATGGCGCCCTTTATGTGGCGCGAAAGTTTTGGGCGTCGGTTTCTTATCTAATAACCGACGCCTATTGTCCCCTGATGGCGCGCTTCTGGTGGCGCGTGAAGAGTTTGGGCGTCGGTTTTGGAACCGACGCCTAATGGGTGGACTTTTAGTGTCGCCCACATAGGTGTCTCTTATAAACCGACACTAAAGGCTTTAAATAACTGACACTAAAGGTAGGTTCTGTAGTAGTGCACATTGATGCTTTCCTAGAAACCTACTCAACCTTCCATACTGTAGCCGCCATGGATGATTCTATATGGAGGAATCTTTTTCCTTTCCCCCTAAAAGAAAAAGTAAAAGAATGGTATATTTCCAAGCCCAAACCAGTGACATGGGTGGAGATGAAGAATGAATTCCTCAAGAAGTTCTATGCGATATGAAAGTTAAGTCAGATAAGAAGGTGTATCACCTTCTTCACCCAGAGGGAGAATGAACCCTTCCATAAAACTTGGGAAAGATTTTAGAAGCTCTTGCATGACTGTCCTCATCATGAAGTTCCTCTATGGAAGCTAGTCCATTTGTTCTACACTAAACTTGATGAGTTGATCCAGACTACTGTTGACTCCTCTTGTGGTGGTACATTCATGGATAAACCTCCAGAGTAGTCATGGCCCCTCTTTGAGAACCTTGCTGAAAACTCATGCCACCGAACTTCAACCAAATGAGATCACATTGACATGACCTGTACTCTTCCTCCAGCTCCATTCTAAGATGACACCAATCCTTAAATGATGAAAATCCTAGGGGATATGATGAACATGATGAAAGATTGAGTTGGGGGTTCCACAAGACAATCTGCCATGACCATTGATTCTGTTGATGACGAAGTGAAGGCATTGCAATCTTTTGGCAACCATAATTACTCAGGGTCAATGTCAAACTCCTACAACCCATAATGGAGGAATTGCCACAATTTCTCTTGGAAAGAACAAGGGGAAGATTGGGAAGGGACACCAAGACAACATCAAGGGCCAAGAAAAAGTTCAATATTTGAAGATGAAGTCTTGGGAAGATTGAGGAGACTCGATGATGTGAAGAAAGATGTTTCCACTGAATGACAAAACATCAGTCACCTTGAACAAAGACTTGATCAAATTTCCCTCTCACTTGCCTGCCGCAAGGAGGGAAGATTCCCCTTCCAACCCTTGTCCAATCCCAACAATGCTAGTGGAACCGTAGGTGCCCCTAAAGGTGCTTATGTCCCACCACATGGCCAAGCGCCCAATCTCTAACAATACCAAGGTCCTCCTAACCCCTATGCTCCTCTTCCACCACAACCACCATACAAATATCAATACCCTCCACCTCCATCACATTCCTATCAATAACCACCTCCACAACAACCCCCACATCAACCTCCCCAACAACCAACTTGCATCCTCTAAAATCCCAATCCAACTCACCAAAGACCACCACTACAATCATCTTCACAATATCTCCCTCCTCCCCTTGATTAAGTGAATACATTTTTAGTCATATGGGGGAAGATAGATGTTGAAGAATTCATGGGAGGGGAGGATGAGGTAACTAAAGTTCATGAAGAAGAAACACTACTGGAGAAGTCTTATGGAGAAGCTAAGAGCATCAAAGATCTCATTGTCTCATTCTTTCTTCAGAGTGTTGACTGCATCAAAGTTCTTGATACATAATTGAAGATTCCAAAAAGTCCCTCACCATTTCTTGAGAAGATAATGCTAACTACACCACCTATTGTTGAGAAGATGACTCCCAATACTCTACCCACTAGTACAGAACCGAACTTTGGTTTCTGTTATTTAAGGCCTTTGGCGATGGTTAAAAAGTGACACATATGTGGGCGACGCGAAAAGATGAACCCTTAGGCGTCGGTTTGAAAATTGATGCCAGAACCCTTTGCGCCACCCAAAACGTGCCAATAGGGGCACTATAGGCGTCAGTTATTAGTGGGGAAACTGACGCTAGAACCCTTTCCTCCACAAAAAGGGCGCCAGTAGGGGCACTATAGGCGTCAGTTATTAGTAGGGAAACAGATGCCCAAACCCTTTGCGCCACATAAAGGGAGCCATCTAGGACACCATAGGCATCAGTTTCTTAGTAATAACTGACACCATATCACTGTGTTGTCTGGCCACATTAGGCGGTGGTTTTTTTTCTATTTACCGACGCCATATCCCCCGCAGTCATGCTTCCCAACACGACTGTGGTACCTAGCCACATAGACATCAATTTTTTGCTAATAACTGATGATGTATGTCTTTGTTCTTAGTTTTATACAAATAACTGATGCCTATGTTTTGGTTTTTTTTCTTATCAGTTTGCAAGCCTACTGTATGGCTGGTCACAGGATGCAGAACCTGCAGTTCAATTCTGAACTGCAGGTTTAAAACATCCATTGATATTAGCCAACAACAGGCCACAAACCTACAAAATTAACAATATTCATTTTCACACATTTAGCAGCCTATAGTTCCATTCAATTTTCACATTCACACATGTAGAAACATTCATGTAGCAACCTACAGTTCCTTTCATTTTCACATTCACACATGTAGAAACATTCAAACACATGTAGAAACATTCATGTAGCAACTTGCAGTTCCATTCATTTTCACATTCACACATGTATAAACATTCTTTAGTCATTATCGCTATCAACATCCCAATTATAGTTTAAAACCCCCACTACTTGTATGGCCTTTGCCCATTCTTCTCTTACAATATTTAATTCTTCTATCGTATAGGGAGCATGTACATATGATAAGGCCTTACCTGTAGTGGGGTCAGTTTTAAACACCTGCAATGAGAATGATGTATATATATAATTAATAATACATAAATAAGATTGATATATTTCATATTATCTATTGAGACTATATATAATACCTCATGTATGGTATCGATGTCCACTGTGGCATGTTTGATAATCATGTGCATAAATCGCATCACATAGTATGCACATGCCCAGCCGTTGTCTTGTGTAGCACACTATAAATTGAAACATACAAAATATTAAAAAATGCAACTAAGCACAGTTCACATAAATAATATATACATTGGAGTCGGGAACTTACTTCCACGTTCTCCCAAATTATTGGTTGGTTCTTTTTCCTGGGGACCTTTCCTCTAGCCTTTTTGAACTCATGTAATTCCCTACATGTTAATGTAACACAGTAAATTGCATAATTAAATAGTAATGTAATAACAGATGTTAACAGATATAAAAATGAAATATTTTTCACCGAAATAATGCCATTTTCATTGCGTTTCCATATGTTGGATTCAAGTTAGTCCCCTTAGGATCTAGATAATAGGCAGTGAACATCCCAGGGACAATAACTAGTAACTCCCAATGCGTACCCCTAGAGGTAAAAAAGTTAAAAATTAATAACTCAAAATCCACAATAAAAATGTAATTTTCTTAAGTACACATTATAAGAAAAGTAAACTTACTCCACATTGAATGGATCTATTACTCACCGTCTTCTTATTTTGACCAAAATTTGTAAAAGGATCACAACAATATTGTTGAACTGACGAAGGGTCTTTAGCTACTAGAATAATCAAAGATGGAATAAAAAATCCTACATGTTCAAATGAAAAATATGCACATATCTTGTCTAAGTAGCTGCAAAACATGTATTACATATGCATTAATATATAAGAAACCAGATCACCGGATCCTACACAAGGTATATGGATGTATAAATAAGATCTCACCTTATCCACAACTCTATCATAGATGTATTCAGCCAATCATATCCAAACAACTCCAAAATATCTTATATAAATAGTTTATTTTCATATGATTGACCTCCAGCATCTGCATCTATACAAATAGTTATAGGGAAATTTATATCATGTTCGCCTAACCATACTACCATACCCCTACAATTAGGACCTAACGGGGTAGGTAGGTCCTTTGGAACCCAATTTGGTAATGTAGGAGGTGGAGGTGGAGGCCTAGATGCTCTGGGTTTCTTTGTTTTAACCTGTATATATAATTTCAGATCAATTGACCACATATATACACACTACAAATTTAACGTAATGTAAATTTACCATACAATTTTAGTATAGACGACACCTTCTTTCAGCCACAATATCACTTCGCCTTCTGCCTCACCAAGCATTTCACAATCTGGGTGGACATATGGCAATAGAAGATCTATCCAATTGGGGAATATATGTAGCACGTTCACACGAACCCAACCGTCTGGTAATGGAGACCCATGAAACATTTCCCCTAGAAGGGATGGGTAAGCCGACGCCTCTGCAATGACATATTCTTTATTTTTTAGACGGCATGGATTCAACCCCTACTAATTTACATAAAGAATGTTATATACATATATACATATCATCTTGAAAAGACTAGCTACTATGTCATAAAAATACTTACAACAGATGTGCTAGGTGGTAGGTCTACAAGATTATTCCCAACCTCTACAGTAGGAGTAGAGAGGGACAACATAGGTACTGCCTGAGTGGTAGTCAGAGATGCCTATCATTTGCTCATTGCTTCATGGAGTGTCTTATCAACTACTTCCTTGACTTTCTTATCAACTACTTCATCAACTCTCCTATCAACTATCTTATCTACCTATACATGGATAAAAGAAATGTTTACAGAAACATTCTAAAAAAAGAATAGGTTACCTGTTCTTGTGAAATTCCTGCTTTTGGGACATGTTTGCGCTGGGATGGCCCAAAGAATGCTTAGATTCCCACACCAACGCCTGCATCCTTAACACATCCAGGATGCTCTGGGTTACCCAGAGAAACTGTCACTTCATCCCTTGTGCCCTCAGGGATGAACTTGCCTTGTTTCCTCAGCTCGTGCAGCTCCCGCTAATCACCATCAATAGAAATTGGTAAGTAAGTAAACACCACAAATAATCAATATTCGAATGATTTCTCTAAGAGTTGTATTTTACCATTTTTGCAGCCACCTCAGTAGTTGCAGGCTTCTTTATTTCTCCCTTCTCGCCAATATTTTCAAAGTTCACTAAAGGATCTTCAATAACTATCTTTTACCATGAAGAACAAACCACCATTTAGGATCTTCAATAACTATCTTTTACCATGAAGAACAAACCACCATTTATCATTTATAGGATCATCGATATAAAATACTTGTTTCTCGTGTGATACCAATATGAATGGTTCACCCTTCTCGCCAATCTTTTCAAAGTTCACTAAAGTGAAACCCAATTCATCCACTATAACTCCTTTGGTGTTATCAACCCAATTACATTTGAAGAGTAGAATTCTGAAATCTATGTAGTCAAACTCCCATGTCTTCAATGACACTGTAATATGACATTTTAGCTTCATGTGGACTCTTATCCTTTGCGCTTGCAAAAAACATAGTCGACACTTGAAGGGTGACCCCACTATTTTGGATGACACTCTTATCATCTTGACACTTTGTGTAATATGTGAATCCATTAATGTCATACCCTTCATAAGACATAACATTCAATTTTGGTTCAAAGGCGAGACATTTGGTAGTTTCAATAATATCATTTGGTGTTTGAGATAGTTGATGTAAGACTTTATCTTCAAACCACTTAATAAATATCTTGTTATGCAATCTAGCAAGCCACATTGAATTGGCTCGAGGATATTGTCTCTTGATGAAATTGGTATGTTCCTCGATATAAACACTCACTTTGTCCATGTTGGGTAAAATATACAAGTGACCTTGTTCCAACTGCTCACGGCTGATTATTTTCACCCGTGATCCCAAAATTTCTTTGCTAAATTGCTCCTCAATATTCTTGTCATTACCAGGAGTGTCATTACCACTCAGAAAGTCATTGCAAAAATCCATAACCTCTCTCACCACATAACCCTCAATAATACTCCCTTCAAGCCAATAACGATTTCGAACATCACTTTTAAAAATGTTCATGTATCATTCAAAGGGATACATCTAATGGAAGAAAATTGGTCCCAACATTTTCACTTCCCTAGTCAATTGGACAACAAGATTGACCATGATATCAAAGAACGAAGGAGGGAAATACATCTCAAGCTGACATAGGGTAACAACCACTTCTCTTTGCAAAGTATTGAGAGTATAATGGTCAATAACTTTGCTGCACAGACTATCGAAAAAGAAGCAAAGTCTGGTGATTGCAAACCTTACATGCTTTGGCAATATAGATTGAATTGCCACAGACAATATTTGTTGTATTAGAGTGTGAAAATCATGAGATTTAATACCTATCAACTTTAGATCTTTCATTGATACCAATCTACAAATGTTGGATGAGTAACCTTATGGCACCTTAACATTTACCAAGCATTCACAAAAAGCTTTCTTCTCCTTTCTAGACAATGTGTAACAAGTGGGAGGTAAGTATGTTCTCCAATTTCCCATTTCACATAATTCTGTTAATTCTGACCTTATTCCCATTTCACGTAGGTCCATTCTGGATTTTATCGCATCTTTAGTCTTACCAGGTATATTCAACAGAGTACCAATGACGTTATCACATACATTTTTCTCAATGTGCATGACATTGATACAATGCCTGACTGTCAAAGAACTCCAATAAGAAAGATCCCAAAATATTGACTTCTTCTTGAATAAAGATTTGTCACTCCGTGTGGCCATAGTACATTGTGATCTCTTACCAAATTCATTGACAAAGTCTTTTACTCTTTATAAACAACCTCCCCTGGTATAGGTTTAGGTGCACTCTGTTCCTCATTCCATCCATTGAATTCTTTGCGCCTCCTACGATACTGATAGAATTTTGGAAGAAACCTTCGATGACCAAGATATACAGCCTTGCCGCCATGTTTTAGTCTTGTTGAGTCAGTGTTCTCTTCACATATAGGACACACTTTAGCTCCTTTGACACTATATCCAGACAAATTCCCATATGCTGGAAAGTCATTAACAGTGCAAAACAACATAGCGTGCAAATGAAATATTTCTCTTCGTGAAGCATCATAGGACATCACACCTTCACCCCATATTTTCTTTAAGTCATCAATCAAAGGTTATAGATAAACATTGATATCATTTACAGGTTGTTTAGGGCCCAATATCAACAATGACATCATAACGTACTTATTTTTCATACACAACCAGGGAGGAAGATTGTATATAACAAGCATGACTGGCTACGTGCTATGTTGGCTGCTTCATGTCACGTACGGATTCATCCCATTTGTACAAAGCCCAAGTTTTAGATTCCTGACTTCTTCACCAAATTTAGGGTATGATAGATCAATCTTCTTCCACTGTGGGGAATCAGACGCGTGTCGTAGGATCCCATCATTATTTTTCTTAACATCTGCATGCCACCTCAAATTCTTCACATCTATCGGATTGGCAAACAAGTGTTGAAACTGTGATGTTATAGGTAGATACCACATCACCTTGTGATGAATGCATATTCATCATGTTATTCATTTTCCATCTGGAACTCATTTTTACTCAATACATCCAATTTCACTCACTAAATATCACAATGTATCACAAAGTGCAAAATTACTTAATTGATTTGATTATCAGGGTTTTAACTGAGTTTATGTTGATTTTATGTAGATCATTATCAGGTTCAACCATCATATTTCACCTACCTCCATTCAACCCTAATCCACTATAATCACTACCATTTGATCTTCATCTCAAACAACTATCACCCACATCAAACCCAAATGAGTGGGACCCACGTTTATCTTCCCTTGATCTACCCTCACTCGTCTTTGGTGATGGCCATTCGGTCTTGACCAATCAGTTTCATCCATTCAGTCTCAAGACCGTATGGACAACCTCACCTCAAAACCGTTTGGATCTAACTTGATTCCCAGACCATTTCGGTGCTAGTTGTTCTTCACCATCCGATCACTGATCAACAATTTGCCTTCATCTGCTTAAAAGATCTTGAGCCCTTGCCCTCTCCAAACAATCTTCACTTTCTCTAACAGTTTTCCCTCACGGATTGGGAACCGAGAGAGCCCTCACAGTGTCAAGACCATGAGAACTCTCATGATCTTGAAACCATGAAGAGCAACCTCTTTTCAAGACCGCAAGGAGAAGCTAGAGCTTGGACCCTCCATCTTCTTCTTCCCGCCAACCCTAGCTCCATCCCACCTGTAGCAGCGACCGCAGTGCCCGACCACCGACACGCTAGCAATATCAATGCCTCTTCCTTCTCACATCAACTTCCTATCTCGCCGCTCATCGTCAACATCCACGGTAGAGAAGCCCTCATGGTCTTGAGACCATGAGGCAACGATCGATCACACAGACTGTTTGACGGATCGCGCTTCCCAGACTATTTGGACAACTGCACATGCAAGACAGAGAGACACAACAAACTAATTGGAGGCAATCAATTTCCAAAACCAAACAGAGAGGGGACCGTTTCATCTTTTCCCTGTCTGAGACCATCTGGTTGGCGACTGATCATAGAGATCATTTGAGCATGAGGACCGATCGTGCAAAACCAAAAGGATCCAAAGTAGCAAAGTCCGTTTGGTCACATTTGCATGAAACTGTTTGATAAAGGCACTTCGAAGACCATTTGGAGATAAAAACCTACCAAACTGTTTGACATCTAAATACACTAAACCGTTTGGTCATGTATACCAAACCGTTTGGGGGAAATCTAACACAGCCTTGTTTGGTCAGTATTAATACAAAACCATTTGGACTCACACCAAAAACGTGAAGGCCAGACTCGAGCCTATAAATAGGACCAACATGGTCCTCATTTGGGCATCAATCTGGGGACGCCGATAGGCTGCCTAAGAATAAGGGTCGATCTAGATCCTTCATCCACACTGTCGTCATCTCACCTACTCCTCTAGCTGCGAGAAAGAAGGCCAAGAAGATAAAGAAGGTGGAGAAGAAGATCTGGCCGGTCGGCCTTGGTGGTTCTTCCTCCTCGCCCAGATCTGCCCCGACACAATGTAGAGGACCACATCATCTTCACCGAGCTGCGACTATCTTCTGCATCATGCTCATGGTAGAATATTCCCTCTCTCTTGTTCTTCTTGTTTCTTGCATCATGAGCGAGTAGTCCCTTTTTTCTGGGGTGCGGGGACTAGCCCCGCTTCCCATGCATTCATGTCTTTTTATTTAACATTCTAAGGCAATGTATATAACGTTTCATTTTGGTGCTAATTGATATACTTGTAGTTGATTACCTACTTTCTTTCATCTTGTTGTTCTCTTTGTATCATAGAATATAGATTAATGAGGTAGACTCCTTGACAAGAAATATGATAAGGTTCCTTGAGGTCATAAGTGTTTGACCTGTGTGGGGACGAGCCATCTAACCTACGGTGACACTTCTGTGGTCTAAACATCCCTTAGGGAGGACCACAACCTTAGTTGGATGTTGTATCTTCTTGTTAATCATTAATGTTTGCTTGTAGGCTTATCGCCTACATGCTTGTCAATTAGCGTGGTTGACTCTTAGACTAGAAATAGAATGGGGTTCCTTGAGGTTGTAAGTGTGTGATCTGTGAGGGGACGAGCCATCTAGCCCACGGTGATGCTTTTGTGGTCTAAACATCCCTCAGGGAGGACCACAACCTTAGTTGGATGTTGTATCTTCAGAACTGTAAGTGCACGATCTGGATGGCAATGAGAAATCAAACGCCAAAGGGGATTCTTACGTGGGCCTAAACATCCCTCTGGGAGGGTTCGCAACAGTTCCATTTGGATAGTTAAATGCTTGCCTGGATGTTTTGTGTTTGGATGTGTTTGCATGTGCAGTGGTGATGAAACCCGATACTATCCTAGTTATTCCACATCATTTAATCCAAAACAAACTTTCATTCGGCTTGTTTACTTTCCAACTATTAGTTTAATTAACCTCAACCAAATCAATCATTCTAAATATTAGTCTCACTTGATCTAGATTCGACTAACAAAGACTCTTAAAAATGTTGTCCTTTGGGATTCGATCCTTAACTATACTGTGATAAGACCCATCCACTTGCAGGTGGTATTATTGCACGTGGTTTTGTTAAAAGCTTAGGGATTTCAACCCCGAGTGAATTTGTTAGTGCGATAATATAACACATCAAATTCTGGCGTCGTTGTCAGGGACAACGAAATTAGTTAGTCAAATCTAGTTCTTTTAAGGCTAATCTAGGATTTTACTTTTTCTTTTTGAAACCATTGATCATCTGCTTGAATTTCACTCCATTCCATCAATCTTACTTCAAATCTTTTTATTTTAGGTACTTCAAGAAGGACTAGTGCATCCACCGTTTGAACAGTCCCAGACTCACTGCCAGCTTTGATCTGGAGATTGATAGAACCTTTCATCGTCAAAACAGAGAAAATCAGGCAAGAATGGCTCAGGAAGAGGAAGTAACCCAAAGAGTCACTCAAGCTCTTAATTCACAAAGAGAGAGGCTCATGCAAGAAGCCAAAGCTGCAGTTCAAGAAGAAATCTTAGTAGCTCAAGCAGCAGTACAAGAAATAGAACTGCAAAAGAACCTTAGAGAATTCTCTATCCCTAGAGCTGCTGATGTTCATCACCCAGTCCAACCTCCTCCCATCCATGCTCCAAATTTTGAGATATAGGCACATTGGATTACTTTGCTTCAAAACAACCCATTCTATGGTAAACAAGTAGAAGATAGTCATGTACATCTTCTAAGGTTTGTCGATGTATGTGCTATGAAAAAGCAAAATGGAGTCTCAGACGATGCCATTCGACTCCGTCTCTTCAAGTATTCGCTTGCTGACAGAGCCATAAGTTGGTACAACTCCCTTCAATATGAACCCATCACTACTTGGGAGCAGCTTCAAAATACTTTTCTGGAAAAGTTCTATCCTCCTTCTCTCACTTATGAAATTAGGGGTCGTATAACAATGTTCACTCAGGCCCCTGGAGAAACCCTTGTTGAAGCATGGGAAAGATATAAAGAGCTTCTACACAAGTGTCCACACCATGGCATTCCCAAGAATGAACTCATTGAGATCTTATATAAAGGTGTGGATGACGATAGCAAGAGATTCTTAGACTCCTCATCCGGAGGAAACTTCATGCGCCAAAGTTATGACAACGCATGGAGGGTCGTCACCCTGGGAGTTGAGAATCAAGCTAATTGGGGAAGGTCTGTAGGAAAAGGAGTGTTGAAGGTAGCTATGGCTGAAGTTATTCCTGAATACAAGTATATCGCTAAGACCCTCATACTCTTAGTTGCAAAGCAAGACCATATTGAATCATCCCTTGCTGCTTTTGAAAGAAGACATTCACTCCCTCAACCAAAAGAACAGAGTAAGTCAACTTCATTGTTCTCTGAAGCATGTAAAGGTACTGATCATTCTACTTTAGCATGCAATGTTCTATACGACATTGTTCTAAGCAACATTTGTAGTCAAGGTGATAATAGTTAAATTGAAAACCTCAATGTTGTCAATACCATCCCTGGTCAAGGATATTACAATCCGAATCAGAAAAGGAACCATCTTGGATTTCAGTATGGAAACCCTTCAGGAGCGGAAAACTCACGACAAATTGGTTCAACTAATCAACAAAGGGGCCCACCAAGATTCCAATATAATCAGCAACATAATTTTAGGAATCAAGGAAATTTTAGGGGAAATTTTCAGAATAGGAACTTCAATATTTATCAGAACAATTCTCAGTTCTAGAATTCCAACCAAGTCCCTTATCAACAGCAAGGGTAGCAAGTCAGTCCCATCTCTCCAGATGACAAACTAATATCAATTGAGAAGATGTTGCAATCACAACAGACTATGATAGCTAACCAGCAAGCCCACCAAAAAGCTATTGAGTCTTAACTAGCTCAACTTGCAGCTAGCATGAAGCCACCTATTGGAGCCTTTGTTTGCCAACCCGAGAACAATCCTAAGCATCCCAAATAATTAAAAGTAGTCACCACCAGGTCAGGAAATGACTATTCTGATCCTCCTGTCAAGACACCTGTGGCTGTTACAGATGAGTATGAACATGTGATTGTCCAAGACTCAACAACACCTGAATCTCAACTAAAACAATCAGTAACTACTAATATGACATACAAGGAAGGTCATGAGAAACCTATTGATGAAGAAACTGAAACACTAAAACCTGATATCCCTGTATACAAGCCTCGTATACCTTTCCCTGATCGTTTAAGGCAAACCAAGCTTGATACTCGTGTAACATCCCTGACCTAGGTTATGCCTTAACATTGGAGGTTTTGCTTAAGCAAGCTAATTAAATCCTTAATTTTATTTGGTGAAAAGTAATTAAGGCTCAAAAGGAACTTATGTTTCAATTTTGGTCCTATTTGAATAATGTTGAAACAGTGTTTTACTTGTTTTGGACTAAAGTGCAAATTACCCTAGTTGAGGGGATAACTTGCAAATGTTACTTTATAAATGTTCCTCATATTTTGAAGCATCATGAGGATGAATATGATGCAGAGGTATGGCTTGGAATGCCTGAGTACCAAGAAAGAACTGATAAAGCAATGTTTGTGCATTTAAAACCTAGTTTTGGTGTAATGTGCAATTTACCCAAAACCAGGGTTCAATATGCAAATTACCACTTCAATAAGGTCCCTAACATTTCTTGGCATCATGTAGAGCAAATAAAATGAGAGGGTCACCTCATTTGAATTAATTTGGAGGAGAGAGTATCTTGATATTAAAATAATCAAGATTTAAGCATAAATGGAACTTTAATTCAATTTAATACAAAAAGAAATATATTAATTGGATTACCCTTCAACCAAAATTGTGTTGGTTGAAAATAAACAAGTGTCGACGTCCTTGTTCCTTGGAAAGGCAATGGAAATATCCTAAGGAGGTGAAGAACCCACTCACCTTATTATAAGGAAAAGAAATATCCACTCACTTATGGATATTAGTATAATATGTTTAAGGTGCTTAATTTATTTTCCATTAATTCATGGATAATGGAAGGGAATTTGGAGTTTAGGAAGATATCTTTGCATGCACGGATTTGAGGAGGAAGAGGTGGCACAAAATTTGGAATTAAATGATTTTTATATGGCATTTTCTCTCTCTCATTGATTTTCTTATAAAAACACCCTTTACAAGCCAAATCGAAGGCTTTTTTGGAATCCACTTCTTTCCCTTGGTTGAAAACGACAAAAGGAGCTTTGTAGGATTAGGAGGATGACCCCCAACCTGTTTGTAATCTTCTTAACCTCCTTTCACCTTGAATCCATGGTGAATATAAAAAATCAATGTATGAATTCTTCTTTTCTCTGTCCCCTCTTCAAATCTAACCATTCCTTTTCACTCAAAGCTTGAGGACGAGCCTTGGGATAGTGAAAGGAGTTGCATCCACCATTTTTGGCATAAGATTTAAGCTTTGGATCTCAATTGGAGGTGAGTTTTATAACTTGAACCCTTACTTTTGTTATTGCATTCAATTCCTCATCAATTGTTGATCATTTGTTCTTCTTGAAATTCATTTGATCAAATCAATGGAACCACCATGAAAATTACAGAAAAATATGAAGAAACGTAGCTTGATGATGATGACATAATCCTAAGCACACACCTCAAAAATATCCTAGGCAAACAATTTCAAAAGTAGGAGACCAATCAGTTTCATTGAATTGGCCAAACGGTTTTAACAAACCGTTTGAAACCAAACGGTTTGAAACCATTTGGGAGAGTTGACCATGGTTGAACATTTGGAAATTTTGATGCTAATAATGATGGTTGATGACCCACCAAATTTGATTGAATAATTCCAAAGGGTTCATCATTTGAAGGTTAATCATTTAGCAAACCGTAATTGGGTTAAGGGTTGAAACTCAAATTAGTTGATTTAGATTTTTGGGTTGATTAGCCCAAACGGTCTCAAGACCGTTTGGAGGTCACCCAAACGGTCTCAAGACCGTTTGGAGGTCAACCAAGACCGTTTGGAGGTCTAGGTTAAAGTATGGTTGAGTATCAGAAGGTCCAAAGATACCAAATTGAAATGCAATCAATTGCTGATTTGATGATCAATCCAATGATCAAAACCCTAATGGAATTTCACAAATTCCAAGGATAAGATGGGGAAAACAGTATCAAGACCGTTTGGGGATCATAAAAATGATCTCAATACCTTTTGGGGTCTAGTCATATCAAAAATTTGATGATGATTCATTAGTTGCAATGGAATCAATTCCATAATGTTGATCATTGATGGCTATTCGATTCCAAGTCCTAATTGAAGGTTCCTTGAGTTGAAATCCTAGATCAATTGGGTTCAAAACCCTAATTGATGGTCTAATTTAAGGTTGATTCAATAGTTCAAGTGATAACTAAATCAAGGACTCAATTGATAATCAGTTCATCCACTGAAATCATGAATCGTGTAAATGTTGAAAGTACTTTTTGGTCCATTTGGTTTTGAGATGGTTTGGACCAAACGGTCTTAAGACCGTTTGAGCCCAAATGGTCTCAATAACATTTGGGTCCAAACAGTCTCAAGACCGTTTGGGTCCAAACGGTCCCAAAATTTTTGGAGACCCAAGCTCATTTGGTTTCAAGGGCAATTTGCCCAAACTATTTTAAACCGTTTAGAGATCAAAGGGGTCAAGATCGTTTGGTGATTTCATGTGATCAAATCAATTAATAACTCAATGTGATGAAGGATCAATTGACCCTATAATTTTTATTGATGTATCTCAAAGATAACCTCTAGGGTTGTACCTTTAAGGTACCAAGTAATTGGTAATCTTAGATAAGTTATTCCTTGAAGCATTAAGCAAGCATTATTTCAATACACTATGTCAACCCTAATTGAATGTACTTCATTGAAGGGTTGGTTGATCTAATCTAACCAGGTTTGACATAGTCAATATCCTAAAGAGAGTGAGAGAGAGAGAGTTATCCATACATGTAGAATAACCATGTAATGGATAAGCCTCAACACCTTCAACATGAATGATTAAGTAATTAGGGTATGATCCTTAATAAAGAGATCATGAAACCTTAATAAAGAAAGTTGTTGAGCCCTAACCTTAATTTAGACAATATCAGATGTAACCCAAATCTAGGGTGATGGTGTGACTCTAAACTAGGATGATATTATGGGAAATCCAAATTTAGGGTGACTTCATGAAAACCCTAAATTGAGAAGATACTTCATGAATCCCTAATTGAGGTTGATTCCATGAGAATCCCTAATTGAGGTTGTTTCCATGTGAATCCCTAATTGAGGTTGATTCCATGAGAATCCCTAATTGAGGTTGATTCCATGAGAAAACCCTAACTATGGGTAATGTGATGTGAAAGTCTAATGAAGGGAGATACTATATGCAATCCAAACCCTAATGAAGTATGATAGTATGTGAAACCCTAATTCAGGGTAATGTGATACAAATCCTAACTAGGATGAATAGTAAACCCTAATTGTGGGTTATTGAATGGAAACCCTAAATTAGAATGATGTTATGTGTAACCCTGATGCAATGATGTGATATGAGACTCAAATCCAGGGGGATGCCATGTAATGATATATGAAACCCTAGTAATGGTATAATGGCCAATACACTAAAGTAGGGTGCGGCTAATATAATCAAGTAAGATGAGGATGTTACACCATGAAGGGTGAAATTGATGAATCATATGAATGGTAATGTTGATACTTTAATAAGTAAGGATATAAGGGACCAGATGATGCCTAGATCATTATATATATATAATCCTATACTTTTGTAACAACCCTATACGCCTTGCAAAGATGAGATCAAGAAACTCTTAGGAGTGATGTATACAACACTACATGATGTAATGAATAACATCCTATGGGTTGAAATACCTAAAGTGGTTGATAATGGTTTATTCTATATAAACAATGCTTAACCATTAGATAAGTTCATATTATTAAAGATAGTAGGATAATTCTAATGTGGGACCTATGCACTACATGGTAGATGAGATAGGTTAGTGGTTAAAAGTATTAAGAGGGAAATACCTTAATACCAAATAAGTTGATAAACTTAGAAGAGTTATAAGTGATAAGAGAATTAATACGTCAAGACATGATAGTTATTACATTTAGCCTTTCCGGGTAGTTATACCTTGATGAACCTCTAATCCAATATTTTTGGATAAGAAACACATGAAATGTGTGTTATGTATTTGTTAAAATAAAAGATGTAATGAACTCAATACACTTTGATAAGTGTTAACTAATATACCGTGAGAATGGGGTTAAGCCAAACTAATGAGTATGATGTAATCATACCATGACAAGGATTAGAAATGAATTCATACCTTGAATTGATAATCATTAACAATATATGATGAGAGTAATGATCATGAGTAAATACTTATGATATTATTGAAGGTTCCTAGAGAAATGGAACAATAAATTAGGATTGGATAGATATTATAAACATGAAACCCTAATTAATGTGAAATGGGAAATCCTTACCCTAAATTGGGTAATGGAATGAGAAATCCAATTTGATATTAAACCCTAATCTTGATAAAGGAATGGTGGTGTTACTATTGTATCATATGATGTGATAAGTGAAATTTATAGCTATTATCATGTGTATCAACCATACAGGCATCATGATATGATAAGCATACCCAAATACGAGCTATGATGATTATTTGATAATAGATGTTGATTGGCCTTATGAGCCATATGAACAAGCTGTTGTCTAGTGAAAAGTGATAAGACACTTTATGGCCTTGTGGGCCATGTGAGATACTTGTGTAACAAGTATCATGTATACCTCGGTCTGAGGACCTAGACGTAATAGTTACCTAATAGTTGGTAACAATGATTACTGATGAACTAAGGGTATGAATACCCATCTTTGATAAGTATGATAATGATGTTGTTGAGAGATGTGAACTTTCAAATAATGAAATGAGGGACTGAGATCCCAATGTCTTATGAAGACTAAAAAGTAATTGATGATAATAGTACATGTTTCTTTGTAGAAATTTTCATAATAATTCCTGTTGAGAACTTGACTGATGTTAAAAGAATGTTCTAATGTACCTAATTAATCAAGTAAAATCATATCATGTAGAGCCCCGACCATAGATCCATCAGTGTCATAATTTGCTGAATGGTGAAACAGGTTGCTCCACGGCATAACCCGGAAGCCGCATATTTTTTAATATGTGGGGTAATGGGTGAATATATCCTTATACCTCATAGGAATGGCTACATGCCATATTCTATTCACATGAATGGTTATAGACTATATCCCAATAAAAGTATGGCTACGGGCCATGACTCCACAATATAATACCAGGCATTGGCTACGGGCCATATCCTGAAGAGAGTATATGCTACGGGCTATAACTCTATAGCGAAGATGACAATATACGGTGGCAAGCTATTTTCAGTTGACACATGATGTCTCTGCCATATAATCTTGTACTGACTGAGAAAGTTGAGGTCTTGGATTCTGACTCTTCCATTGACCTTGTATGGTACCGATTTCGACTTCGCAGTGGTCGGTTGGAGTATGAGCAATATACATGATCTCCTCGGGGCATAAGTGTGATTTGTAAAATGTAATCATCCATATAGCATGTTTTCTTAAGGATTGAATATGGAAATTTATTGGTTGATGCTACATTTCTTTTATGCATCCCTAGTTGATAAATGTTATTCATATCCATTTACATTCATTGCAAGTAGATAAATGAATTATGATTCTACCATGAGTAGATGTAATACTCTCCTTAGGAGAGGAGATTACTTCACTCTTTTCATATAGTGATTTATCTTCTATTAAATATATATAAATCCTTCTACTCAGTTTATTCTAATAAACTGCTATAACAATGTTTCGGCAAAGGGTTATATCTCTCACTGGGGCAATTTTATAATTGTCTCACCCCTGTGGGATCTAATGTTTTTAGGTGGACGCGGATGAAGGAATAGAATCCCTACAGGAGAGAAAGGGCAACAACAACCAGGACAGTAGTGAGATCTCAGGTGGAGATACTGTCAGTCAAGTCATATAGTTAGAAAGTTATATGTGTCGTCTCTATACTCTTAGGTCCTCAGAATTTATAGTTAGTGTTTTTAATGAATCAATCTGAGATTTTGGCTGGATGCCTCGAGGTTATTATGCAGCCTGTATATAATTTTAATAGGGAAGTTGATGTTGTAATCCTTGAGAAGAAATGGTACAAGTTATGTACTTATGAACCAGGATGTAAATGTTATACTTTGGTCAATGATGAAAGATATTTTCTATGTTTGGAACTCTTTGCAAAAAGTTTTAATTTTTTAGTGATTTTTGATAATCCGCAGCGAATGATACACTTCTGCTTAGTTAATCTTATTTGTGTGAGTTGGATTCCACAACTCGGTTCAATAAGTTTAAAGAAGCTATGAAGAAACTGCATGTTGATATACCCTTTTCGGATGCGCTGGCTGAGATACCAGCCTGGACAAAGTACTTAAAGTCACTCCTCACCAGGAAATATATAAATGAAGAATATGAGATAGTCAAGTTAGCTAGAACCACTTCAGATATCATCTAGAGTAAGGTGCCAAAGAAGCAAAAAGATCCAGGATCTTTTGGGATATCTTGCCATATCGGTGATTCTTCATGTAAGAAAGGATTAGCAAATCTTAGTGCTAGCATTTCCATCACGCCACTGAACCTCTACAAAAGGCTAGGGTTCGCTGAACTGCTCCCAACCAGCATGACAATACAACATGCAGACAACAATGTGACTCTACCCTTAGGAATTATTGAGGATGTACCTGTCAAGGTGGGAAAAGATTCCTATGTTCCGTGTGACTTTGTCATCATGGACATAAAAGAAGACGCCAGATACCCTCTCATTTTTGGACGTCTGTTCCTCGCCACTGCAAGAGTCCTAATTGATGTTGAAGCAGGAACCTTGCTTCTTAGAGTCAGTAAAGAAACTCTCAAATTCAATGTTTTTGAAAGTATGTGAAGACCAAACATGCAAGAAGAAGTATATCTTATCAATTGCATAGAGCAAATGTCACTTCTCACTCAAGAGAATCATGAATCAGATGATCCATTATAAGTTGCTCTAACGGACCCATCAGTTGAAGAACCTATTGACGAACAAGTGAAAGGTTGCATGAAATCTCTCAGCTCTGCGGAAGAAGATGTTGAAGCTACTTTTGAAGAACTTAAAGTTGTGAATGTTACTGAAGAACCATGTGAAAAGCCACAAGCTCCTGAAATGAAGCCCCTACCCGAAGGATTGAAATACACATTTCTACATGACCTCAAAGTCTGTCTAGTTATCATTAATTCATATCTAATGACAAAACAAGAAGACAAACTCTTGACAGAATTAAAAGAAAGAAGAAAAGCCATTGGCTACAAAATGAGTGACCTCACCAGGGTCAGTCAAGTGCTTTTCATGCATAGAATCCCCATGATGTAAGATCACAAGATGAATGTAGAAAACCAAAGGAAACTTAATCCTAATATGAAAGAAGTCATCTGCCTTGAAGTTGTTAAATTACTCACTTTTGGAATCATCTACCTGATCTCTGATTCGCCATGGGTCAGTCTGGTGCATGTTGCCCCAAAGAAAGGTGGAACTACTATGATATAAAATGAAAATGATGAACTCATCCCCACTCGAACAGTCATAGGGTGGAGGATGTGTATTGATTACCAGAAGTTAAACAAAGCGACTCGAAAGGACCACTTCCCAATGCCTTTTCTCGATTAAGTCTTAGAAAGATTGGCTCACCAAGAATATTTCTGTTATCTCGATGGTTACTCCGGATTCTATCAAACACCCATACATCTAGATGACTAAGAGAAAACTACTTTTACTTGCCTGTTTGGAACCTACGCGTTTAGAAGAATGCAATTCGGACTCTGCAATGTGCCTGCAACTTTCCAACGTTGCATGGCAGCTATATTCACTGGTCTCACTAAAACAATTATGGAAGTTTTTATGGATGATTTTTTTGTGTATGGAGATTCATATGACTCGTGCCTAAAGCACCTCTCCCTTGTCCTTAAATGATGTGAAGAATCACATCTTGTATTAAATTGGTAGAAGTGTCACTTTATGGTAAATGAAGGCATTGTCCTTGGACATAGAGTTAGCAGTAGAGGAATCGAAGTTGATAGAGCAAAAATAGAAGTGATTTCCAAATTCGATATTCCGATGAATATAAGAGAAGTTCGTGCATTCTTGGGTCATGCAGGTTTTTATAGATAGTTTATAAAGGACTTCTCAAAGATAACCAAGCCGATGATAAATTTGTTACTAAAGGATGTTGAATTCAATTTTGATGAAGAATGTGTTAAAAGTTTCAACAAACTGAAGCATGCCCTTACAACAAAACCCATCATCAGAGCTCCCAATTGAGACCACCCTTTTGAAATTATGTGTGATGCAAGCAACTACGTAATGGGTACTGTCTTGGGCCAATATATAGAAAAGAAACACTATGTGATCTACTATGCATCGAAGACACTTGACGAAGCTCAGAGGAATTATGCAACTACTGAGAAATAACTCCTGGCAGTTGTGTATGCCTTTGAAAAGTTCAGATCATACCTAATTGTTTCAAAAGTCATTGTCTACATGGATCATGCTGCTATTCATTACCTTCTGGAAAAGAAATATGCAAAACCTAGACTAATTAGATGGATTCTCCTCTTTCAAGAATTCAATCTAGAGATAAGAGATAAAAAAGGGTACAGAGAATGTTGTAGTAGACCACCCCAGTCACATCCACACTCTGTATATCAAGAAGATTACAACTAATGATTCCCTTCCAGATGACCAACTAATGAAGGTCTTAGAAGCCACACCGTGGTACTCAGATTATGTGAACTACCTTGCTACTGGGGTTATCCATCCTGAATGCACCAGAAATGCACTAAAGAAATTTATGCATGATGCGAAATAATACTACTGGGATGAGCCGTACCTTTTCAAACTATGTGCTAATGGTCTATACAGACGGTGTATTGCTGAGGAAGAAGCTCAACTTATCTTGGAGCAATATCACTCAGGACCAGTTGGAGGATTTATGAGCTCTAAAAAGACTACCTTGAAGGTTTTTCAATGTGGATTCTTTTGGCCAACCATATCCAAAGATTCCCATGACTTTGTCTTATCATGTGACAAATGTCAAAGATCAGGCAACATAACAAAGAGAGATGAGATGTCGCTGAACCTGTGGCAAGAAGTTGAGATATTTGATGTTTGGGGTGTGGACTATATGGGCCCATTCCCATCTTCTTACAAATATTCTTACATCCTAGTGGCGGTTGACTACGTCTCAAAATGGGTTGAAGCCATCCCAACCATCACTAGTGATTCCAAACCTATCATCAAGATGTTCAAAGATATTACTTTCCCCCGATTCGAAGTCCCACGTATTGTGATATCCAACAGAGGTTCTCATTTTCTTGAAAGAAGCTTTGAAGCTTTACTGAGAAAATATGGTGTAACTCATAAGGTAGCCTCACCCTACCATCCAAAAACAAGTGGACATGTAGATGTTTCTAACTGTCAACTCAAGTCTATTTTGGAAAAGATTGTAGGTTGCAACCAAAAAGATTGGTCAATAAAAATCAATGACGCCTTGTGGGCCTACCGAACTGCTTATAAAACTACCCTTGGAACTATACCATTTAGATTAATATATGGAAAGTCATGCCACCTGCCGGTAGAACTGGATCACAAGGCATGGTGGGCACTTAAACAACTAAATTTTGATATGAAGAAAGTGGGCCAAGCCAGGATTCTACAACTCCAAGAGCTAGAAGAGCTCAGAATGACAGCTTATGAGAATGCTAGAATCTATAAAGAACGCACAAAGTTGTGGCACGATGGTCATTTGAAGAGGAAGGACATTCAAGTTGGAGACCGATTTCTTCTGTTCAATTCCAGATTGAGGTTATTCCCAGGAAAACTCCGTTCTCACTGCTCAGGACCTTACATTGTCAAGAGCATCTACCCACATGGTCCTTTCTCTTTATGGAGTGAAAAGACATGTGAATTTGTGGCAAATGGTCAATGTTTGAAGAGATATTTCACCTCCGCTGAGACAGGCACCGAAGCAATATTGGAACTCGCAAATCCACCATATCCACCGTAAAAGTTGAAGAAACCAAGTCGAGCCATCGACATAAAACAAAGGTGCTTGTCGGGAGGCAACATGATAAATAAATTTGTATTTAGTTTTAATTTCAAATTAGAAATTTTTCACCCAATAAAAATCACATCGCAAGATGCTATCTTTAGTTTTGATTGGTTTACATTCTTGAAATTTTCAAATGGAGGATGCACAGTGTTTGGAACGCAACCACATCTGGTGGTCCAGCTGGCATGAATTTTCCCCTCCATCTTGGATTTAGGATTTGCTTGAGATGAGCAAATTTATAAGTTTGGGGTGGAGGGTGGGTGGTACGTACTTCATTTTCACCTACACCCATCTTTTTCATATTTAAGTTTTCACTATCACATTTTTTGATAAAAATTTTCAAATAAAATTTCCAAAAATTTTAAAGATTTCAAAAGAAATTTGAATAGATACCAGAAGAAGTTTTGACACTTTTTCAATCTCTATGCATTTTGAATCATTATACTCTCCTTATTCAAAGCAGATCCTCAAAAGGACCACTTTTTGAAAACTAGCCTTTTGATTGAAATCATCTTGTGAAGCTTATGATTCCTAACATCATGATACTTATGAAAAAATGACAAGTGTCTATCGAACTGATAGGGACCAAATATGTCGTGCTTCCTAACTGACTAGTGGAACAATAACAGGGAATCCCCACCGGATCCTCATAAAGTCATTATTTGAGCAGAGTATGATAAAGAGAACGACCCGGTGCACTAAATTGTAAATCAAGTTGCATTCTAATCTGAACTCTCTTCTACACTTCTTCTGTCATCTTCATATACATCCGTCCATCAAAAAGAAATAAAAATAGCCAAAATAGTGCCAAACCCTAAGTTCAGGGTGGCACACCACTTCCCTCTATATCCACTTCTTCCATACCCATCACAAATTAATAGGGGTGTACCATCAAGAAAAGATGCCAAAGCGCACCCATATAAATGCAATCTCGAGCCAAATGGAGGAGAGATTCGCATAAAAAGAAAAAAAAATGCAAGAAATGAAATTACAGATCATATAATAAAAATCTCAAGTCGAATCGAGGAGAGATTTTTTTCTTCCCTCCATACCACCATTCACTCCATTTTCTACCTAATGGCACAATGAATGCCTCCACTATCCTGAAAAACACTATTGTCATATCAGGTGCACACTTGTTGTTGTGGGTATCTCTGGACTCTTACAAAACTCTTAGACATGCTTGTTGTTGGAAAAAGTGAGGAGGAAGTGATATTGGAAAGCAAACTTAGGAAAAAAGATATGGAAAGATGTGTTTAGTGGTCTCAGGAGGTTGAGATACTTAGTCATACTAAGTAGAAAGAGAAACAATCGTGATGTGAAATGAGGCATTCACACGAGTTGAAAGTATTCATATCACGACCGTTTCAAACTTTGTGTTACTCGAGGATGAGAAACGTTTAAGTTCAGGGTGTTTTGATGAATGCATATTCATCATGTTATTCGTTTGCGATCTTGAACTCATTTTTACTTAATACATCCAATTTCACTCACTAAATATCATAATGTATCACAAAGTGCAAAATTACTTAATTGATTTGATTACCAAGGTTTTAATTGAGTTTATGTAGATTTTATCCAGATCATTATCAGGTTCAACCATCAGATGTCACCTACCTCCATTCAACCCTAATCCACTATAATCACCACCATTCGATCTTCATCTCAAACAATTATCATCCACATCAAACCCAAATGAGTGGGACCCACCTTTATCTATCATTGATCTACCCTCATTCATCCTTAGTGATGGCCATTCAGTCTTGACCAATTGGTTTCGTCCATTCGGTCTCAAGACCCTATGGACAACCTCATCTTAAAATTGTTTGCATCTAACTTGATTCCCATACCGTTTGGGCGCTAGTTGTTCTTCACCATCCGATCATTGATCAACGGTTTTCCTTCATCTACTTAAATGATCTTGAGCCCTTGCCCTCTCCAAACGATCTTCACTTGCTCTAACAGTTTTCCCTCACGGATTTGGAACCGAGAGAGACCTCACGGTCTCAATACTGTGAGAACTCTTACGATCCTGAAACCATGAAGAGCAGCCTCTTCTCAAGACCTCATGGAGTAGCTAGAGCCTGGACTCTCCATCTTCATCTTCCCACCAACCCTAGATCCATCCCACCTGTAGCAACGACCGCAACGCCTGACTGCCGACACGCCATCAACATCAGTGGCTCTTCCTTCTCACATCACCTTCCTACTTCGCCGCTCACCTACAACATCCACAATAGAACCGCCCACTCTCGCTCCGCACTCGCAGCAAGGAAGCCCTCACGGTCTTGAGACCGTGAGGCAACAATCGATCACATGACTGTTTGATAGATCACACTTCCCAGATCGTTTGGACAATTGTGCATCCAAGACCGAGAGACACATCAAACTGGTTGGAGGCAATCGGTTTCCAAAACCGAACAGAGAGGGGACCGTTTGTTCTTTGCCCAGTCCAAGACCGTTTGGTTGGCGACCGATCGCAGAGATCGTTTGAGCATGAGGATCGATCACACAAAACTGAACGGAGCCAAAGTATCAAAGATCATTTGGTCACATTTGCATGAAATCGTTTGATAAAGGCACTTCCAAGACCATTTGGAGATAAAACCCACCAAACCATTTGACATCAAAATACACTAAACCGTTTGGTCATGTATACCAAACGGTTTGGGGGAAATCTAACACAGGACCGTTTGGTCAGTATTAATACAAAATTGTTTGGACTCACACCAAAAACGTGAAGGCCAGATGCAGGCCTATAAATAGGACCAACATAGTCCTTATTTGGGCATCGGTATGGGGACTCCGATAGGCTGCCCAAGTATAAGGGTCAATCCAGCTCCTTCATCCACAACGTCATCATCTCACCTGCTCCTCTAGCTGTGAGCAAAAAGGCCAAGAAGAGAAAGAAGGTGGAGAAGAAGATCTGCTCGGTCGGCCTTGGTGGTTCTTCCTCCTCACCCAGATCTGCCCCGACACGACGTAGAGGACAACATCATCTTCACCAAGCTGCGACTATGTTCTACATCATTCTCATGGCAGAATCGTTCCTCTCTCGTGTTCTTCTTGTTTCTCACATCATGAGCGAGTAGTCCCACTTCATAGCATAGAATGTCGATTAATTTGGTAGACTCCTTGATGAGAAATATGACAGGGTTCCTTGAGTTCGTAAGTGTGTGACCTATGACGGGACGAGCCATCTAACCTACGGTGATTCTTATGTGGTCTAAACATCCCTCAGGGAGGTCCACAACCTTAGTTGGATGTTGTATCTTCTTGTTAATCATCGATGTTTTCCAGCAGACTTGTCGCCTACATGCTTGTCAATTAGTGCGGTTGACTCTCATACTAGAAATAGAAAGGGGTTCCTTGAGGTTGTAAGTGTGTGATCTGTGAGGGGATGAGCCATCTAGCCCACGGTGATGCTTCTGTGGTCTAAACATCTCTCAGGGAGGACCACAGCCTTAGTTGGATGTTGTATCTTTGGAAACGTAAGTGCTTGATCAAGATGGCGACAAGAAATCAAACTCCTAAGGGGATGCTTACGCGGGACTAAACATCCCTCTGGGAGGGTTTGTAGTAGTTCCATTTGGATAGTTAGATGCTTTCCTGGATGTTTTGTGTTTGTATGTGTTTTCATGTGTAGCGGTGGTGAAACCTGATACCATTTCAGCGATTCCACATCATTTAATCCAAAACAAACTTTCATTCTGCTCATTTACTTTCCTACAATTAGTTTAATTAACCTCAACTAAATCAATCATTCTAAATATTAGTGTAACTTGAGCTATATTTGACTGACAAAGATTCATAAAAACATTGTCCTTTGGGATTTGATCCTTAACTATACTACGATAAGACCCCTCCACTTACGGGTGGTATTATTGCATGAGGTTTTGGTAAAAGCTCAGGGATTTCAACCCCGAGTGAATTTTTTAGTACGATAATATAACACATCACCTTGGCAGGAGAACCAGTTTTGGACTCTCTCGAAGTCATCAATTTATACTGTGAGATGCCAAATTTTGGACAATCTTTCAAATCCACATAGTCCTTTTGAAATAATACACAATCATGCAGGCATGCATGTATCTTCTTGGCCTCCATTCCCATTGGGAACAATAATTTCTTTACCTGGTATGTTGAGATTGACAGCTCATTTTCTTCAGGAAGCATTTCTTTCAACAAAGACAACAATGATGTGAAGCCTTTGTCACTCCATCTATTGTTAGCTTTCATCTTATACAATCTCAACACAACACTAAGATTCATAAACTTAGTACAACCTGTGTATAACGGTATCTCAACATCATGCACAATGTTTCTAAAAATGGGATGTGGATCGGTTTCGGTGTGCTCTACCCCACAACTATCCAGCATTACATCAACAATGTCTACTGGAACTGGTTCATTCACATCTACATCATCGGAGGCAATAACTTCTTCCACACAAGCACTGTTATCAACATCCACTGGTTTTAGGTTTGAAATCTCTCCATGCCAGTGCCATTCTTTATAGACTTGTACAATGCCGTTGCACATGACATGACTTTTGATTTCATCACTAGTGTTGACTTTCAAGTTCTTACCGCAATGCCTACATGGATAGTAGAACCCATCTCCAGGTTGTTTCCTATGTTCCTCGGCAAATCTAATAAGTTGATCAAGACCAGAAATAAACTATGGGGTGCAATGATTGCAAATGGACATCCATGATCTATCCATTCCATGATCAAAGAGAAAACAAGTATATATTACGACAAGATTAGGGTCTAGGGTTAACATATTAGAGTTTAAGCATGGTTAAAAATTTAGGGTTTAAGGTCTTATATATAATTAATGGTTAAAACATCCTAAGTGAGATTAGGTGTTCAAGAACACTCCCAAATTGGGGACTATCAAACATTTACTCCTATTGAGTAAATCTTGGACGGGTTTCTAGGCCAACAAATACATATGCTATCATTCTTATATATAATAAATGTATACCACCTATCCCATTCTTGAACATCTAATCTCACTAGTAAGTGTATAATGTGTATTGGGTTTTCAAGAAAATTTTGGAAGCATTTCCCCACTGTTCTCCAAGTACATCTGTACTTAGAGAACAAACGGGGAAATGCTACCAAAATTTTCTTGAAACCCAATACACATTATACACTTACATCCTAAGTGAGATTAGGTGTTCAAGAACAGTCCCAAACTGGGGATTATCCAAGATTTACTCCTATTGAGTAAATCTTGGACGGGTTTCTAGGCCAACTGATACATGTATGTTGTCATTCTTATACCTACAATCTTAGTTTAATCATTCATATCCTATGTTTTGTGTGACATAATTTAATCATGCTTGTCAGTAAATACTAAACAGTAAATAAACCATGATTTCATATATCAAATATTTGAATCAGGGGTCAATCTTGAAGTTTTAACTAGAGCTTCATATATCAACATACATACTAGGTCATATTTCAAGTCAAGATTTAGGCATTTAATCACCTTAGGGCACATACATGATTCACAAGGTATTTTGGTGCACAAGAATAATATATGTTATTGATTTAGGAGTTGACATAATCATTTTAGAAATAGAAGACCCACACGTGAGTTAATTTTGACATTCAACATCAATGTATCTTTAACACGCATGTTTCAAGGTTCAAAGCACATAATCAAATCAAATTAGGATGCTAGAATGGACAAGTTGGAATCTTATTATAACATGCATGAAAATTTATTGAATTAGGTCAAGCATGAGAATTAGACAAGTTAAAATAGTACATTAATACTAACCAGTAGATAAATGAATAAAAACCAATAGATAATAAATACAAATCAATAGATAAGTAAATACAAATTAGTAGATAAGTAAATACTAATCAGTTGATGGAAATTAGTAAAATCAAGATATGTAACCTACCTAGCAGTAGCGGAAGCAGAGGCTAGCTCCGATGACCTCAGACTCGAGCTCCGACATTGCAGTAGCTCCTCTAGAGACCTCAGGCTCGATCTCCGACGGTGTAAGGAGTAGGGGCGGCGGCTTGATCAAGTGGCGGCGGATTGACCATGGTCGTATGGGAGGAAGAAGAGAGCAGGGGGCGGCAGCTTGATCACGTCTGCGTGGGAGGAAGAAGATAGCACAGGAGCTTCAACGGCGGTGGCGGTTTTGACTACAGGAGCTTCGAGGCTAATTTCTACCATAGGATCTTCGATGACAGTGGTGGTGTCGACCACAGGAGCTTCAATGGCATTGAGAGGGGAACAATGGGGGCTAATTTCGTGATGTAACAGAGAATGGGGATCGAGTCTATTTCTCGCAGGGGTTATTAAGTTAACAAAGGTGTCGGTTATCTAAGAAACTGACACCTAATGTCCATCGGCGTCGGTTGCCAGAAAACACTGACGTCCATTGGACAATCTTGACCCTAAAAATTTTCGCGGGGACGGCGTGCTAAACCTTATCATAGTTGGTTTTTCCACCAAAACTGACGACCTTTGGAGGTAATTTTTTTCTTCGTTAGGCGTTGGTTATTAGGTAAAAACTAACGTCGTATGTGAAACTGTGGGGTTAATTTTTTTTTGCTCGAAAAATTTGATTTGGCGGGTTATTTTAGGCATTGATTCATTTTAGGGAGTCGACGCTAAATAAAACGTGATACCCATGTTTGGCCGGTCTTTAAATATAGATGTCGGCCTCTGTAATTGGCCGACATTGTAGGGTTTAGGCATCAATTTTAGGTAATAACTAACTTCTCTAAATGTGACATTATAAGCTATTTATGTAGTAGTGATCATTGCTTGGGGATGCACCGCTACTTGTTCTATCCTTGTTTGAAAAAGAATAGTTTGCTACACCTCCAATTCATGTAAGTGTCATAGGTACCCAAGGTTTCGCCATCCCATCCATTGTGAAAGAAATAAGACTTGACATGCCCTTTTATGAAGAGTTGATGACAACCTAAGCTCCACCCCATGAGATAAGAATCACCATCATACCACCTCAAGGCCTACAAATTTCTTTAGAAGAGGTTGACGTAAGGGTTCAACAATTCCATGATGCTTTAGAAGACCCCTTTCTCTAAAATAAACATGGTTATATCATGAACTTTTTAGGGACCTTAAAATAAAGGAAAAATTGTAGCAAAACGTTCCTATCCTTGGTAAAGGATGTTTGCATAGGGAGGAGAAAAGTGGTGTGATTGCCACCCAAAGAGATCATTGCTTCTGAACATGTCAGTTTCATCATGATAGGTCACTTTCCAAAGAAAAGGGGAGACCGAGGAAACCCTCTGATGCAGCCTTATTTTAGGGCTTCATCTTGTGTTATATTGCTCTTCAATCACAGCTATACCTATTAGATTACATGTTATTTCCCCTAATATGCATATTTGTGTAAAATGCACTTATGGACATTATTAGCATGTTTTTCAGGTACTTGGACCACACTTGGATGGACGAGAGAGATGGAGGGGCCCAAAGAAGGCCCCAGAGCTCCCCCAACCTACCCCTAGTGGCCAAGAGTCAAGCTTTAGCAACGAAGTCCATGGATAACAAAGTTTGAAGCTCAAAGTGTAAGAAAAGCCCCCAGCACGGCCGTGGTAACACAGAACAGTCGTGCTGCAAATGAAAAAATCACATGAAAAATCTCAGTTTTGAAGCAGCTGCAGAGCATACTCTACCACGGTCGTGCCACGTAGCACAGCCGTGCTACGACCACCCACCACGGTCGTGCCACGTAGCACGGACATGCTACCATCACCCACCACGGCCGTGCCACGCAGCACGGATGTGCTACCAGATCCCACCACGGCTGTGCTACGCAGCACGGCCGTGCTACCAGATCCCACCACGGCCGTGCTACGCAGCACGGCCGTGCTACCCTCAACCTACCACGGCCGTGGTGACCACCACGGCCGTGGCCTTTTCAGCCCAAATTTGACCACCTGGTTTCGATTTTGAAATCTCTCCATACCAGTGCCATTCTGTATAGCCTTGTACAATCTCATTGCACATGACATGATTTTTGATTTCCTCACCAGTGTTGACTTTCAAGTTGTTACCGCAATGCCTACATGGACAGTAGAACCTATCTGTAGGTTTTTTCCTATGTTCCTCGGCAAATCTAATAAACTGATCAAGACGAGATATAAACTCTGGGGTGCAACGATTACGAATGGACATCCATGATCTATCCATTCTATGAAATTGAATCCATTCATGTCAACTGGCATGAGATCCATTTGAATGTTACATCTTGAGAAAGAAAGAAGGCAAGATGGATACACCTCCCACAACACAGAGGAACCAACCAAAGGGGTTTATAAAAAGAGGGTATCAAATCTACTACAAACAGACATATTATAACTATTTATCACCTCTCTGGTGAAAAATGAGTGCATCACACCCAGATCAACTAAAATAGATATGAAAGAAGAAACAAATAAGTCAGAATGTAAAAGTTCCATCTAATATGTCACAAGTCATTGGTTGAACACTCCTTCCAACTAACTCATGACACAAAATCTAGTTGTCTCCTGTTGTCGTCCTCATCCTCTGCTAACTAGTCAAGATGACCCTACCTCTGATGTCTAACCACATTCTTTACCACCACCACTTATGTACTGATCTTATTCTTATTGTTAGCCCTGATGACCTTGCCTCAAGTGTTGTGTCACCTCCTTGTCTTTCATGGGGAAAGACCATCTCACATGCCCAACTTGTCTACACTTGAAACATGTCCTTGTATCGCACGACGGCCTAGATGACCTTGTCACTGACACTAAAGATGAATTGTTCGCCCCTACTGGTGAAAAACTACAACCTATCTTCTTACTCAAGGACCAGTGTGACAACACTCGTACTCTTGACTCGGAATATGTCGACCTCTTTTGTGACTACTGGCACTATGGCGATGAGATCCTTGACTTCTTGAAGCTACTAGACAATTACCTAGATAACTGAGTTGGCCTCTTCCTAGCATTGGCTTCACGCTTCTCCATAGAAGAACTTTGTACTCCTCATAGATTCCATAAAGGTAGAGAACTTCTTCCGGTTCTACAAAGTGGATGATGTTGTATACAACTTGATTTTCAAACACTTCTCGAACCTTTGGATCCTATCATTCTTTGTGGGGTTTCCATGTGAGGAGAAAACCTCAACAGCTCCATAAACTTCACCTCATGGTCGTTGATAGACATCAATCCTTGGTGCAAGCATTTGAACTGGGTTGTCTTCTCATGCAAGTATGTCTCAGGGAAGTAGCAGATCAAAAATTCCTTCCAGAACTCTTCCCAACTCACCACCACTCCTGGTCTCTTCTCTTTCTCTATGGCCCACCAATGTCCATCACTTCCCTTTAAGAGATTAAAAAAACATGCTTCACCTCCTCCTCATCTGGGATGTTCAGAAACATACATGCCTTCTCCACTCTGTTAACCACATATTGGCATTTGTCAGGTCTAATGTACCCACATACTCGATGGCTCCCACACACTTCATCCTCTCAAAGGTCTTCCCTAGACCATGAGATTCTGCATTAGGGATGCGGGCTCTAGGTTGAGGTGTAGACGCCCTATATGATAAATGCGTAATTGTCGCCATGAACTGTCTGGGCATGGACTGGAAGGCTGGGTTAGCCATGACTGAAGGGTCAAATGGAGTTGGTATGGGATGTTTTGTCCTCAATCGGGTACTCTTCCTTAATACTAGTACATATATTACCTTTAACATCGATTAAATAAGACTTTTGTTATCGGTTTCCAAGCGACACCCAAGTGGGTGACACTAAAAGTAGATGCCTTCAGCATCGATTACAAAACTGACGACATAGAGTTGTCCCTGATTGCAATCAAAAAAAGAACCTCCAGTAGTAGGGCCATAGATAACAATTACCCATTCAAAACCAACATCATTCTCCATCGCGAACAAAAAATATTAGTCCCCAGTTAGACCATAGTTGTTAGTTTTCCTTAAATAACTGACTATGTTAACCTCAATTTATTGACGATTTTTTAGATAACCAAAAAATAACTGACACTATTAGAACAAAAGGTGTCAGTTTACTATAATTAACCAATGTGTTGGACATTCATTGTGGGTTTTTTTCATTTAACCGACACTACAAAAAATTTGGCTTTTGTTGAAGAACATTTGTGAGGAACCAAAAATCGTGAATAATGATGTCCATTTGTGAGGGCTCATCCTTCAAATATGGGACCACATCCCTCAACCGTGTTCTTGACATCGTTAGGCATTTTATGTGAACATTGGTCCCTCACAAATACATTTGTTACGAATTACCCCCTCAAAAACTCCATGCCAAATCTTCCCTCCATCTCATAATCCTTCCCTCCATTCTAAAACTTTGATTCATCTATCAAAATTCACGAAAAAAACCACCCAGTCCCGGCGGGCGCTAGTTTCCCCCTCATTTCCTCCGCACTCCTCCACTGAACCCTCCCCTTCCCGATTCTCTCATCGGTTCCTCCGCACTCCTCCACTGAACCCTCCCCCTCCCGATTCTCTCATCGGTTCCTCCGCATTGGGTCATCCTTGACGCCAATCGCCCTGCTCGGTTGCTGCCGTTCATCCTTCGTATTGGGCTCATCCTTCATCGGGGTAAGGCTGTTGATGGTTGCTGCCCTCCGCCATTGACGATTGCTGCCGTCCGCATTGGTCGTTGCTGCTACGCAGTCACCGTGCTTGATTGCCGCCGATTGCCCTGCTCGGCCGCATTGGTCGTTTCTGCTACGCAGCTTGCTTCTTCGGCCACTGGAATCCTCTCTAGGTTCGTATCTTTTTTTCTTTTTCTCATTTGGGAGAGCACTAGCCCCCAGATCGACGCCTGATAGCCAAGATTGGTTCTTCCTCCAATGGGCTTACAGTTCATACCTCATGTGTCCGCCTCATCTCCCCCCAATGTGATCTGCATAGGATTAGCTGGGTTTACTTAGTAAAAATACTAACCATCTAGTATTCATATGAGTTATCTCCTCCTCCCCTAAGGGTTAACGTTCACACGTATAAGAAACATATCACAATCTTGAAAAACTTTGACTATCCTCAGTTGCATGGAGATGGTCATACAACAGTAATACAGAGTAGTCAGGGGTGTGTTCAATATTTGGAAGCGAGGAAATAGCTCCTTGGGAGTAGCTACCATAACTAAATGGAAGGGAATCAAAGTTGTGATGTACATAAATTCCTAGGCTATGCATCTACAGTATAGCATCCTCATAATGCTTTTCTATCATACAACTTTGTGTTTTGTCAATAAGAAAAGAATAATTTACTTATGTGATTGAGTAGATATAGTATTTGATTGAATATTGTCTTTCTCGAATATGTACAATATTTATTAATTGTACAAACTCGAATTTATGTATAATACCTACCATGTAATCCAAGTCATACTTGATCAAATATTACTCATATATAATTGTTGAGGCTCAAGCTTGGTTCAAAAGCAATACACATGTGTGCATGTATGTGTAATTTTGCTACTCTGTTCTATTCTATATGAACAAGTGTTCTCATGACACACATATATATGGGTCATAGCCAAAGTAGTTGATAATGAATGTATTAATAATATTCCTAGTTTCTTTGAAGACAGTAAGAAGGAAATAAGCAATACCTCCTTTAAATCTATTATATGTATCCTTTACTATATCTGGTGGTATAGAAATAAGGTGATTTTTGAGGAATGGTTAGTCAATGTGAGTGTGCTATAGTCTATTATCCATAATGAGATAAAAGTGCTTCTTTACTAAACGAGCCCTGTGTTATTTTTTCTGGAATTGCTATACTTGTTTGTATTTTCTAAAGATGAAGAAGGGTTCCATCTGATGTTACTGGTTTATTGATGTAGTGGTGATCAAGATGGTTGTATGTATTCTACAATGTTGGAGTTTCCTACTTGTCCTTATGTTCAGAAGATGAAGTAGAGCTTCTATATATCTGGTGTTTTTTAGTCTATTGATCCAGTGATGATCAAGATGGTTGCTTGTAAAATGTTGTGCTGAAATGACCTTTCTTTTGAAGGGGAAGTGTTAACCTTGTTACCCCTCCCAACTCTGTTGAGAAAAATAACTTAGAACCTTCCTTTTAGTTTCTAAAATGTAATAAGAAGAATACGTCCAGAGGTAGAGGGAGAAAGGGGTAAACTGAGGATAACAATGCTACTTTATCCAATAAGTTTGATAACTTAGCAATTGTTTATCCAATAAATTTGGGTAGTTATAGTGGATTTCTCATCACACCAGTCATGGTATTGGGAGAGTTTTTGTTTTGTGGAATGGTATCTAATGCTCTGTTGAAAAGCTTTTTTAATATGATAAATTAATACATACTAGAATCACTATTGGTGATAAAAGATTTCTTCTTACTGCTATTTGTGGTCACTTGTACGAGTTCTGTTCTGTTTTCTCACTGCGTTGTTTTTGAATGTTTTGTTTTTGGTGCTTAGTATAATATAGCCTGGTGTTTTTGCATTTTGCAGAGGCACACTAAGTCATTGTCAACATTTCAGAAATCTAGGCAGAAGCCTCAAGAAAGAATGGGTGTTCTTAGTAATGTGGGTTCCTCCTTGTTCCCTTAATTGTTAAAACGACATTTGTATATATGTCTTTTTTCCTTTACCCCCTCCATCTAAAATAATACACTTTCTGTAACATGTGGTTGTGATGCATGCCCTAAAAGCCAATAACTATAGTAATGATCCGAACTCTTTACTTGGAGATTAATTAAAGGCTGACTGCCCAGGGCTCCGATGAGATACATCCATCCCTGATATAATAGTTGGCACTTTGGAGATCTTTGGCATGGATGGAGGATGCTCAGCTGTGGTGAACTTCTATGTAGGCTTATTTAGGATCTCATTCGCTGTGGAAACATGAAGGGCATTGTAAGTAAAATCTTTTAATGTATTTCGTTTAAATTAGTTAAACGAAATACATAAAAAGATTTTACTGACAACGCACTTAATGTTTCCACAGCAAATGAGATCCTAAATAAGCCTACATAGAAGTTCACCACAGCTGAGCATCCTCCATCCATGCCAAAGATCTCCAAAGTGCCAACTATTATATCAGGGATGGATGTATCTCATTGGAGCCCTGGGCAGTCAGCCTTTAATTAATCTCCAAGTACAGAGTTCGGATCATTACTATAGTTATTGGCTTTTAGGGCATGCATCACAACCACATGTTACAGAAAGGGTATTATTTTAGATGGAGGGGGTAAAGGAAAAAAGACAATATATAAATGTTGTTTTAACAATAAAGGGAACAAGGAGGAACCCACATTACTAAGACAAATATACAAGTGAACCAGAAGTTACTATAATGATGGTATGCTACTAACTTATAATGATACATATCATACAAGTGAACCAGAAGTTACCATCATTATTTCTGCCCATGCTTTAGTGCTTCTATGCCCATCATTTGATTTTTAAAGATACCAAACTTATTTACATATCATTTCAGTTTCCATTGGAGACTAGAACTTTGTAATTATACTATGTCCGCCAATCAAAATTTCTAGAAATAACTATTATAAATTTCTTGTGGGGATAGTGTGAAGGCAAAAATGATATCCATCTTATTAAGTGGGATGATGTAACCAAGGTAAAGGATGAAGGTGGTATGTCTATAAAAAAAGTCAAAGACGTTTGTAAGGTTGCTATGATATTAAATATCTGGATAGTAGCTTCAAAGAAAGGTAGTCTATGGATCAAATTGATCCATGAGAAATACCTTCTTAAGGATTCTATCTAAAATATTGATATCTATGGTCAACTTTCTTGGTATTTAATTCAGATGATCATACATCTGAATTTAAAATCCTATTATGAAAGATTGCTAGAAACAACATCTCAATGATGAACAACCTAAAAAAAGAGGGTTTTTCTATACTTCTATATGTTTGTTGTGTAGAAGTTCTAATGAATTTATCATTCATTTATTCTTTAATTGGCATGTAGCTGATTTCATCGGGGTAAGGCTGTTGAGTGTAAACTCACTGATAGGATTCCCCTGTCATGAAGATTGGACTCATGATAGGGGTAAGGCTTCTTGTATATTGATAGACTTCTTGTATGTCTTCTCCCTTCCCTCCCCTTTTGCTACAATTGTTGCAAAAAAATCAGTCCTTTTATACTACTGTTTCTTTGATTTTTTTTCTATTTCCTCTTGTGTCTCCTATTCTAGCTTCTTTTCTTTTCTTTTTTTGCAATTTCTCCTTCATTTCGTGTTCCTTCTATTGCATCTAAATTTTTGTTACTTCTCTGTCCCCTCTTATTGCTATTTCCTTGTTACTCATATCAGAAATTCAGATTCTTACTCAAACCTAGACTACTAGTACCACTTCTATTTGCAAGTTTTCTTCTACTTTTTCTTACTTATTCTTGCTCCTACATGACTACATCTCAAACAGTTTTTGCTGTTTGCATGTATTTGTTAAAGCTTCCTGATCTCTACTTATATTTTCCTAACAGCTGTTTCCTAACATCTCAAACAGCTGTGCTTAACTTATTATATATTTTCCTTCATGTAGATGGATTTTCTAATAGATCGGAGTTGGATGTATATTGGGAACAGAGTGCAAAGTGATGTATTCAAGACAGGGTTACGAAAGTTCATTGAGTTTGCTCTTATCCATCAGAGACCAACTAGACAGGGGAAATTAATATGTCCTTGCAAGGTATGTTTGAACAGATACCTTAAAACAGAGGAGGAGGTATTCTCACATGTATTACTAAAAGGATTTGTGCATAGCTATGATGTTTGGACGTTTCATGGGGAGGTGATTGGTAGGAGCAATCCTGTTGTGGCACCAAACATGCCTAGCACCGACAATATGCATCAGATGTTGGAGGATTTGTTTGGTATGGGTGACACAACAAATGACCACTCTACTGAAGCTACAGAGGAACCTGCAAATGTAGATGCACAAAGATTTTACAAGCTACTAAAAGAGGCAGATCAACCACTCTATAGAGGTTGCACAAGTCATTCTAAGCTATCGTATTTGGTTGCCTTGCTATTTCTGAAGAAGGAATCTGGATGGTCTAACGATTCTTTCACAAAGTTGTTACAGTTGATTGTTTCAGGATTTCCGGAAGAAAATTGTCTATTCCCGGAGACGTACTATGAAGCAAATGCGATCGTGAAGGATTTACGACTTGATCATTCTACTATAGATGTATGTACAAATAATTGCATGCTTTTTCGCAAAGATGCAGCTTCAAAAGAAAATTGTGATACTTGTGGTGCTTCAAGATGGAATGAAAAGCAATACAAAACAAAGGGAAAGAAGGTAGCTGCTAAGTTCATGTATCACTTCCCTTTGATACCTCGGTTAGGGAGGCTCTATATGTCTTCATCTATTGCTAAAGACATGATTTGGCCATCAGAAGTAAAAGGCAAGGATGGTCGTATTCATCATCCTTCAGACACACCAGAATGGTTGTCTATTGATGCCAGGTATCCAGACTTTGCTGCTGAACCACGCAATGTTAGATTGGCATTAGCAACAGATGGATTTAATGCATTTGGCAATATGAGTGCATCACATAGCATCTGGCCTGTGTTGGTGACACCTCTCAATCTTCCGCCTTGGCTTCTTATGAAAGAACAATTTATTATGATGTCCCTATTAATCCCAGGTCCACATATGGTTGGCAATGACCTTGATGTATACTTGGAGCCATTAATTGAGGAGTTGCAACTACTTTGGGAGCTTGGAGTCAAAGTTTATGATGCATATAGAAAAAGGAACTTCACTATGCGGGCGATGATTTTATGGACCATTAACGATTTCCCAGCATATGGTGACTTATCTGGTTGGAGCACTAAAGGTAAGAAAGATTTGGGATGTCCTTGTTGTAATGTGGAGACTGTATCAAAATGGTTACAGTATGGGAAAAAGCAATGCTATGGTTTCCATCGACGTTTTCTTCCAATGAATCATCCGTATAGACGTGATAGGAAAAATTTTGATGGTGAAAAAGATTTTCGACTTCCACCTAAGCCACTATCTGGAGAAGATATACTGAGGCAATTTGATGGGTATGAAAATATCACATTTGGAAAAATGAATAAGCGCAAGAGGCTTGGAGATCAAATTCAACCATTACCTCCTGGTTGGAATAAGATAAGCATCTTTTTTCAGCTACCTTATTGGAAGTATTTATCTGTTAGACACAATCTGGATGTGATGCACATAGAAAAGAATGTGTGCGAGAATATTTTAAACACATTATTGGGTGATTCTAAGAAAAGTAAAGACAACTTACAAGCTCGTCAAGATTTGAAGAAAATGCGCATTAGAAGAGATTTATGGCCAGTAGATGCAGGTGACCGCTATTACTTGCCTCCAGCATCTTACACCATGACTAATGCGCAGAAAGATAAGTTCCTATCCGTGTTAGAAAAGTTGAAAGTTCCTGATGGCTATTCTTCTAACATATCTAGGTGTGTTAGCAAATCTGATAGAAAACTTGTTGGGCTGAAAAGTCATGATTGTCATGTTCTTATGCATCAACTTCTACCTGTTGCCTTGAGACATTGCATAAGCTTAGATGTGTACAAGCCTATTGCTAATTTGTGCTCATTTTTCAACAAGCTTTGCTCTAACATTATTGATGTGGAAGAATTCAAAGAATTGGAACAAGAAATTGTTGTCACTCTTTGCCAGTTGGAGAGAATCTTCCCTCCTTCTTTCTTCACCATCATGATGCATTTGCCCATTCATTTAGCTTATGAAGCCAGGCAAGCCGGATCTGTCCGAACTAGGTGGATGTACCCAATAGAGAGATACTTGAAGAAATTGAAGAAGTATGTAAGAAACAAAGCTAAACCGGCTGGTTGTATTGCTAGTTGCTATTTAGCTGAAGAAAGTTTGACATTTTGTGGTAGGTACTTGCATAATTTTGAGACAAAACTGATCCGCAATGCTCATAATGTTGATGGATCTCCAATTAGAGTTGGAGTGTCAAGAAATTTCGACATCCACACTTTGGAACAAGCCCATCGTTATGTCCTTTTCAATAAAGAGGAATTGGATGTTTACAGAAGGTAAGATTTAATTAGGTCCTAAAATTCTTGCTGATATTTGTATATATGTTGTACATTAATTTAGACACTTCTTATAAAGCAGTGAACACATGTGTATTCTTCAAGATATGGAACCCAACATTGCCCCACGGACCCTAGAAACAAAACATGCAAAGGAGTTCTCTAAGTGGTTGAAAGAGCATGTAAGTCTCAAACATAAATATTGTTGTCACTCTTAATGTTCAAGTTAGTGTAGATTACATTAATGTTTTACTTTTTTATGAAGGTAATGCAAATGCGAGAGATTAGGCCGAACAGTATTAGCGATGATTTGAGATGGTTATCCCAAGGCCCTTGTGCTGAGGGAATGTCTTATGAAGGATTTTCAGTCAATGGATATCGTTTCCGTTCAAAGCACATTGAAAGTACATGTACTACACAAAATAGTGGAGTGTATTTGTGTGCTGACACTTCAAGTTATTCAAGTGGTAGAGATCGAAATCCTATAAATGCTGAAGTCACGTACTATGGCTACTTAGAGGAGGTTATTGAGCTAACTTATGGTCCAGGAATCAAAGTTCCATTATTCAGATGTTCTTGGTATGATGAAAGCACTTCTAACGGGTTGCGAATTGATGAGTATGGGTTCACACAAATCAACACTTCAAGGATAAAAAAAAAGGAGGAACCGTTTATCCTGGCTTCTCAAGCATTGCAATGCTTTTATGTGAAGGATCCTAATGATGATGATTGGTGCACAGTGCTAAAGCATCCTCCTAAAGATTATTCTGAAGTACCTCTTATTGAGAATTGTTTGACTGGTTTACAATCTGATGGTGGTGTAACTAGTGATGTGTCTTGGACGAGGAGTGACACCGGGGGATCTTTTGTTGATAGAACTAAAAAAAAGAATGATGGGGCTAATGTTTAGTTCATTAATCAGTCTGTTTTGTTTGCAAGTCTAGAATACTTTACTTGGGGAATATGTTGTATTGCATTTTTTTGGCAAACTGTTACTATATGGCATATTCTTTGCAATTTATTTAGTCTTGTTTCATATATCGGCAAGTAGGACATCATTATTCTTTTTTGGGATATGAAACCAAGGTACTCTACAAGTTATATGTTTTTCAAATGCTGAATATTCATATGTTGGTGTCTCATATTCTCTGCAATTTATTTGTTTTTCAAATGTACCTACTACTTTTGTTACTGACATTTCTGCACTAATAATCTAATTTTTTTCCTTATCAATTGAAGGATGGCAGGAAGAAGATTCACTAGATCTAGTTGTAACAACACACCCAGTCAACCTATTGCTGTCCCTCCATCCACAATTGAAGAAAATTGTGAGGATCAACCTATTGCTGTCCCTCCATCCACAATTGAAGAAAATTGTGAGGATCAACCTATTGCTGTCCCTCCATCCACAATTGAAGAAAATTGTGAGGATCAACCTATTGAAAATGATGTAATAGTTGAAGAAAATGTTGAGGATGAACAGGAGAATAGGAAGTATGGACGTGGGCCTGCAAGTGAGCAAAGCCTACTTCCTAAGCAAGGGCAACCACGTCACAAGGTCCAATGGGATGATGAAGGAAATGCTATTGGGGAGAATGGTGTCAAATTGAATCGTTATTGTCATATGCTAGCAAGGAAACCACACATATGGCATCTAGACTTGAAGTGGAACGAACAACCAGAACAAGCTTTTGCAGATAGAAAATCATTTATTGAGGTAATCGTTTTCATAAAAAGACCAACAAATTGTATGATTGTGATTTCTAAAGTAATATTTTCTATGTTTTTGTAGACGTACTTTGATTTAGGCAGTCACCCTAATGCATGGAATCACATTGATGAACACATTAGCAAAGGGATATCAGTGTGGAGGGCCCGTGTAAAGAAAGATTACTATGAAAAGTACAAGATTGAACCACAATTGATGATGAAGAAAGTTGAGAAAAATGCTTCCATAGATATGGAACAGTTTAAAAATCTTGTTAAAGAATGGGGAACCGAGAAGTCTAAGGTACAATGGTTTCATATAACTTTTTTTTTTATCAATAAGTGTGTTTCTCTTTCATTACTCACAAAATTTACAAAGGGGAGCAAAGCTCAATACATCTATAAAGATAGATATCAAAAGTCAAAAAGAAGGATGCAATTTATCTATGCAAACTTCTATAATCAGTATTCCTGCAATGCCACACACTGTTTGGTTTGCTCCTACTGTCTTCAAAAACACATTTGTTTCTATGTATCCATATGTGATAAATGATAAGAGTAGCAAAGTATTGTTGTTCATTTATGTTCTTTAGCAGTTGTACTTCGTTTCTGTTCCAGCAGCAAAGTATTGCTCAATTCCTGAGCATGCAGATATCATCTCCACTTCCCAGCTCAACGTTGCTGCAGATTTTTTGAATCTGCTCAATTCCTCTGATCTCAGGGAGCTTCCACACTTCACATCAGTCCCCTTTCCAATGTGGAATTGGACATTATAGAGATATCTATCTCTTATATTGAGGATGTTCTTCCACATCCAGTTGTTGGCTTGCTTATATTGAGGATGGTTTCATATAACTTGCATGTATACCTATCTACTTTTTCTAATTATATGTTTCTTATGGTTTAGAAAATTTCCGAGATCAACAAGGCAAACAGAGCAAAAAAAGTGATGGATCATACCACAGGATCAAAGCCATGGAGTTGTTATCGGGCAGAAATGGTATTAATAATGGACACTTGCCTTTCTTAGTAGGAGTTGAACATATAACATGGACAATTATTATGTTATCTATCATGTGTAGGTCAGTGAAGATCAACCCGTTGTGCCTCTTAACAAATTTTTGGAAAAAGTTTACGACAAAAGCCCACAAGTGGTTAGAAAATGGATATTTGCTTTCCTATGATGTCTACAAAGCTTAATATGCTTAAATATCTGAATTTATGCTTTCCTTTTATGATGCTTTCTAATTACAGCTTGAAATCTCTGATATCGTGGAAAACCAAGTAGCAAACCAAGAAGAAATAGATCCTAGAAGTGTTGATAATCTAACACGTGCTGCTTATTTGCAAGTTTTAAATCCTTCAAAAAAGGCTAGGATCCGAGGTGTTGGAATTGGGCACAAAGAGATAGGACATAGGGGAAAAGCTGCCCGTATAAGATATGAAATGCTTCTTGAGGAAAGCAATGCAAAGGATGTATGTTGGAGAAAATCTAAACTTGAACTATTAGTTACAACTAGTCTATTAGATTGATGTTTGTACTTTGTTTTCTATTTTAGGATAAACTTAAGGAACTTGAAGAAACAGTAAATGGATTGAAGAACTCCGTCTCCCAATTAATGACTTGGTATAATCAATCACAGGTAACTCAGATTCAGTTGTCTATGTCAATGTAATATATAATTGTTTTTTGACATTGTTGATGTATTTGTTATAGGATGGCAGTATTAATGTTGATTGTGCAGTTGAATACCCCAATCAGAATACTACAGGTGTCTTACACATGCAAAGTGGCACAAATAGGTCGGATGTGGGTTCTTTTCACATACAAGACAATACAAGAAATGGTGCAGATGTAGGCATGTTTCCCAACCAAAATAATTCAAGCGGGGATGTCTTAGGAAGACTTTCTAGACCAAGCAATTCAAGGGAGACTGGAGTAGGCAGACTTTCCATACAAGGCAATTCAAGGGAGAATGGAGTAGGCAGGCTTTCCATACAAGGAAATGGACATCAACGGATCTTTGCGCCACAGGTAACTCATTACAGCTATAGATTATTTTCAATATTCATACACATCAGAATATTAACATGTACACTTTATTAAAGGCTGCAGTTGAAAGTTGGTCCCCTTCCTCTGGTAATAATCGACAAAGTTATCCTCAAATGCAGAACACACCAACCACATCTTCATCGGTGTCTTTCACACCAAGAAATCAGCGTTTAAATTCTGTAAGTAATTCATTTCAGCTTATCTAAAACTTGATTCAAGTTGTCATAAAACTCAACTTCTTGCCAAGTTGTCAAAGGCATTTCATCCCTCCTTCATATGTTTCGTGTCCTCTTACATTGTTCATAACATAAGATGAATTCATACCCATCTTTGAATATTATAGGCCTCTACAATCCACATTGGAGGACTTTTTATGTGGTCTTCTTTGCACTCATGTGCCCACCGTTGGGCCCAAGTAGCATTGCTCAAGAATTAAATGGCCTTCCTCATTTGTGACACATATTTGATATAAACCATCAGTAAATGTATTGCTCATCCCAATAGTAATTCTTAATGTCGTACATGAAGTTTTTATTTGAATCACCAATGTACTCTGAGTATAAGACTTTAGCAGCAAGATAGTTCATGAAATATATACCATGGAGTGTCAAAAGAAACTTTCATCAGCTAGCCATCGAGGAGAGAGCCATCAATCGGTCTGCTGTCATTTTTAGAGAGGTGAATGCAACTGAGATGGTTAGCTACCATGTTCTCTCTCCTCTTCTTTTCACATATCTCCATATCAAAATCCTGCAACAATAAGATCCAACATGTCAACCCGAGCTTGGCTTCTTTCTTCATCATGGAGTAGTGTATGGCTGCATGGTTGGTGTAGACTATCACCCTTGAACCACTAGGTACTACTTGGACTTGTCAAAGGCATACACAATACACATCAACTCTTTCTTAGTTGTGGCATAATTCCTTTGTGCTACAACCAATGTATTTTAGATGTTATATACCATGAGGTACCTCTTATCAATCCACTGTCTCATAACTTCCTTCATTGTATAATCACTAGTGTTGTACATCATCTCTAAGGGTAGAGATTAATCAGGTAGAAGGATAATAGGTGTGGTTACAAAAGTAGCTTTCAAATCATTCATATATCCACACAAGTAGAATCAAAAGAGAAAATCATATCTTTAAGAAGAGGATTGGTGAGGGGCTTTGCAGTCCTTGAGAAATCCTTGATATATCCTTTGTGAAAATCTTCTTGTCTAAAGAAGTCTCTAACTTATTTCATTACAAACGGTGGTGCAAGATTGAATTTGATCTTTGCCTTGTTTTCCTCTATCCCTTGTTACTTACTCAATGGCCCAAAACAATTCTCTCCTTCACCTGTGAACTGGGACTTTGAATCAAACATCTATTTTCTAGACTATCTAAATAACTAATAGTTGAGTAATTAATATAGAGTGGTCATTCCAGATTTTGCTTAGGAACAGAGTGAATCTTTTGCTTGTGCACCAACACTCCACAAACTTTAAAGATGGCAGTAATTGTGATGATGAATATTGTTATTGCCTACTATTTCTGCTCCAGATGCCCTTGTCCCCTGCTTGTCCCCTTCTTTTGAGTCATTTTCTTAAGGGGCTGTTGATATTAATAACCTTGGGAATGGCCACTCTCTGTATGGGCTAACTCTATCTACTTTGTTTTTAATTTTTGGCTGTCCAAGCTGCTCCAAATTTTTGGCTGTCCAAGCTGCTCCAAGAGTAGCAAGAAGAGCTTCATTTCTGTTCTTTAGCAGGTGTACTTCATTTCTGTTCCAGCAGCAAAGTGTTGCTCTTTTAGGTGCTCGACTCTTTCACAGCCACTTGGTCCAAGGCAAGACCTCATGTTTAGAACTGCATACCTCCCAAGCGTCTTTTAGAGAGATAGTTTTTAGTTTCCCGAGCATGCAGCTGCAGATTTTTTGAATCTGCTCAATTCCTCTGATCTCAGGGAGCTTCCACACTCCACACTTCACATCAGTCCCCTTTCCAATGTGGAATTGGACATTATAGAGATATCTATCTCTTATATTGAGGATGTTCTTCCATATCCAACTATTGGCTTGCTTATATTGAGGATGGTTTCATATAACTTGCATGTATACCTATCTACTTTTTCTAATTATATGTTTCTTATGATTCCTTTTTGTATTTATATTGATAGGGTAGAATTACTTTTAATGATGGATTTCAACGGACAATTCACCTTGGAGTAGACCAAAACCGAAATATAAGGGTAAGTTGTTTGTTGTACTATGATTTATGTATTAACTTTAAATTCTATTAATATAATGATTTGTCATTTTTAGGAGAAGAATGTTCAAGTACCTAACCGTATGAGGCGTGGCATTGATGAAGAACACAACACCATTTGAAGGAATATGAAGACATTATAGATCTTAGGAGTTTCTAGCATGATATGTTGATTGTCATCAATCTCAAATTTTAAAACCATATGTACTCTTTATTTATATCAACGTTGAGCACACAATGTATGGATAATACTTTGTTTCAATATCAAAAATTGGTTGAGGTGATTTAACATTTTTATGTGTCATTTTGGTGTTGAATCTTCTTATGATGTCATGTGAATTAGTATAAAAATATTGCTTGAGGTTATGTATACAAAGTTTTCATTTAAAATTTAATATTCACTATAGTAACAATTAATTAACATTTAATAAATCATTCAATAATCAATAACCAAATCATAAATATATTGATGAAGGTCCAGATTGACCATCAAAATTGCATTCATGGCTACCACATAGCCCCTCAAAAATATATTCTCTAGGACCATCAAGTCCCTCAAAAATGTTTCATGAAGGCTAAATAGTCCCTCAAAAATGTATTTATGAAGGCTAAATAGTCCCTCAAAAATGTATTTATGAAGGCTAAATAGTCCCTCAAAAATGTATTTATGAAGGCTAAATTGTCCCTCAAAAATGTATTTATGAAGGCTAAATAGTCCCTCACAATTGTATTCGTGAGGGTATTCGTGAGGGCCACTGGTATTTGTCACGCGAGTTCTCTTCACGGACCATTTGTGAGGGCCAGACCCTCAACCGTCCCTATTTCTGAGGGCCTGTAGAGAGGGGTTTGTGACAGGACTCTCCCGTGAATAATGGCCCAGTTTTTTGTAGTGCGACGACTATTTTTGTTTTTTTCCTTATTAGCTTGCAAGCCTACTGTCCGGCTGGTTAGCAGGATGTAGAACCTACAGTTCAATTTTGAACTGCAGGTTTACAGCACCCTCTGATTTTAGCCAACAACAGGCCACAAACCGACAATATTAACAAGATGGATAATATTATATATATATCATGTGATTCACACACATGTATAAGAACATTTAATTCATTCATATGATTCACACACATGTACAAACCTATAGTTCCATTCATTCCTCCATTTCATATTCACACACATGTAGCAACCTGCAGTTCCATTCATTCATCTCTTTTCACATTCACACACATGTAGAAGCACATTCATTCATTCATCTTCACATTCACACACATATATATATAGATAAGACAATTAAAAAACATTCATTCAGACATGTATATATAAGTGTGTCTTTCAAATTTTAACATGTCATCAAATATAGAAATAATATTATGACATCAAAGTTAAGTAATGTCATTCTTTATCAGCATCGTCATGAGTACTCCAATGATAATTAAAAATTCCCAGTGCTTCTAAGGCTTTTGCCCATTGTTCTCTTATATCATCTAATTGTTCCATCATATAGGGACTATGTACATCTAATAATTTTTCACTTGTAGTGAAGTCACTAGTTTTAAACACCTACAAAGAGAATGACGTGTATATATATATATATATATATATATATATATATATATATATATATATAATTAAAAATATTGATATATTTCATATTATCTAATGAGACTATATAATACTTGTTGCATGGTATCGATTTCCAGTGCAGCATATCTGACAATTAGGTCCATATATTGCATCACATAGTATGCACATGTCTAGTCATTGTTTTGTTTAGCACACTATAAATTCCAACATATAAAATGTTAATAAATAAAAATAAGCATAGTTCACATAAATAATATATACATTGGAGTCAGGAAACTACATTCACATTCTCCCAAACTAACTGTTTATTCTTTGTCTTGAATATGTTTCCTCCAGCTTTTTTGAAATTTTTTAAAGCCCTATATGTTAATGTAACACATTACATTGCATTACTAAGTAGTAGTGTAATAGTATATGTTAACGGATATAAATATGAAAAATTTCTCACGTGAATAATGGACTTTTCATTATGTGTCCATGCATGTCTGATTGCTTCCCCTCAGGATCTAGATAATAAATAGTGAATGTATTAGGGACAATAACCAGTAACTCTCAATGCTTACCACTAGAGATAATAAAGTTAAAAATATATAACTCAAAATCCACAATAAAATGTAACTTTCTTAAGTCCAAATTATAAGCAAAGTAAACTTACTTAACATTGAATGGAGTTATTATCACGCTCTTCTTTTTTACCAAAATATTTAAAAGCAGCAGAGCAGTAAAAGGTAACTGATGAAGGGTCTTTATGTACAAGACTGATCAAAGATGGAATTAGAAATCCTATATGGGTAAATGAAAATTCTTTACAGATCTTGTGTAAGTGGCTGCAAAACATATATAATGTATGCATTAATATATAAGAAACCAAATCACCATTTATAAAATAAGGTATATAGATATATAAACAAGATCTCACCATTTCCATAGCTCTATCATAGATGTATTCAGTCAATCATACCTATAGAACTCCAAAATATCTTGTATAAATATAGTGTTATTGTATGATTGGCCTGTAGCATCCTCCAAAATAGAAACATTTATAGGACAATATTTGTTATGATCTCTTATCCATATTGTCATACCCCTACAATTAAGACCTATCGAGTCGTATAGGTCCTTTGGAAGCCAACTAGGTACTATATCACCTTTTTACGATATAGGCTTTCCTCCAGTTCAAATATACTCTACAAATTTCATATATTTAATAGACAAGTATCCTAAAAATTAGTATTCTACAAAATAGAATTGCAAATGATAATAACTCACACATAGTTCTTTCCATACTAAGCCTTTCTTCCCTTTAGGAACTTTATACCAAGATTCTAAATTAGTACTACAATGGCTAGGAGTAAGAACCTCAATATATGAAATAAAAGAGTTGTGGTTCACTCCAACTGGATTTCCTACATGATCAAAATACACAACCAGTTTTGGTCCATTGCCCCTTTGTTGTAGTAACTTGTTCATCATAGGGATGCCCCTCACTTTTTCAATTTTCTTTTTGCTGCTCATCAAGTACCACAAGGTTTTCAGGGGGTACATCCTCAACCTAAAAATAGACAAAAAAAAACACTTATAGGATATAACTTATAAATGGACATATAGATAGAAATATAGGATATATTTTAAAACTTACATTGTGAGGTGGAACCTCATTGATATCCTCACCCTCATGGTAATCATCATCACAATCATCATAATCATGGTCAGCCATCTAAAAGTGTCATTAAAAAAATCAAACATTTAACATTTAACATAACTAGAAGATAATATAACATTGTAAAGTTCACACTTATGTAACATTCAAAAAAATAAAACATATAAAAAAAACATGCCTCTAATACTATGATCTTTTATCAATTAGCATTCCTTTGGTGTGATCTCTGTGTACATATAAGTCATCATTAGCTTCAATATTTGGTGTTGGCCACCCAACTGAGAATGGACACGAGTCATCATACTTATCATAGTACTCTTCTTCATCAATAGGATCTTCAACGAACTATCTTTTACCATGAAGAACAACCGACCATTTTTCATTTGTAGGATCATCGATATAAAATACTTGTTTCGCCTATGATGTCAATATTAATGGTTCACCCTTCTCGTCAATCTTTTCAAAGTTCACTAATGTGAAACCCAATTCATCTACTATAACTCCTTTAGTGTTATCAACCCAATTACATTTAAAGAGCGGAATTTTGAAATCTATGTAGTCAAACTCCCATATGTCTTCAATGACACCGTAATATGACATCTTAGCTTCACGTGGACTCCTATCCTTTGCACTAGAAAAACAAAATGAAGACGCTTGAAGGGTGTCCACTATTTTGGACGACACTCTTATCATCTTGACACTTTGTGTAATATGAGAACTCATTTATGTCAAACCCTTCATGAGACATAACATTCATTTTTGGTTTAAAGGCAAGGAATTTGATATTTTTAGCAAGATTATTTTGTGTTTGAGATAGTTGATGTAAGACCTTATCTTCAAATCACTTAATAAATGTCTTGTTATGCTCTCTAGCAAGCCACATTGAATTGGCTTGAGGATATTGTTTCTTGATGAAATTGGTATGTTCCACGATATAAACACTCACTTCGTCAATGTTGTGTAAAATATACAAGTGAGCTTGTTCCAACAGCTCACGGCTGATTACTTTCATCCGTGATCCTAAAATCTCTTTGCTAAAATAATCTTCAATATTCTTATCATTTACAGGAGCATCATTACCACTCAGAAAGTCATTGCAAAAATCCATAATCTCTCTCACCACATAACCCTCAATAATACTCCCTTCAGGCTGGTAATGGTTTCAAACATCACCTTTAAAAATGCTCATGTATTGTTCAAAAGGATACATCCAATGCAAGAAAATTGGTCCCAACATTTTCACTTTCCTAGTCAAGTGGACAACAAGATGTACCATGATATCGAAGAACAAAGGAGGAAAATACATCTCAAGCTGACATAGAGTAACAACCACTTCCCTTTGCAACTTATCGAGAGTCTCATGATAAATAACTTTGTTTCACAGACTATTGAAGAAGAAACAAAGTCTGGTGATTGCAAACCTCACATGCTTTGGTAGTATAGATCGAATTACTATGGAAATATTTGTTGCATTAGAGTGTGACAGTCATGAGATTTAAGACCTATAAGCTTCAGATCTTTCATTGATACCAATCTACAGATGTTGGATGAGTAACCATGTGGCACCTTAACATTAACCAAGCACTCACAAAAAGCTTTCTTCTCCTTTCTAGATAATGTGTAACAAGAAGGAGGTAAATATATTCTCCGATCACTACTAACTACTTTTGTTAAATTTTTCCTTATTCCCATTTCATGTAGATCCATTTTGGATTTGATCCCATCTGTAGTCTTACCTGGTATATTCAATAGACTATCAATGATGCCATCACAGACATTTTTCTCAACATGCATGACATCGATACAATGCTTGACTGCCAAAGAACTCCAATAAGGAAGATCCCAAAATATTGACTTCTTCTTGAATAAAGATTTGTCATTCTGTGTCGCCATGGCACATTGTGATCTCTTACCAAATTCATTACAAAGTATTTTACTCTTTCATAAACAACCTCGCCTGGTATAGATTTAGGCGAACTCTGTTTCTCATTCCATCCATTGAATGCTTTGCACAACCTTCAGTATGGATGGAATTTGGGAAGAAACCTTCGATGAAGAAGATATATAGTCTTCCTCTCATGTTTTAGTTGTATTGAATCAGTGTTCTCTTCACATATAGGATACACTTTAGATCCTTTGACACTGTATCCAGACAAATTCCCATAAACTGGAAAGTCATTAATAGTGCAAAACAACATAGCGTGCAAACGAAATGTCTCTTTACGTCAAGCATCATAGGTCATCACACATTCACCCCAGAGTTTCTTTAAGTCATCAATCAGAGGTTCAAGATAAACGTTGATATCATTTCTAGGTTATTTAGGACCCGATATCAACAAAAACATCATAATGTACTTATTTTTCATACACAACCAGGGAGGAAGATTGTATATAACAAGCATAACAAGCCAGCTATTTTGGTTGCTCAATGTCCCATACGGATTCATCCCATCGGTACAAAGCCCAAGTCTTAGATTCCTAACTTCTTCACCAAATTTCAAGTACAATAAATTAATATTCTTCCACTATAGGGAATTAGACGCATGTCGTAGGATCCCATCATTATTTTTCTTAACCTATGTATGCCACCTCAAATTCTTTGCATCTATCGGATTGGCAAACAAGCGTTGAAATCATGGTATTATAGGTAGATACCACATCACCTTGGTAGGAGAACCAGTTTTGGACTTCCCTGAAGTCGGCATTTTATACCTTGACGCACCACATTTTGATCAATCTTTCAAATCCACATAGTCCTTTTGAAATAATACACAATCATTTGGGCATGCGTCTATCTTCTTGGCCTCCATTCCCATTGGGCACAATCATTTCTTTAACTCGTATGTTGAGATTGGTAGCTAGTTTCCTTCAGGAAGAATTTCTTTCAACAAAGACAACAATGACGTCAAGTTTTTATCGCTCCATCTATTGTTAGCCTTTAGCTTATACAATCTCTACGCAACTCTAAGTTTTGTAAACTTAGTACAACATGTGTATAACAATCTCTTAGCATCATGCACAATGTTCCTAAACATAGGAGGTGGATTGGCGTGCTCGACCCTACAACTATCTAGCATCTCATCAATGATGTCTACTGGAACTGGTTCGTTCACATCTACGTCATCGGAGGCAATTTCTTCTTCCACACAAGCACTATTATCGACATCTACTAATTTCAGGTTTGAAATCTCTCCATGCCAGTACCATTCCGTATAGTCTTGTACAATCTTGTTGCACATGACATGACTTTTGATTTCGTCACGAGTGCTGACTTTCAAGTTGTTACCGCAATGCCTACTTGAACAGTAGAACCTATCTCTAGGTTGTTTCCTATGTTCCTCTACAAATCTAATAAACTGATCAAGACTAGAAATAAACTTTGGGGTGCAGTGATTTGGAATGGACATCAATGATCTATCCATTCTATGATCAAAGAGAAAACAGTATATATTAGGGTTTAAGGATTACATATTAAGTTAAGGCTATAGCATTAAAAGGTTAGGGTTTAGAGTTAAAAGATTTAAAGATTGGGGTTTAGCGTTAAAAGATTAGGGTTTAGGATTAAAAGATTTAAAGATTAGGGTTTAGCGTCAAAAGAGTAGGGTTTAGAGTTAAAAGATTAGATTCTAGGGTCTTTATATATATATATATATATATATATATATATATATATATATATATATATATATATATATATATATAATGTGTACTACCTATCCCATTCTTGAACACCACATCTCACTAGTAAGTGTACAATATGTATTGGGTTTTCAAGAAAATTTTGATAGCACTTCCCCATTGTTCTCTAAGTACATTGATGTGCATTGGCAAATGCCCACCAACATGTGTACTTAGAGAAAAAATGGGGAAGTGCTGACGAAACATCATGAAAACCAAATATACATTAACACTTACATCCTAAGTGATATTAAGTATTCAAAAGTAGTCCCAAATCGGGGACTATCTAAGATTTACTCCTAATGAGTAAATCTCGGATGGGTTTCTAGGCCATAATTTAATGTTGTCATTTATATACCTACAATCCTAGTTTCATCATTCATATCCTAGGTTGATTTACAATAGAAACATCTTGTAGTCTTAATCATACCCTAGTCTAGGTACCATATTCTATACCATTGATTTCAACATCTCCAATGTACATTCATGTTCATCATCAAGATAATCATTACACATAAATGTAGGTATCCTATCATTCATAATTTATTACAAAATTTCGAACTAGCTCATGTATTATCATCATCAATCCACATCATACAATATGGATTCAGGTAAATGTTAGGGTGACACATCACTACCAAATCAAAGATCTAACATTAGGGTTTTATTTGATCCCTGGTTCAAACATGCATATTCGTTTATTGATACATGGGCTGATTGGGGGATATGAAACTTACCTATAGCATTAGGGGAAGCCGTCAGGCGGCGTTGAGCTCCAAAGCCCCAATGACTTTGAGCTCCAAAGCTCCGACGGCGTTGAGCCCAGCAGCTCCTCAAGTTGTGAGCATAGCAGCTCGCTCCGCCAGCATCCTTAGGCGGTGAGCATAGAAACTCATTGACGTCCTCAGGTCCAAGCTCCTCGTGGCGGTAGGCAAGCGGAGATAGAATGATAGTGCACGGTAAATGAGTGAATGGGGTAGGGGAGGAGCGGAGGCGGTGGCTGGAAGACAGAGATCAGTAGCATGGTGAGCTGCAATGGAATTGCCAGACCTAGCTAGTTAAATCGAGAATGAAACAGAGAAGGGGAAGAGTCTAATTCGTGCATGTGCTATTAAATTAACTATAGGTTTTGGTTATTACAAAAAGCTAATGCTTAACACCAATGGGCATCGGTCACACATGAAAATCGACACCTATCTACAACTATAAAAAAAAATATTTGCACCCGATCAGGATGTTTGTCGTTGATTTCTAGATACAACAACCGATGTCTAACAACATAACCTGACAAAAAAAATTGTTGTTGAGTTACGATCATATTTGTCAATTACCAACCAAAAACTAACGCCGAATAGGCAAATTGGGGGGAAAGTATTTTCGCAAGGACAACGCACAAACACACATCCTCATCGGTTCTTTGGTAAAAATCGATGCCATATGAGGGGATAAATGTTGCCTTGCAAAGGATGTTTAGTCATCGGTTCCTTGTAAAAAACTGACGACTATTTAAGGATAAAAAAATTCACAGGGGCTTGGTGCGAAACATATATGTTGTCGATTTTAGTACAACTGACGCCGAATTAAAAATTTTGGAGGCAAATTGTTTTCCCTAGAAAATTGTATTTCGTGGGTGATTTTGGACATCAGTTTTTAAGTCAAAAAAATCGACGTTAAAGAAAAAGTGATACATGTGTCTTTTGTAAATCAGCTGGCCTAGCTGACATCGTAGTATAGTGGCATTGATTTTTTAGTTTAAACTGACACCATTAAATGTGACGTTATATGTCATTTCTTTACTAGTGTCAAGTACCATCCTCCTACCGCCACCTACTAGTACTGTGTAGCTACTCTCAACATGCTCTTCACATTCTCCAGACATATATGCATAACCATAAGCTATGATCAGATATATTGGATTATGAAATAATAGACACAAAATCTATGTCCTATGTCCTTGTAGACTCAACAAACCCTAGGGTCCGATACCAACCAAACTGTGAAAACCTACCACACTAAATGAGATTATTCAAAACTAAAATATGACCGATCACCAATTAATCACATCACTAAAAAGGTGCATAATTAAAACCAAATAAAAACTTCTTAACCATGTCCAAGATCATTTACATATAGGTCCAACATCTTTCATAAAAGCACATATCATACTAGTCCTTATACAACTATTCATTGGCCTCAACCACAACCTATGTATAAAAGCATTGTCCACATATATACATCATATACAACATCAACATGCTGCCAAAAACTCAAGCTGATATACAGCATATACAAAAATTCCCCATCCTGACATGAGAGTACAAGGACGACTCTAGGACACACTAACAACTAAACAACCTTCTGCTTCTACAGATCTCCAAGCTGCTCCTTCTCGCTACCATGGCTCTGGAGACACTACTGATGTTCACCTAAAAAGATGTGGTGACCCATGAGGTGAGACCCATGTCTCAGTGAGAGACATAACTCCCAACAACATTTATTACTTACAGAAGATTAACCAATTAAACCAATAAGGCATATAATATTACAAAATTGAAGCATTAACATAATATATGAAGGATCAATAAAAGCTAATATTGTATGGATAAATATTTTTCTCCTACCACATTACATATTATCTAGATATTAAAAGAAACAAGGCAAGGGTTATCAACAAATGTGAATCATCAAGTCACCCTAGAGGGTAGGCTACACAGATATGTTACATATTTTATTAAGCCCTAGGGAGTTTGAGGCATACCACTCAAACTTCCAATTGAGCATTGTGAAGTTGCAATCAATTCCTTACAAGATCTAGGAGAGAGGGAATCCTAAGATCTCTTCCCCTCGGTCAGTACAAGTCTGTTGTAGCTAAATATTTGTCAAGCTACAATCAGCCTAGTCTATCCTTGGTACACAGGTCATGACTCTAGAAACCAGGGTATCCAACCCTATAAAATTGAGGTAGAACCACAACTATCCTCAATAACATTACATATACATATTCATAATCATATGAGACACAACCGCAACTATTCTTCAAAACTGTGGAATCAACATGACAAGGATAAACCATCCCTACACCAACATGTACTCGGTAGTATACAACTTTGAGTTTTCCTTACGGAACACTCAATTTACCATCCAACAAGTCCTGATACTAGAATACTTCTACGGCACAAGGCACTACATGATTAGGGTTTCACTTGGTTAGTTATTCCAATTATGTGATATTAGACTACATAAATCAAGTTACATACACACCCTAAAAGGTTTCTACAAAAACATTGTTATATAGCAACTCCAGAAGATATAAAATGTATGAGACATATTCCTTATCACAAAAACATAGAGTACTATTCCTTGGTCAATCATGAAGAGGATTACACCTCCATTAGTGCCCAGGTCATGCCCAAAGGCCATTTAGACCATTCACAATATTCCCTGTAAGATCATCATTATCTTTCAATACTTTTGTAGAAGGTTCCACATGACATCAACACACTTGTTGTATACATATTTAGCATAAGATTTCATCAAACATAAGATCTATGATATTCACCAAGTAACATATTAGGGTTACTATTAACATTATGAGGGTATCCCTTCATCATTGCAACAGTATATGATAATCCATCAACACTTAATCATTTTAACTAAGATTAAACAAGGTAGATTTAGATTGGTATCACCAATAGAACACATAGTAAATCTATCAGACCATTAGGATACTTAGCCAAAATCAAAATCATTGAACTACGGTCACTAGAGAGACCAATGGTTCACCTACTTAGCACAATTATAGATTTATGTATCACGTAAGGTGTGATGACCTGACATCAAATCAAGCCATCACCAGTAACTGATTGTGGAATAACCATAAGCAGTGGATTAAAAAAATCATTAAAAAATTAAAACCATTTTGCAAAGAGATCCTCTTCCAGGAAACTCTTATTGAAAGAACCAAAACTTTTTATACATCAGGGTTCACATTGTACATACATTGTACCATCTCATTTTGAGGATACCATATAATAGTTACTTTTTCAAAACATATACTGAAGTAACACAAAACCTCGAGGCATACAAGCCAAAATCTCATATTGTTTATAAAACCTTTACATACTGACTCCAAGGACCTGAGAGTACAGAGACGACACATAGGACTTCTATCTATAAGACATAACAAACAGTACACTCAACTTGAGCTATTACTATTATCCCTACTGTTGTTGTCCTTCCTCTACAGAACAGTTTTTACCTCCTCATACATGTCCACCTAAAAATTGTGGATCCCACAGGGTGAGACAATTGTCCCAGCGAGAGATATAACTATCTACCAACAATATTATTATCACAGGTAAGCAGTATAAAACTGAGTAGAGGTTCTTTTATATTAATAAGGAAGATTAATCATTGTTATAAGTAGAATAGAGTAATATCTTCTCTTAAAGTAATGCATCTATCTATGATAGAGCAATAAATCATGTATTCACTTTACAAGGAATATAAACAAACATGTATAACATCTATCCAATTAATATGTATAAAGAAGTGCACATCAACCAATGTCTTCCGTATTCGATCCTTAAGCAAACACGCTACACTGCTGATTACATATTATAATCACACTAATGCCCTAAGGAGATGAGGTATACCACTCATACTCCAACCGACCACTACTAAGTCAAAATTGGTACCATACAAGGTCAATGAAAGAGTCGTCTTTAAAGACCTCACCCATCTCGGTCAGTACGAGACAACTTGTAGGACATCTTATGTCAACTGCTGGCAGGACATCTTATGTCAACTACAATTAGCTTACCAGGGTATATTGGTATCTTCGCTTTGGAGTTCCAGCCGCAGCATGTACTCTCTTTGGGAGAAGACCACTGAGCTTTCCAAGATTATAAGGATAAGGAAGATTATACATCAATTCCTCACCTGGTCAGGAGATTATCATCAATCCTGACAACACATAATAATAATGAAGAAGAATTTACACATCAATTCCTCAATTAGTCGAGATATTCTCATCATCCCATGATAAATAAGGAAGGTGCTATATCAATTCTTCATTAGGACGTATGGATATACTTTGTCCTTCACCCCTGCATATTCAAAAATATGCACTCCGAGTTAAACTCGTTTCACCATCAGCAATTTCTGACACTGAATGGATCTATGGTCTGGAAAACTACATGATGAGATTCCACTTGATTAATTAGGTGCATTACAATATCTTAAAGAATCAACCAAGTTTCAAACATGAATTATAAGAGATGTTATAAAGAAATGTGTAGTACTTTTATAACCTTTAGAACACTTTGAATGCATATCACTCAGGATCTCAGTCCCTTATCACATTACTGGGATTTCTCATCCCTTAACATCATCATCATCATGATTACTAGATCTAGGAATTCAAATCCTTAGTTCATCAATGAACATTGTTACCTCTTTAACAGGTAAATGTTACCTCTAGGTCCTCAGACCAAGGTATTCATTAGACTTGTTGTACAAGTATTTCACATAGCTCACAAGGCCCATTAAATATCTTGTCACCTCTCACTGGGAAACAACTATCTTTTAAGATATCAGTATATACAAAAATTATACTTATTGTACAAATATTTCTCATGGCTCACAAGGTCCATTTAAATCTATATCATATAAAACATCATGGTTCATACCTAGCTATGTTCATCATCTCATGATTCATGCATGGTTAGCACTTCATGATAAAAATACTAGCAGTATATGACATCACCATGCAATTCAAGATAAATACATCCTTCCCACTATTAGGGTTAGGATTTCCCATTTTAACCGAATAGGGTTCTAAGTGCATAACATCACCCTTCATTAGGGTTAGGCTTTCCCCTTACTAACAAATTAAGGATTGAAGATCATATTATCAAGAATCAAACCCTTATTCATACTCCACTTATTTAAAGAGTTTCAATGCATGCTTATTAACATGATTATCACACATGTAAGAGTTTATGTAAAGAAGTGAAACCACCTCTCTACTAAAAATTTGAAGAACAAAACATCCATCCCAAACATACTCAAAAGGTATGCTGAAATAGGTGTAAAATTTTCAAATCTGTATATATTGGTACCAAAAGACCAAAGTATAGTAGTGGAATAAAAACATGACTATATTCAATTATAAAATAAAGGGTTACAAACTTACATCACAGGGATCCATGTAGAGGATATTTAAACCACCTCAAGATTGTCTCTAAGCTTTAACTTCACAATCTAAGTCCAAGTCATCAAGCCTTGTCATCCAAGTCCTCCACCTAGGGTTGGAAGCATACCCCAACAAAAGAGAAACAATATGAGACATCAGCAAAGGCTGGTATGTGCATACTAAATAGGAAACTGTGAGAAATATAAGGAAATAAAGGACAACAATAAATAGAAGCTTCCCATTGAAAAGAAAAGTATCACCCAAACAGGTATCAATAGAAAAGATCACAACAGAAGGGATACTTACCATAAAAACAACATAAAAGGGATTGTGCCAAATAGACATCCACTACCACGGTGGGAAACAAGCACCAGTAGGGAACACACCCCACAATCAATATCCTGCATGCATGTGAGATAAACATAGCCCTAGAACATTATAAACACAATTGGCAGCCAAGGCTTCACATCCTTGCAAACTTGATAGAGAATGACTCACCGCCAAACTCCCAAATATATATAAAACAGGTCAAGACACACATCTTTCCTAGGGTACGAGGTTCCTTGCTGTCCCAAAATGAGCAAGAAATATCACATCTGTTCGACAGGAGTAAACATATCTGCCATAAAGAAAAACCAATGCAATTCATACTACTCTAGTGCTACTGAATCACATAGCATGTTTAATGTAGAGGTAAGTAGAAAAGTATAGTTAGAATTAACAAGGTTTCCATCACACAATGGACAACTCAAACATATAAACAAATCCACTTCAAAGTGGGCATATATCACCAAGTAAACTTCTACATCACAGTGGGAATATAATATCAAAAGTCCAACATGCACCAAGGAATATGAAATAGAGTCAAGAGAAAATCCATGATCACTACAGAAAAAAGATGATTTAACTACAAGTGTTTGGGTTATAGTTAATTTACATGTAGTGAGAACTATTTTTAGTTATAAAATATATTTGTGTAACCAAAATAATTGTGTCTAGCTTTATAAATAAGATATAGCTACAATTTTTTCTCCTTTTGATTGTATCCACAATGTAGTTAGTTGGCTTAATTAAAAACAAAAAAACCCAAAATTGCCCTCCCTCGATGTTCAGTATTTCCCTAGTTCCCCCCTCCTGGCCCCTGTCCCCCGTGCGCGACGCGAGAGATCATTGGAACCGTCTTCCAGCTTCCGCCTTCCTCCCCTGCCGTTCAAAGGTGGTTCGTCAGCCATCCGCCCTCCCTCTGGCCGACGACCACCTCTTGTGCTGGACCTCTGTAGCTGCCTCCGCCAGACGTAGCTACTTCCACCACCGACACCCTCCGCAGGTGATTCCTACTCTGGCGCCCTCCGTAGGTGATTCCTCCATCGGTGCCTCTGTAGTTGGATCCTCCATCGATGCCCTCTGCAACAACTTCCCCTACGGACGGCCTCCGCAGGTACTTCCTCCCCCGGCACCCTCCGCAGGTGCTACCTCCACTGGCACCCACTGCAATTGGTTCCTCCATTGATGCCCTCTGCAGTTTCTTCCTCCTTCGGCGCCCTCTGCAGTTGCTATCTCCACCGGATCACTCGTAGTTGCTTCCTCCACCAGATCCCACTTCCTTCTCCATTGGCACCTGCTTCTTCCCCTACAGTTCTCCTGCATATAATAATTGAGGTAAATCCACTGTTTAGGACACAATTGATAATCCAACTATTATGTTCTGGATTTCTTTGTTGAGTGTAGTATCTGAAGAATCATGAATGGATCCACATAACTTCCTCCGGTAGGTGTGCACTTGTAGATATTGTCTCCAGTATTTGTTTTGGGCTTAGGTATTGGATCCCTTGGATGGCGGGGAGTTAGTGACATAGTGGTCCTATGTAAAACAAGTTTGTATGTAGAACACGAAGACTCATAGACCGATAATTGTTGATAATTGCTTGGGATAATTTTTCCCTCTAAAGATGAATTGGTAATTCACCCTCTGTATATTACTATAGTTCATGATTTAGCATCTTCACACACTTTTGACATAAAAGCTTCTCTAATCTGATTTTAAAGGTAAATGACATATCATTTAGCATCTCAAAACTACGAGCCTCTTGGTGTTGGAGATGTTATATTTACAGCAATGACTTAGTTAATTGTGTTGTCGAGAGCTACTGGAAATAGGCTGTTATATTTGCTAACATAGGAAGATGGACTTTTGAGCCATATTTTATTTTTGTCATTTATTTTATGATTCCTTCAGTTACAATTAATTTATATGTAGCGAGTGCTTTTTGTAATCCTCCTTTTAAATAATAATTTTCTGACCTTCAACAACCATATTAAACTAACATTAGGTATAAACCAGTCGTTTCGTAATCCTTCTTTTGCTGGTATAGTTAGCCTTGGTATTTGAGAAATTAAATAAGACCTTATTACATAGAATATACTAAACGAGATAGAATTGTTAATCAATTCTAAAAGAAGATAGAAGATTAACATTGGAAGATGTGTACGTTGGCAATAATACTTAAGAAGAGTATATTCATGAGTGGGTGATGTGTAGTATATAAGTTAACATGATAAACAAAAGAAGACCATGTCTATAGCCATCAATCTCAAACTGTGATGTTGTGCTTTAGTTGTGGAAATAAACAACTATGGTTGTGATATGTGATCATATGTGACACTCTGCTTCTACATATCTCTCAATTAGATATATATTGGGTGGTGCATCAAACGAGAATAGCGATTGTCTGCAAATACTGGCTGAATGTAGGACACATTGGAAAGTCCTTATTTCTCCATGTTTGGAAGGTACAACCTATATACATGCAGACTGTGGTAGGTAGTTTACATATGGGTCAAAAACTCGACTGAGTTGATAAATGAGGAATAAAGACTAACTTTATCTAGAGTGCATATTGAATATCATATAGATCAGAATCGTTGTGATACAGAAACAATAACATATGCTATAATCATGAGTTTATCATGTTTAGGATGAAGAAGACAACAAATGATTGACTACTTTTAGAATGGAACTTATCATTCAATGTCATTTTTTCCATAAGCATGGTTATTTAAATTTCTAGTAAATTCCAGGTATTACATTTTGATAGAATTTACAACATATTCTTTTAACAAAGTGGAAAACAAGCCAAATTGCTATAGGTGTTAGAATATTCATTTCACAGAAAGTATAATGTAGTCCATGATACTTTGGTTACCATTGAAGTGTGACTTTTTTTTTGCCATTCTAATCAATAGTACTAAAATAGTATAAAGCATACTCATTATTATATACTAAATGAGTCATTATATGATTTTGAACAGAATAGTAGAAAATATACTAATTGATTTTGACTTGTATATGACCCATGTAATGGTATCAACAGGTATATAAGATCTCCCTACTATGTTAAACAAGTGGGATATCTTTGGAAAGTGAGTAGTTGATGCATTCTTCATTGGTAGAGAATGGACTGGCCTATGTGCCATTTGTCTCTCATCAGGTTTCAAAAAGTCCAATTTCTTACTGGTATGGGCAAACTCTACCCAAGATATGAGAAAGAGCTCTTAAATATTATTGAAACTAAGTTATGTAACGATTTTCAATACTTTGTATTATTATCCTTTTTTTCCTTAATTGTTATAGGTAGTAATGATAGATAAAAGTTGGATAAATGAGGAACACAGAACAAGCACGATATATTTACTTAGGGTGGTTAAATTTATAGAGAATGCATTTTCAAAATCCATCAAAGATGGGACTATCTTATGTCCTTGTAAGAAGTGCTTAAATGTGCATAGGAAAAATCGGCAAGTCGCAACAGAACACTTGTTATGGAATCGATTCTTGATCACCTACACAAATTGGATTTTTCACGGTGAGGGTTCATTTGATAGCTCTAAGGATTCACAAACACAAAATGACACGTCCAAAGATGACATGAGAGACATTTTGCATGATGTGTATGGTATATCACAGGATGGAGAGAATATGGTAGATGACGATCATCGGTTTGTATTTGTTGATGATGCAGAAGCTGAGCAATTTTACAAACTGTTAGAGATTGATGCACATGAATTGTACCCTGGAAGTAAGAAGTACTCTAAATTGTACACTATTGTGAGGTTGTTTCACATAAAATGAGTCAATGATTGGAGTAATAAGTCATTTTCTGAGCTGCTTGAGCTTTTGAAGGAATTGCTTCCAGAGGGTGAGACATTGCCTGACTCTTATTATGAATTCAGGGAAATAATCAGGGACCTTGGACTTGACTATGATAAAATCAATGCTTGAAAAAATAACTACATTTTTTATCGAAAGGATTTTGTAGATAAGACTTCATGTCTGAAATGTGGTGCTTCTAGACATAAAGAAATTGAAATTGACAAAGTTGGTGTAGAAAACATTCGTACAAACAAGAAAGGAGTTCATTGTAAAGTCATGTGCTACTTTCCCTTGACTCCTGGGTTGAAGAGATTGTTCATGTGTTCGAAATTATCACCCCTAATGTGGTGGCATGATGAAAGTCATACTAAGGATGGGATTCTTTGACATCCAGTAGATTCTCCAGCATGGAAGATGCTTGATAATATGCATGCTGAGTTTACTTCTGATTCTCACAATGTTCACCTTGGATTAACTTCTGATGGATTTAATCCCGTTGGTCTCATGAGTCTATCATATAGCAAGTGGCCCATCCTATTGATTTTATATAACTTGCCACCATGGTTGTGCATTAAGTCTCCCAATTTTATCCTATCGATGATTATTCCTGGTCCAACTCAACCCAGAATGGACATAGATGTCTACCTACAACCATTGATTGAGGAGTTAAAAGAACTATGGGAAGTTGGTGTTGATACTTATGATGCTGATCGTAAAGATGTTTTCAAGTTGCATGATGCCTTATTGTGGATGATAAGCGACTTTCCTGCATATGGTTATCTATCTAGTTGGCAAACTAGTGGGTATCTTGCATGTCCTTTTTGCAACAAAGACATGTGCTCATGGAGACTACCATATAGTAAGAAAGCATGTTTCATGGGTCACAGGAGGTTCCTCTCAATGGATCATAAATTCCATAAAGATGCTTCATCATTTGACGGAAAAGAAGAATTTAGAAGTGCTCCTAAGATGTTGTCTGGAAGTCAAGTTCTAGATCAAACTAGAGATGTAGATAATTTTCCGTACAACTGGAGAAAACAAAGTATATCTTTTGAGCTGCCATACAGGAAGAATAACCTTATATGTCATAATCTTGACCTGATGCACATAGAAAAGAATGTATGTGAGAGTTTGATTCACACACTTCTAGGAATGGAGAAGTCAAAGGACACTAAAAATTCTCAATATGACCTTGAAGAGATGGGCATAAGGCATAGACTTCACATTATCAAGGACGGAAACAAAAAAATCATCCTGCCTTCATGTTTTACTTTAAAGAAGGAGGAAAAAGAATTATTCTCTAAGTTGTTCAAGTATGCTTGAGTTCTTGATGGGTATTCTTCTAGTATAGCTAGAAATGCACGCGTCAAAGAAAGGAAGCTGATGGCATTGAAGAGTCATGATTATCACGTATTGATGCAACAATTTCTCCCATTAGCTTTACAAGTAGCGTTTCCCAACAAAAAAGTTAGATCTATTGTAATTGAGTTGTTCAAGTTTTTTAAAGACTTATGCTCTAAAGTCATAAATCCAAATACTTTTGAGAAGTTGGAATCCAGAATAGCAATTACTCTTTGTAACCTAGAGAAGATTCTCCCACCATCATTCTTTGATGTGATGGAGCATGTGGTCATTCATCTTCCACGAGAAGCGAAGATAGCCGGACCGATATTCTATTATTGAATGTACCCTGTATAGAGGTAATCTTTCTAACAATTAAATTTGTTCAGACTTTGCATCTGATCGTATGTGATATTATTACAAAGTCTTTTCTTCTTATTAATGTAGACACTTACAAACTTTAAAAAGATATGCATGAAATAAAGTTGCTCCATAAGCTTCTATAACAGAAGGTTACTTGGCAGATGAATGTTTAACATTCTGTTCGAGATATCTCTCAGGAGTTGAGACAAGGTTCACTAAATTGTCTAGAAATGATGTGGAAGATGAAGATATGGATAATGATGAAAGAGTGGTCTATATTATTTCATAAAGGGCATCGTCTACGAAAGAAGACTCCTATTACACTTGATAGCGCAATGCTCAAAGATGTGCATCAATATATTTTAGCCAATTGTGATGCAGTTCGTCCATACGTGAAGTAAGATCGTTGTTTACTTTTCATAATGTAATTTCATATTTATGTCTAGGTGTGTCACACGTGTTTGTTGGAAGGGAGCACATTCGATACTTGAAGAAAATCAATCCACTTGCACGACAATGGGAAATCATTAATCTTCATATAAATAGTTTTAATGAATGGTTTAAGAAACATGTAAGTTTAAATAAGTTATTTTTGTTAGCATAATAACAAAAATATATAAATAATAAAATTCATAATATTTTCAGATTGAGGAGAAGGCAAAGTTGACAATTGTGTCACCAAACCTTTTAGTATTGGCTCGAGGACCGCAACAAATGACGATGCAATATGCGGGATATGTAACAAATGGTTATAGATTTTGCACCAAGGATCGAGAATACGGCAGAAAAACACAAAATAGTGGAATTATGGTGAACGCTCAGACCGGAAGTTTTTCCAGCTCCAAGGAAAAAAATCTTGTAACGGGTCAGGTTACGTACTACGGGGTGTTAAGGGACGTTTTTGTGATCAGTTATTATGAGCAACTTAAAGTTGTATTGTTCAAATGTGACTGGGTCAATGGAAATAGAGGCATCAAAAAATCTGAAAATGACTTCACAATGGTCAATTTAAAATGTATTGATGTAACTGATCATCGATTTGCATTGGCCTCCCAAGCACAACAAGTGTTTTATGTGAAAGACATTAGTAAAAAAAATGGAGCTTTGTTGTGCACCCTACACCTCGTGATACTTATGACATGAAGGAGAAGCTTCATGATAATTTCATGGATGGAACCTGCTTATCTGAAGATAAATCTCCAAGTGACTTAGAAGATATCTTAAGTGACGTTTGTGATGACGTTAATTTAGTCAGAGAAGACATGGAGGGTGTGACCTTTTATGAAGGGGGTCATGATCCCCATCATTGATCTTATGTAACTCTTTTTATTTTATTAGTTGGGTCAAATAGTGGAAATACTCATGTTATCCTTTTGTTTCTAAAATGGTCATTTATTCTTTTACGTGATTATACATTTGTTGCACAATTTTTTTCTTTTAGGTTAATTTGCTTAATGAGTTTGCTTGTTGGATGTTGGCTTCATCAACAACATATAAATATTACTGAAATTTTTAATTTTATTTGAGGAACACAATTAGAGAATATATGCCATGATTTTAGTTTGTAATTGAATATTTTTGATATCAATTGTCTTTCTAGGAGAATGAAAAATGTAGTCAGCTATTGTCTCCACTTACTGATGATATCTGCAATGAAGAATTAACTCATGGGAGTGTGACAAGTAAAATAAAAAATTACATCATTGAATATCTTTCTTAGAACTACTCATATCATTATTTTAGTTGCAGGTATTTCTAAAAGACCAAAAGGAGGGTATCTTGGTTCGATAAATGTTGATTGGGGTTGTTCAAATGTAAAAGAAGGACTTAGAAATAGTAAAACCATGGCAGGATCAGCTGCAAACAACAACAGAAATTCTTCTTAGAACCTTGCAAAAGAGAAAAGAAACCCCTCTGTGTCAAAAGATGGAGTTGGTACTGTTGGTAAAAGTCATGTGGTGGCAAACTCAAATAATGCTAGAGAAGGAAGTCATTCAAAAAGACACTTAGAAAGAAAAAAAGTCATCAAGGAGTGCATGTAGAAGCAAGTATGCAACGTTTGGTAAATGATGTCAGTAACAATCAAGAGGTTGAAATTGATAAATTAGATAATGATCAACATTCTGTTGTTGATTCTCCTACTGTTGATCATGGGTAGAGTAAAGGTAAGAAAATTTAAATACAAAGATGCATTACATTTTTCACCAACTATTATTTAATTATATGTGTATAATATATATATCCTTGTAAATGCTTACATCATATTCATGATTTTATATGGGGAGCTACAAATAATGAAACAAGGGGCTATTCTAAGTGTATCTGATAATGGGGTAAGACAGGGGATAAAAAGTTGCCAATTACTTTGGATGAGAATGGAGATCCAATAGGACCACATCAAAATGACCTATCTTCCTTTTTGGGAACTGTTGCTAGAAATTTTGATGTTGCACCATTAAACTATCTTGATTGGCGAAAAGTACCTATGGAAAACAAAATCGCTATATGGAATTATGTGGAGGTAATTCTAGTCTTAGGGATATAATACAATGTTGTGAATTTTTATTTAAAAATTATTCTTTTGTTACAGACCAAGTTTGTTATCAACATAAAGGGGAAGAATTTAGTTTTGCAAACAGTGAGGAATTGTTGGAGAAACTTCAAAGCGGATATTAAAAAAAACCACTACATGTGGCACAAAGAAAAATCTGACCAACTTAACGATTGCCCCCTCCCGTGTCGATCCTGATCAATGGAAATTTCTTGTGAGTTTTTGGGATTCTGATGATGGAAAGGTAAAACAATTTATTCCTTAATTTTGTAGAATTTAATAGTGTATATTGTACATAATTATATTACAATGCATTGTATGTAGTTAAGGAGTGCTAAAAATGTTATGACTAGAAAGTTTGTAATGACGAGACATACATCGGGATCAATGTTGTATGCTTGTGTGCAGGCTAATGTGAGTTATCTTCTGGTTGAAATGTGCATTACACTTTCTTACTACTATGCTCATATATGCTTCTACTGTTACAAACAGTTACAAGAAAAGAAAAATGGTGGCAATGTTAGCAGATTCGACTTATTTAAGGCCACCCATTTGAAGAAGGATGGTACTGTTGTGGATGCAAAATCTGCAGAATTGATTGTAAGAAATCATTTAACAAATTTATTTTTTATTTAATGAAAATATTCTCATTAATATTATATGTAGGACAAGATGAATACGACACTTGCAAGTAATGATGAAAATCTCAATGAAGATGAGATATTTGATCATATTTTGGGCCCAAAGAAGATTCCTGTGAAACATGTGATTCATGTGTCTCATAATGTATATGAAAATAAAATCACAGGCTTAGAAGTGGTTGTTGATGCTCATACCCAGATTTACGAGGCTCAACAAAAGGAGTTGGTAGAAATGAAGAAAAAAATTGAAAATCTTGAAGCTATGATACTGAGAAATTCTAACATGAGTGCTTCGTTTCAGCCGAATGAGGTAAATATTCAACTTCGTATAATGTGATTACATAATAAAATTGGTTTTCGTATAGTAAACTATTTATTTTGTAGAATATCACAAGGACCACCAATGAAAGACTACCCAGACCAAATCAATTGAGTAGTGAAACACCCATTACCGAAGGATAGTTTATTATATCCAAACATTTATTAAATAATTTTTTCAATCTAATTTTTAGGTATAAATAATGTTTGACGCAGTCTTTATAAATTTAAAGGTTGTTTGCTTATTAAGTTTTTAGGATGGAAATTCAATTGTAGCACAAGGACATGTTACTTCTACAAGTCCAACTTATGTCGTAGGAGGAGAATTGTTGGGGTCCTCATTTGCTGTTGTGTCCATTATTGTACCAATCCAACCTCAAGAGCAGTTGATTAGGCATTTTGGTCAACACCAAGTCATTGAAGATGTAATTGGGATAGTGATATCTTGGCCAAAGAAATTACTCATTGTCATATAACATTTTATAAATTAATCGCAATACTAGAAGTGCACTTCTTAACTATTTATGCATCATTGTAGGTGAACCATTTGGAGATTTGGAAACCAAGAGTAGCAGTCATTTGATCAATATAGAGATTCACATATCATATGAATTCATAGGATTTAGTAAAAATAGAAGTCAGCCATTCTTTATTATATTTAGTTGGTTTTCAATAAATATGGATGTCACACATATTGTATTACCATTCATTATTTCATTGTCTTGATTTTAAATTCAAAGGAAAAATTCTTATAGATCACTCACTATCTATTTCCCATGAATTAAATGATTACCCTATAATAATAGTTACTAAACAAGTGGCGTGTATGGTTCTGGTTGAAGAACAATTTGTTGAGGCCAAATTGACAGTAAACTTGTTTATCAATTTGATGCCTATGATTTAACAGTCCTACTGATCTCTGATTGCATTTTTTCTTTCTGATGGCTTTGATGCTGCATTTGCAAAGGATTTCTGTCTGATATGTTTATAGCGCTGATGGGACTATATAGTTGTGTTTGCTATTTTCTCCCTGTTCTCGGATTCCCAAGGGTGTAATATAACCAATCCTTTTAATATGTGATCTTCTGGAGCTTTTCTTTGATGATATGAATTCACCTGCAATGGGTTGTTGTCTATTGTTGGTTAAAGCCTAACCACTTTATGTTCTAGGGACTAACTGAGTGATCTGTTTATGATTTTTGACTTCATGGGTGCTTTATCATTGATCCATAGTACAAAATCATTACCTTTGTGTGTTATCATTTTATCCCACTGAAGATCTCTACTACTTGTAAATATTTATGGATCATATGAGTTTTTTTACAGGTAGTTAGTATGATCTGTTGAACTATGTTATTTCTCAAGATTGGTATTATTTAATCGTTTGGACTTTATGTGAGGTCTAACCACACCCGAGCTTCTTAATATATGGCCATTTTCACTGGCTAAAGCCCTAAGAGGCCTTTTTCGTACGTGGTTTTGGATGCTGGTGTTGCTACAAAATAAGTAGTCTTACGAACATGGATGAGTTAATCATGATCTTCTTTGCTTTCTCTATTTTTATGCACCTAATTTCTATCATATCTAGTTGTGGAAATCTATATGTTAATGATTGCTTGTTCTGATTGCCCCCTTTTCATGGCATATGATGTTGTTGATCTTCCTTGTGAGTTGAAAACTGGTAGTGGAGGATCAAATGATGTGATTCAACAAATTGTAGGCGATGGACTCGTAGGTGAGTTCTTGGTATGGTAGTTTTTCTATACCTTCTATACCATGCATCTATTATAGAGTTTTTTGCTTCTAAAATGTACGTGGTTCAGAAATGATTGTTTCACCTCTTTTCACCTGTGATGAGGTTTGTTTGTGACTGAATCTGTCTCTTTTCATTTCTGTTGAGGTTTGTTTGGGAGGTTGTAAGTGGTGCTTTCTGGTTGGAATTGGGGCATGATTACTACTAGCAACATTAGCAAAGAATGATCCAATAACACTTGCTCCAAAAGTTGTTTGTGTTCCTTCATTGCATCTGAAGATATATGTCGAGGTATGTGATTTGGGGGTTTCACATGTATTTTTCATCAAATATGTTTCCCTATTGCAGTGTTGAGAAGATGGTTTTATAGGTTTTGTATACCTTCTATACCATGCATCTATTAAAGTGACGAGAAGATGGAATGATAGTCTGCAAATGACTCTTAGCTATGGTCATCTATCTTCAATCATCATTGTGGTTGATTGCATAAGTCTAGAATTGCATCTTAATATGAATGTAGGGTGGGTTACCAAATGGGGTTCCAAAAATAGTTAATATGGGCCTAGTCAGTCACTACTATGCCTAGTAAACCCCATTCAGCAGGCTGAGCTCACTATGAACTCACCATCCATGGTAGGGTATCGGTACATGGATAGGAGATAGGTAATCAAATGGTGATTTTAAGGATGTCTTCTCTGGTTTTCCTTGGTGATAGTAACTAGAAAGTTTTTGTTCCAATCAGATGAGTGAGTATTGAAGAGTTCACTCACTAGAGTGGGTATATAGCCTAAAGCACCATCACAGTCTGTTATACTTTAGTTCAAAGTTTGCTGAAACTTCACTTTAGTTCAGAGTCTATTGAAAGTTGAAACTTTACCAAAAAACATAATGCTTGTCATTCTCTAAGTTGGATCAAGTGCTTGTGCGCCACAAAGGGAACTCAAAGATTTAATGTATTTAAAAGTTATCCTCTAGGTAGAAACTGGCTTGAACCAATGCATGTTGGTATGCAACTTATGCCTCTATGACATTAATGTGAGTTCTTTCCTATCAATGATGATTACAAACTTGGATACTACTCTTGCAAATGCCCCTCCAAAGAAGAGAAATGCTAGATTATCAATAAAAACACAACATAATACCTTGAGGTTGGACTTTCACTTAAATTTGAGCTCTTTGTTTTTATAGAAAGAACAACGTGACCTCTAATTTTTAGAGTAGGCATTACACTTAAACTAGGCAGCTGAAGCAAAGTCTAAATGGTACATCTTGAGACACTGCTATGGTAAATTGAATACTCAACTTCTACTAAGAAATTCCAAAGTTTTCTACATTTCATCAATATTTCAAAAAGACTTGTCGTAGCCTATGACATGGTCTACGCAATGTAACTCTGTAGTGAACTTTTAGACTAACAGTACACAATATGATTCATAACTAAACTACTTTAATGTGTGTTTACATGAGGTAGTTGGATGTATATACTGTATAAGTATATGCTGCATTTTTGTTGCTTGTTGAATAACTAATCATAGATTTGCTTTTCGTTATAGTGTCTATCTTGTTGGACATTTTATTAGCTATAATGGAAGTTAAATAGTTCCTGGTAGATATAATGTTTAAGTATATTTCCCACTTATTGCTTGTATCAATTGTGACCTTTAATGAGTACAATACATGTCATCCAATTCTAAAATTTCATAGTAGTCCGCTGACCTTTCTTTGTGAAAGTTTTGTACTATATACACTACAGAAAATCATGTGATTTAATGAGCATATAATTAACTTTTAGGAATGCAGAGGTTTTAGGATGATTTATGACTTCATGAATGATGAGATTTAGTCTAAAACTCTCTTCATATAGATTTTTATCTGGTGAAGATGATTACTATTTTTGTTTTTTATCTGAAGTGCTATCTTCTTCGAGGGAATGCCCTTGTGGTTTTGCAGAGGTCGATTCTCTTATAGAAGTGTATTTTGATATGTATGAGCCTAAAATTTAATATGGTTAGTTACTTCAAGAGGCTTGGAATAAGTTTATGATCTTTTTGATATCATAATCCTACAATTTGTTCTTTGTTCTTAATAGGAATTGTTATGAATTTTCATCTATGTCTTACCATTTGGATCTAACAGACTAAAAAAAGCCACAAGTAAGCAACCCATCTTCAGTTCAACTCGTTGCTCCTTAACTACCTATTGAGTTTGCATTATATATTAGAACTAATGTTGGTTGTTGGAGGCAGAGTGGAGCTGGTGATATCTATGCTTAGTGCTCTACACCTTTTCTGGTCATCTAGATTTCCTCTCCCCTCGGATATTATAAAGCAAATTAACACTATTTGTAGAAATTTTGTGTGGGGGGTCCGAATATGGATAAGAAGATACACCTGGTTAAATGGGACTATGTTTGTAGACCCAAGAAGGAGGGGGGTTTGGGTATTAGATGAGTGGAAGAAATGAATAAGGTTGGGCTGTTGAGGAATGCATGGAATGTGGCTTCCGAAAAGGACACCTTATGGGTCAAGTGGCTCAATGAGAAGTACCTATCGAAGGAAACTTTCTGGTCTTGTGGTCTGAAGAGTAACTGTTCCTGGATGTGGAGGCATATCTTAGAACAAAGAAGTTACTTGCACCCTTTGATTAATTTTACTATTGGTGATGGTTGCAGTTTAAGGATTTGGAAGGATCCCTAGAATCCTGGTAATAAACTCCTCAATGATTGTATCGATAAGAAGAATATTTTGAGGATTGGGTTTGGCAGCTATGGGTTTCTCAGTAACATCATTAAAGATGGTCAGTGGTATGTGCCTATGAAGAGAAGGTTTGATGAGCTTAATAAGTTTCTATCTGAATCAAGTATCCATCTCCATTCCAAATATAGTCTAACTATTAAAGGAAAAACATCCATTAGAATAAATGATGCTTGGGAAATTGTTAGGTAAGTCAATCCTATTCTTTACTGGACTAAATGGCTTTGGAGGTTCGATCATCCTAAAAATATTGTTCTTACTACTTGGAAGTTGTTCTTGGGCAAGATACCCACTATGGAATATCTTCAAAGCTGTGGTATACAACTGGTTTGTAGATGTAATTTGTGTGAAAAAAGTACTAAATCCAGCAAGCATCTCTTTTTTGAGTGTTCGTTTTCTAGGGAACTCTGGAAAGAAGCTAAGGCGTGTTGTTGCATTGAGGTGATTCCAAGGAAGCCAGAGGACTGTGTTCTGAACATCTTGAAAAAGTATCAGCTGGGTTCCCTAGCAGTCATACATGCTATCTGGCTGGAGAGGAACAGCAAGATCTTCAGGGATAGAAATAGAGATACCAAAAGATGTTGTTGATACGTTATAAATATTATTTCTCTGTATAGATAGTTGTTGTTGTTTCCCATAGTGGATGTATAGGTCTTTTTTCCCTGTATATCCGAACTATGGAACTCATTCTTTTCTCAATAAAGGTGGAAGGGCTTAATGAGCAAAAAAAAATAATGTTGGTTGTTTGAGGATAGTTTTTCTTAGTGAAAGAGGTTGATTGTGAATTGACAACAGAGGTAATGAAAGGATTGTATTGTGGTATGGAGTTGTTGCTTCTTTGGCTCTATTTTACAATTAGATGCAAAATCCTTAATGAATCAAGACTTTTATATTCTTGTTTTCTTACATCATTTAGGGTTTTCTTCTCTGCCTCATGAAAGCAATGCTTCTTTGTGCTTTAAGATGTGTTCACTCTTCATTATCTTGATCGTAGCATGCATCTTTTCAGAAGCTGAGTTTGAGGCGTGCATTGTAAATTTCCTCTATTTTAGTGGTACTTCCTTCACTCTAGCCTAGATTTGAATAGAGACTGCTGCTATGATTGGATTCATTTTGTTTGAGATCACTCACTGCATAGGCTACCAATTGCACATGGGTATGGGGACCCTTTCATCTTAATAAAAATTCAACTCATTTTAATTACCAGAATATTTCATTCTATGTCATTATTCTATGTCATTTGGCAGACGCAACAGGACATGACATGCTCAATATTCCTATTATGCAAACAAACAAGCTTGGGATAGGATCATTTGAGGAGAGCCTTGGTTTGAAGGTGAGGAATTACTACTCTTACATGTAGCCCTATATACTGGGATACCCTAACTTGCTTCTATTTTGTACTCTCCTTCATGGTTAGTGTAGAAATCTGTATAGATCAGACTCCTTGTCTCTTTTATTTCACCCTTAGCTCATTTGATATGAAGTCAGCACATCTCAAATTCGAACACATGGAAGATTAAGTAGGTGGAGAAGCAAGATGATTATGCACATCTCCAAATAGCATGTCACATCTTCTAAAGTATTAAAGTGGGTAATGTGTAGGGGAGCCAAAGAGTGGGTAAGATCCACTAAATGCAAACTCCTAATATAAATTCCTTGGTCATGTCTCTATCTGTGAATACAATATGTCAACATTTTAAGTCATCAGTTCATTAGTAAAAAAATATTTCATATGGTGGACTCCTAGATCATTGAGTAGCTAATTAGTAATGATTTCTAATACTGGTAGGAAAAGGAACAAAACCAAGTCATGGCCTATGAAAATCAAAGTTTAGCCTATCAAACTGTAAGAAGGGATTTCTCATGTTCTCTATCCACCATTTTCTTTTATGTCCATTATGTTTCTTTTTGTCGATCGCTATCATTAGACAACACTCTTATTTTCTTATTGCGACCTCTTGATTGTTCAACTTAACATTCATTGCTTCAGGTGAACTATGCCTAGTTAGTAGGATAGGATTTGGTTGACTTGTCTAGAAGAAGATGCAACTGTAGTGATGGTCATCTATTTTGACATAAAGTGATTTACTATTATCCAATTTCTTTTAAAGATGACACTCTAGTTCAGACAAGTCAAATTATCAACTTTGTGTTCTGATGCACATTTCTCATATACTCGCAAGAAACTATGGGTTGATAGGTAACAATCATTATTTGTGGATATCTAGCACAACATCTATGGATTTGATGATATATACATATGGATATTAGTGCTATATTGCCATGCCCAACTCTAAGGACAGTTAAAAGGAAGTTTTATACAATATCCTATTGTGAGAGGAAATGGATGCATGAATCCCACTTAGGTTCTTAGGAAATCTAGGTATTTTCACAGTGTTCTACTCATTTTTCTAGCTTTTGGTTAACAAGCAACAATTATTGGAACTATGAGTGTGAATGATTGTTATTTGTTTCGAATTTGCATGTGCACCATCTTCAACACAAATTGGTTTAAGGGAAGTTTTTGTCTCTATTCTTAGGCCATAGAGTTTTTTAATGAGGATGTATTCTTTGAAGCTGATGACATAAAGATAGTAAAGACCTTGAGAATTTCTCTTTGCATTTTTTCTTTATCTACGATACTTACAATTGAGTATCATTCTCTTTACATTGTTGCTTTATCTAATTTATGCTCTACCTTATTTTTTCTTTTAATTTACATTGCAGTTCAATGCATTAGATTCCACCCATATGTGGCTCAAGCTCAACTTGTACTAAGCATCAACTTGTAGCAGTCATTAAAGAGGTAAATTGTGTAGCATTACATTGTGAAGGTTGAACATTTCCTAGGTATTGTTATCTCGTGCATAGCCATAGTACCTCCTTTGTCATCTTTGAAAATTGTTGTGAAACATGTCTAATTTTCCTTGAGTACAATAGGAGGTGAGTATTAACAAGCAGAATAGTTACACGGTTGATCTCTCTTCTCAAATATATTGCCAACATCTTCATGGTCTTTCACCCATTGCGTAAAGCCAGAAATTATGATACTTGGCTTAGGTTGTAGATTCTTGAATAAAGATTTATCCATGGACTTCCAAACAGCAAGACAGATAGCAATTGAAGCTATAATGTTGGATTTATCATCCAGTTCTACTACCATGTGAAAATGTGGATCAATGTTTCATTAAGGTATGATGAAATAAGTGAATGTTTTGGGTATCAATTTCTCATCATTCGTGATGATGTCATGTTCACATATTGAGGCTTTAGTTTTTGTTGTTACATTTTTTGTGGGTTTTATGATCCCTATGCTGGTGTAGTGGCCCATGTACATTCTCTAGCCTTGGTAGTTTGGTTAATTTTCTTATCACCATATTGTCCTTTTTTATTTCCTATCATTTACATATTTAGAATTCCGTATTTGATTATCAAAGCATCTTGGAAATTGTTCTTGTAGATCCTTTAATTTGATGGTGATGCTTACAATAATGTATCAGTATGATACAGATGTTAAGCTATCAAGCAGGGAGTGAGTTGAACTATTTCTAGCATAAGCTCAAGGCTCTGAAGCCTATACAACCACATTCACTGAACAAAGGCTAATACATTAGTGCCATTCAAAATGATCTATATACTGCATGGAATGAGTAGACAATTGATAGACCTAGGATTATGGCCAAAAAAATGTTGCAATTATAGATTTTTAAACCTAGAGAGAGCTAAACCGTTTTTGGCACAAGATCAAGGCTCTGAGGCCTCTATTAGAGCAACCATATTCACTGAACAAAGGCTAATACACTAGAATCATTCATAATGATCTAAATACTGCATGGAATGAGTAGACAATTTATAGACCTAGAATTATTACCGAAAAATACTGCATTATAGATTTTTAACACTGCAATTATATTTTCATAGTGCCATCTACACTAGATACATGTCTGTGTATAAGTCTCCACAAAGCATAATAGTTATTATCTAGATATTAGTTGGGCATCTTATTATTTGGTAGATTTTAATGCATTTTAAATTAGTTACTTAGTCAAATAGGATAAGATGAATTTCAATCGGGATTTAACTTTTAGAAAATTGTGTCATCTATCTGAGAAGGCTTGTATGGTTAGAGTATTTTTACTTCATATTATATTTTCTGTGCAAACTATGATTATGGATCAATACTCACGTTTATTATATGATTATTTCTAGGTTGTCTTCTTGGCTCTACTATGTCTATTGGTTCAATCCTCCTCCAACAAGCTGCCATTCAAGCCAATTGTCTCATCCATCTGCCAAGTAATATGAATTTCATGTTCCTTTGTATGCAATATTGTTTCTGCAAATGGAACACTAGCATAATTTGGTTTTCTACCAACTAGTTTGAAGATTCACAGATATTGGGCTGCCAACACAATGTTGCAGAGACCCCATTTATATAGTTGTCAACTGTATGGAATCTACTGGTGCTGAGGTGAGTTTGAATTGGTTGTTTGAACTAAATTCTGCTCAGACCACAAGTCAGGTTCTTGGTCACTGTTGTGATGCTATATTACACTACTACAGAAATGGCTTATAACGTCACATTTACGGGCGTCGGTTGTATACAAGAAACATACGCCTAAACCCTACAATGTCGATTTATTACAAAAATCGACATCTATCTTTGAAGAGTAGCCAGACATGGGTATCGCTTTTTATTTAGTGTCGGTTACTTAATAAGTAACCGACGCCTAAAATCGACCGCCAAATCCAAATTTTCTAATAGAAAAAAATAACCTCCAAAATTTAATATACGGTGTCGGTTGTGGACAAAACAACCGACGACTTAAGTTTTTTTGCAAGATAGAAATTGGGACCATTTTTATCGTCAGTTTTCTTGCAAAAACCGACACTGATGTGTTTTGCGCGTTGTCCCCGTGAAAATTGTCACCCCCCTTTGGCGTCGGTTTTAGACGGCAACCGACGACTATGGTCAAAATTCGAGAACATTTTGTTTTTGTCAGCATATGTAGATAGACGTCGGTTTTTCTAGTAGAAACTGACGACTATAATTTAGCAAAGGTGTTAGTTTTTATGTGGTAACTGACCCCTATTGTTATAAGCGTCGGTTGTTTTTAATAACTGACGCTGATTGTTAACTTAATAGCACCCACGTGAAGCAGACTCTTCCCCTTTCTTTGTTTCATTGCAATCACGAACGTTGATTTTAGGGTTTGGAAATTCCGCCACCGACTGCTCCCTGCTGCTCTCTGCTCACCGTCGTTGCACTGGTCATTCTTGCTTACCACCACTGCCGCCCTCCTCCTTGCTCGCTGTCGCCGGTATTCCTTTTGTGCTCACTGGATGCCTACTGCTCATCGCAGCCCTTCTCTCCTTGCTCGCTCGCCGACTGCCTGTAGCTTGTCGACCGCTCTTCCGTGCTTGCCTACCCGCTCGGCTTCCACATGCACCCCTCCGTCTCACCCTCTCTCCCTGCTCCAGTGCAAGACGCCCGGCTGGGCTCAAACAGAGGTAAACATCCCCAAAAACCCTCTGTCTCGCCTTCTCTGCCTACTCCAGAGCAAGACGCTCGATCGGTTGGGCCCAAATAATAAATTTTTATATACCAAAATGATCGAAAAACCCTCATCTTTCCAATGATGATGTCTATTTCCCCTAATTGTGTTCATATCTTCTCTGAATCCCTGTTTTATTACACTGCTTGGTCTTTAATCACATAGAGACTTAATCAACATTGCTACTTGTATGATCCCAGTGATTAAAATCACTCTTTCCTGGTACCTCAGTAACTAATGTTTCCTTGAGATGAGTGTTAATTGATCTAGCTTGCTTACTTTCCTTTTAATGCCATCTTTTATGTGCTATGACCCACTAGTCACCTTTAGAGTATTAAAATGATGCAACTTGTACACTTGTTAAGTTTGAATCTATAAATCCCATGAAATGATATCACCCCACAAAATCAGTAGTCATTATTATGTCTTGTACACTCTAGAATCAAGATCTAATACTCTTATTCTATTTTAACACCATAAGACCTATTTTGCTCATTCAAGTGGATTATTATGACCTATGATGACCTAACATGAAACCATGCTCTTAATGATATGATTTTTTTGGCCTAGAAACCCGTCCAAGATTTACTCATTAGGAGAAAATCTTAGATAGTCCCCAGTTTGGGACTGTTCTTGAACACCTAATCTCACTTAGGATGTAAGTGTATAATGTGTATTGGGTTTCAAGAAAACTTCAGTAGCACTTCCCCGTTTGTTCTCTAAGTACATATGTACTTGGAGAATAGTGGGGAAATGCTGCCGAAATTTTCTTGAAAACCCAATACACATTATACACTTACTAGTGAGATTAGGTGTTCAAGAATGGGATAGGTGGTACACATTTATTATATATAAGAATGACAGCACATGTATTTGTTGGCCTAGAAACCCATCCAAGATTTACCCATTAGGAGTAAGTCTTGGATAGTCCCCAGTTTGAGACTATTCTTGAACACCTAATCTCACTTAGGATGTAAGTGTATAATGTGTATTTGGTTTTCAAGAAAATTTCAGTAGCATTTCTCCATTTGAAAACCCAATACACATTATACACTTACTAGTGAGATTAGGTGTTCAAGAATGGGATAGGTGGTACACATTTATTATATATAAGACATTAAACCCTAAAGTTTTAACCATGCATAAACTCTAATCTGTTAACCCTAGACCCTAATCTTGTTCTAATATATACTTGTTTTCTCTTTGATCATAGAATGGATAGATCATGGATGTCCATTCCAAATCGCTGCACCCCAGAGTTTATTTCTGTTCTGGATTAGTTTATTAGATTTGTCGAGGAACATAGCAAACAACCTGGAGATAGGTTCTACTGTCCATGTAGGCATTGCGGTAACAACTTGAAAGTCATCACTGGTGACGAAATCAAAAGTCATGTCATGTGCAACGGGATTGTACAAGGCTATACAGAATGGCACTGGTATGGAGAGATTTCAAACCTGAAATCAGTGGATGTCGATAGCAGTTCTTGTGTGGAAGAAGTAATTTCCTCTGATGACGTAGATGTGAACGAACCAATTTCAGTAGACATCGTTGATGTGAAGCTGGATAGTTGTGGGGTAGAGCACATCGATCCACCTCCCATGTTTAGAAACATTGTGCATGATACTGAGATACTATTATACACAGGTTGTAAGTTTACGAAGCTTAGCGCTGTGTTTAGATTCTATAAACTGAAAGCTAACAATCAATGGAGCGATAAAAGCTTCATGTCATTATTGTCTTTGTTGAAAGAAACTCTTCCTGAAGGAAATGACTACCAATCTCAACATACTGGTTAAAGAATTTTTTGTTCCCAATGGGAATGGAGGCCAAGAAGATACATGGATGCCCGAATGATTGTGTATTATTTCAAAAGGACTATGTGGATTTGAAAGATTGTCCAAAATGTGGTGCATCAAGGTATAAATTGATGACTTTGGGGGAGTCCAAAATTGGTTGTCCTGCCAAGGTGATGTGGTATATACCTATAATACCACGGTTTCAACGCTTGTTTGCCAATCATATAAATGTGAAGAATTTGAGGTGGCATGAAGATTTTAAGAAAAATAATGATGGGACCCTACGACATGCGTCTGATTCCCCACAGTGGAAGAAGACTGATTTATTGTACCCTAAATTCGGTGAAGAGGACAAGAATATAAGACTTGGGCTTTGTACAGATGGGATGAATCTATACGAGACATTGAGCAGCCAACATAGCACTTGGCCAGTTATGCTTGTTATATACAATCTTCCTCCCTGGTTGTGTATGAAAAATAAGTATGTTATGTTGTCATTGTTGATATCGGGCCCTAAACAACCTAGAAATGATATCGAGTTTATCTTGAACCTATGATTGATGACTTGAAGAAGCTCTGGGGTGAAGGTGTGATGACCTATGATGCTTCACGAAGAGAGACATTTTGTTTGCACGCTATGTTGTTTTGCACTGTGAATGACTTTCTAGCGTATGGGAATTTGTCTGGATATAGTGTCAAAGGATCTAAAGTGTGACCTATATGTGAAGAGAACATTAATTCAATACGATTAAAACACGGCAGAAAGACTGTATATCTTGGTCATTGAAAGTTTCTTCCAAAATTTCATCTGTATCGTAGGTTGCGCAAAGCATTCATTGGATAGAATGAGGAACATAGTGCACCTAAACCTATATCAGGGGAGGATGTTTATGAAAGAGCAAAAGACATTGCCAATGAATTTGGTAAGAGATCACAATGTACGATGGCCACACGAAGTGACAAGTCTTTATTCAAGAAGAAGTCAATATTTTTGGATCTTCCTTATTGGAGTTCTTTGACAGTCAGGCATTGTATCGATGTCATGCACATTGAGAAAAATGTATGTGATAGCATCATCAGTACTCTGTTGAATATACCAGGTAAGACTAAAGATGGGATAAAATCCAGAATGGACCTACGTGAAATGGGAATAAGGACAAAATTAACAGAATTAGTTAGTAGTGATCGGAGAACATACTTACCTCCCGCTTTTTACACATTGTCTGGAAATGAGGAAAAAGTTCTTTGTGAATGCTTGGTAAATGTTAAGGTGCCACAGGGTTACTCATCCAACATCCGTACTGTAATGACCCATTTTCAAATTAGTCATCTGATTAGGGTTTACTTGGATAATTGTATGCTTAATTAAGTTGATCATTGTTTAAATCTTGATTAGTGATGGTATTTAAATTTTCATGTTTTAAATATAATGAGAAGTTTTAATCATACTTTGATACACCTAATTAGGGTAAACATTTCAGAAACCCTAATCGACCCAAATTAGGGTTTTGGTGATATATGAATACAGAATTTGATAAGTATAGTCTCTCACTAAATGATTTTTAGTATTTTATGTATAACTCTTATTTAATTCAAATTTGTATATGATTTGGAAATATAAAATTTGAACAACATTGAAAAATATCAGAATTTTTGAAGAATTTTCAGACATGTTTATTGGTCGAGTTTCAAACTTGACCGATCATATTTTCATATTGATATAGCAGTGTGGTAATTGAATTTTATCTTTTTATTGGTATATCCAATTGATCTCAAATTTTAAATTTAATTGAAAAACTCAATTATAGAAACATTTTTAAATTTGCGTAATTTTTGGATGACTTTTGATCTCTACAGAGAGGGTGTCGATCGAGTTATGTGAAGGACAAACTCGACCGACCATGCTTCTAACTGCAATATAATAGTGTAGTATTTGATTTGTAATTATTTATTGGTAACTCAAAATGATCTAAAATTTTTACTGTATCTTATAAACTCAATTTTAGACATTGGGTTAGAGTTTCATAATTTTTGGATGAGGTTTGAGTTCATAAACATGTGGTTTCGGTCGAGTTTATAACTCAGCCGACCAACCAGTCTGAGAAAAATAAAAAAACATTGAGGGGCTTGTTTGCAAATGTTCTAAGCACCTCAATTCATCTATATCACTAAACTAACACACAAGTAGCTCTCATAACTCGTCCTTCGTATCAAAGAAATGAAATTCTTGAGAGAGAAGAGCGCTAGGGTTTTGAGTAGAGAAAGTGGAGGAGATGATGTCCTAGGGTTTCTCTATCCAAGATATGATGAAATCAAGTAAGTTTAGCTTCTTTACATAGAATTTCATGGTGAATCTTCTCTCACATGTCAATATTCCGTCCCTCCCCTGATTTGATTCGAAATCACATCAAATCTCCCCATTTTCTCACTCTTTCTCTTCTAATCCCCATTTCTAGGGTTTCCGAGTTGAGAGGAGAAAGAATTGGATTCTTTTGCGAGAGTTTGATTGGGTTTCCAAAAATTCAGAGGTTGACCTACGAATTTAAGGTGCTTGGCACCTGAGGTGAGTGTTTTTCTCCCTCCTAAGCTTTGTATTCATGTTGAAATCCTAATTCAATCCGGATAAAACAATCAGAAACCTTATTTGTATATGTATGCGATTGGATTTGATTTGGGAAAGATATTTGGGAATCCAATTTTACTGATTTTGATTATTTCTCATTGATTGAAACTTGATTAGTTCCTATTATATTTATTTAGGATGCATGGGTATTCTGATGGGTATATGACTATGGTATTTCATGTGAATTTTGCCTAAAAATCAGCCCAATGGCTGATATGCTTGGAATTAAATTGACATGTATAAGGTCATATTTGAATTGTACTAGATTATATTATACAAGTGTATTGTTGAATGTTAATGGAATTGAATGACCACATATCCTGATTAGGATTTGTGTTGAGGAAGTGAATGAAATGAATCAATTAATCAATGTATACTTATGATTGATGAATGAAATGTGTGAAAATGGAAACTAGGGTTTCCATGTTTGTGAATAACTCTAATGAACCCTTGGGTCATGATTGGATTACTGAATGATATGATTCTTATGATATGTTGAACTAAGGAATGACTTCTTGAAAACTCTAAAGTTTATTACTAAGACAATTATGAGTGATAAATCTAGAACTTGTATATGATGTTTGAAATGTGATCAAATGCTAAAGTTGAAAGTATTAATGCTTCAATGGAATATGATGAGTCTTATTATATCATCTAAGTCTAATGCATTTTTTTAGTATAATAAAGAATGATCATTGTTGATTATGGGAATGGCATTAGTTGTCAACGTCAACGTACACTTATCTGAATATAAGAGACAATACGAACAAGATGTACTTAATGGTGATTCTAAGATAAAGATGAAACTAATGAAGATAGTATGATGAAGTATTATATCTTTTATTTAATTACATATGGATTAACCCAAATTAAATAAAATATACTAAGAATTGTACTTTGATACATGTTATGTAGAATAGAAGCATTGTACGTAAAGTGAATCAAGAAAGATTGGTCGAGATGATGTGATGAACATGAAATAAAAGAAGCTGAGACTAGTGAGTATAAAATGATGGGAAAAGATAGGAATTAGTAGATGATTCTAAGAATGTAACTCTTACCGTAAAATGATGAGTTTTATGATGCTAATGAATGGCAATATCAAATGGGTGATTAAGAGATGTACATAACTGTAGTTGAATTCAACTAAATGATGAAACTCAAGTATTTGAATTGACTTACAAGAATGTGTTCTTGTATTGTGATTGTTTGTTAGAATACATGTATTATGAGAATGAACTATTTTAATGGAATTCAAATGATAATCAACATGTGTTGACTAGAAACCCCATATGAAGAATGTGAAATAAAAGAAGAAGAGAACTAAGTCTGTTATGCATTTATATGCATGAAATTTATTTACATCTATTGAAATTAGATGGAACAAGCATATGTTGTATGATAAATCTATTCTGAGTATGAGGAATGACACATTATGTCTATATGCTTTTACTATTTCTAGTTTTAATGCCTCTACTAATATTTGTTAAGAACTGTGGTATACAATGAACTTATGAGGAATATGTTGAAATGGAATTTAATATGCACTCCTTACTTTGAGAAACCCCGATAAGGGTAAATGTTGCATAATGAGATAATGGCTAGGGCTGAAAGCCCACTGATGATGATAAAACCCGGATGGGGTAAATGATTGACAATAAGATTATGTCTTGGGTTGAAGGCCCACTATTGATGATTGCTATGAGTTGATGCAGAAGATAGAAATAATCATATTTGTTGCAATCTATAGACTTATTGTGCTTCTTATTTTGATCATTGTCCTTATTGATAAACTTAATCTGTTTCATGTTATTATAGTTACGTGGGAATACATAGATATGATATATGATGTTTTGAATTCTTATAAGATGAGTAAAAGAGATTAATAACAAGTGAAATGATGGAACATCTAGTTAGGTTCCCTGAACACCGTGAGTTTCCCCCGAGGACCACATTGGGGAAACAAAATAGATCTCCTTGTAGTAATCAATGAATTATGAGAAGGATTTCTAGAGTGTGGATCGAGACCTTAAAGGTTAGACCACCAGGATTTAGGAGTGAGTCATTTGGAGTGGTTCTGGCCCTAAATCCTTGCTGTGAAAGTCTATGTCCAGATGGAATAGACTCTGTTGAAATGAAATATGTGAAATGTGAAATGAAAAATATGTGAAATATTGTGATATGTGATATATTGTTTTGCTGATTCCTATCTCGTGTACCTGAGATGAGGATGTGAGCCTCTTTAGGCAACCCTGAGGTGGCCGGCTAAACCCTAAGATAGTGAAAGTGAGTCATTGACATGAGAATCAGGCGTGGTGACTTCTACTTGGTGAGGTACAAGCCAAGTAGTTTCAGGGCAAATGAATAAAAGATGATAAGTCGTGTAGAACATGATGTGAATGATTATTACATTCCTTGTAATACTACTTGATGATTTGTCATTGTTGATTATACTTCTTATTGTGGAAAGTAATCATGTTGCTACAGACATTTTCTATTTCATATTATGGTATGTCATGTTGACAAGTTATAAATGATGGGATTCATATCCATTCTGATTATGAGTTGGATTTCTTACTATTTGATAGTATTGCTTGGTAGATATGTATTATGTGGACTTCAGCTTCAGGACTACAGGATGTGTTCCTGGTCAAGCTGGTGGAGTGTCACAAATATAATGTTATAGTTATGTATTGATTCAAAAATTCTTAGAACTTATCTTATTTCACATGCAGTAGGGCTCTTTATCTGAACTGAGAAGTATCTACTGATTTGTTCATAGACATGCTTTAAAAGATGTTTCAAAGTTATAATTGGTTCAAGTGATTGCCTTATCTATTGCATTAGATTACCATTACAAGATAGATTTGACTCATGATAGAACTATTTTCTATACTTTTCAATATCTGCATGTTTCTTTTAAGTTTTATACTTAATCTGATGATGATGCATGTACCTATCTTGAGTGGGAGGTATCCACTCATTGGGGCTCTATATGACTCTCATGAGGTTGTTTCAAATGTTTTTAGGTATAATGTTATCCAGCAGAGAGGTCGCGACAAAGAAGATATAAATAGCATAATCTAGATAGAATAGAATGTCCATGTACTCTCTCTTTTCCGGAATGGGTTGTAGATTAAGTTTGTTCATCAATGTACATGTCTCTGATGTAAATTGAATCGCATATGAGAATAAGATTTGATTCTAGATTTAATGGAGTTGAATATGATTTGTGATATCTAAATGTGATGTCCTTGATGTGACATTTATTTATGAGTTTGTGAAGAAAGAAAAAGGAAAAATTTATGTATGTTTTTCATATATTGTTTAATCGCCTTTGTCGATAATTCATTGTTTTATTTCATAATCTGGGTATAGGTTTGGGATTATCTCTAATGGTTGGTATTTATGCTGATCAAACAAATGGGTCCCGACTGACGTGGTATCAGAGCCTAGGTTCGATGAGTCTACAGGGACAATAGGATCTAGGACTAATTGATAATGTTGATGTTGAATATAACATGAATGATGTGCATACTGACTGAACTCAGTATCCAGATACTCTGGTCAATTATTTGGGTATTGAGCTAAGCTAGTATGGAACTGTTGGCTATACTTCTTCTAGATACCCTGACCAAGTATCTAGATGAACATAGTTTGGTAGTATAATAAGATGCATGATGAAAAAGAGAAGAATGGTGATAAAATGGTGAAAGAGAAAAAGATTTTATAATTCAATATGGAACCTATGGAAAGCATGAAATTTCATATAATAACGATGAAAGATTAATGGATTATGAAGACAATCTCTAATGAGTTTGAGTCTGAGTATGAAATATGAAATTGTGAGAAAAAGCTATGAACTAAGATTCATACTAGATGATCTTATTTATAAAGGAAATTGATGAATGCAGATGATAATATGTGAATGAGTCATAATCTTAATCCATGAGATACACAATCAAATTAAAAAAAAGGATGTGAAAGGTGATGTGAATCATATCTTGATAAATGATGTATAACTAATATCTTTGAAATAAGTGTTTGTAATACTCAAGGAGAGATATGATGATGACATAGGATGAAATATCCATCTAATACAAAAAAAAGATGTCATATGAAAGAAAGATAAAATGGAATACTTTCTAACTGGGTGTTGAGAGAGATGAATGATTAGATGATATGATATTCTTTTGTATCTTTTCTTGGATTTCGGGATGAAATCCTAAAAGGAGGGGAGAATTTGTAATGACTTGTTTTCAAATTAGTCATCTGATTAGGGTTTACTTGGATAATTGTATGCTTAATTAAGTTGATCATTGTTTAAAGCTTCATTAGTGATGGTAGTTAAATTTTCATGTTTTAAATATAATGAGAAGTTTTAATCATACTTTGATACACCTAATTAGGGTTAATATTTCAGAAACCCTAATCGACCCAAATTAGGGTTTTGGTGATTTATGAATACAGAATTTGATAAGTATAGTCTCTCACTAAATGATTTTTAGTATTTTATGTGTAACTCTGATTTAATTCAAATTTGGATATGATTTGGATATATAAATTTGAACAACATTGAAAAATATCCGAATTTTTTAAGAATTTTTTGACCTATTTATCGGTCGAGTTTCAAACTCAACCGATCATATTTTCATATTGATATAGCAGTTTGTTAATTGAATTTTATCTTTTTGTCGGTATATCCAATTTATCTCAAATTTTAAATTTATTTTCAAAACTCAATTACAGACACCCTGTTAAATTGGCGTAATTTTTGGATGAATTTTGATCTCTACATAGAGGGTGTCGGTCGAGTTTTGTGAAGGACAAACTCGACCGACCATGCTACTGACTGCAATATAATAGTGTAGTATTTGATTTTTAATTATTTATTAGTAATTACAAATGATCTAAAAAAATATTTTATCTTACAAACTCAATTTCATATATTGGGTTAAAGTTTCATAATTTTTGGATGAGTTTTGAGTTCTGAAACATGTGGTTTCGGTCGAGTTTATAACTCAGCCGACCAACCAGTCTGAGCAAAATAAAAATACATTGAGGGGCTTGTTTGCAAATGTTCTAAGCACCTCAATTCATCTATATCACTAAACTAACACACAAGGAGCTCTCATAACTCGTCCTTCCTGTCAACGAAATGAAATTCTTGAGAGAGAGGAGTGCTAGGGTTTTGAGTAGAAAAAGTGGAGGAGATGATGACCTAGGGTTTCTCTATCCAAGATATGATGAAATCAAGTAAGTTTAGCTTCTTTGCATAGCATTTCATGGTGAATCTTCACTCACATGTCAATATTCCATCCCTCTCCTAATTTGATTCGAAATCACATCAAATCTCCTCATTTTCTCACTCTTTCTCTTCTAATCCCCATTTCTAGGGTTTCCGAGTTGAGAGGAGAAAGAATTGGATTCTTTTGCGAGAGTTTGATTGGGTTTCCAAAAATTCAGAGGTTGACCTACGAATTTAAGGTGCTTGGCACCTGAGGTGAGTATTTTTATCCCTCCTAAGCTTTGTATTCATGTTGAAATCCTAATTCAATCCGGCTAAAACAATCAGAAACCTTATTTGTATATGTATGCAATTGGATTTGATTTGGGAAAGATATTGGGGAATCCAATTTTACTGATTTTGATTATTTCTCATTGATTGAAACTTGATTAGTTCATGTTATATTGATTGAGGATGCATGGGTATTCTGATGGGTAGATGACTCTGGTATTTCATGTGAATTTTTCCTAAAAATCAGCCCAATGGCTGATATGCTTGGAATTGAATTGACATGTATAAGGTCATATTTGAATTGTACTAGATTGTATTATACAAGTGTATTGTTGAATGTTAATGGAATTGAATGACCACATATCCTGATTAGGATTTGTGTTAAGGAAGTGAATGAAATGAGTCAATTAATCAATGTATACTTATGATTGATGAATAAAATGTGTGAAAATGGAAACTAGGGTTTCCATGTTTGTGAATAACCCTAATGAACCCTTGGGTCATGATTGGATTACTGAATGATATGATTCTTATGATATGTTGAACTAAGGAATGACTTCTTGAAAACTCTAAAGTTTATTACTAAGACAATTATGAGTGATAAAGCTAGAACTTGTATATGATGTTTGAAATGTGATCAAATGCTAAAGTTGAAAGTATTAATGCTTCAATGGAATATGATGAGTCTTACTATATCATCTAAGTCTAATGCATTTGTTTTAGTATAATAAAGAATGATCATTTTTTATTATGGGAATGACATTAGTAGTCAACGTTAAGGTACACTTATCTGAATATAAGAGACAATATGAACAAGATGTACTTAATGGTGATTGCAAGATAAAGATGAAACAAATGAAGATAGTATGATGAAGTATTTTATCTTTTATTAAATGTACTAAGAATTGTACTTTGATAAATGTTATGTAGAAGAGAAGCATTTTATGTAAAGTGAATCAATAAAGATTGGTCCATATGATGTAATTAACATGAAATAAAAGAAGCTGAGACTATTGAGTATAAAATGGTGGGAAAAGATAGGAATTAGTGGATGATTCTAAGAATGTAACTCTTACCCTAAAATGATGAGTTTGATGATGCTAATGAATGGCAATCTCAAATGGGTGATTAAGAGATGTACATAATTGTAGTTGAATTCAACTAAATGATGAAACTCAAGTATTTGAATTGACTTACAAGAATGTGTTCTTGTATTGTGATTGTTTGATAGAATACTTGTATTATGAGAATGAACTGTTTTGATGGAATTCAAATGATAATCAACATGTGTTGACTAGCAACACCATATGAAGAATGTGACATAAAAGAAGAAGAGAACTAAGTATGTTATGCATGTATATGCATGAAATTTATTTACATCTATTGAGATTAGATGGAACAAGCATATGGTGTATGATAAATCTATTCTGAGTATGAGGAATGATACATGATGTCTATATGCTTTTAATATTGCTAGTTCTAATGCCTCTACTAATATTTTTTAAGAACTGTGGTATACAATGAACTGATGAGGAATATGTTGAAATGGAATTTAATATGCACTCCTTACTTTGAGAAACCCTGATAAGGGTAAATGTTGCATAATGGGATTATGTCTAGGGCTGAAAGCCCACTGATGATGATAAAACCCTGATGGGGTAAATGATGGACAATAAGATTATGTCTTGGGCTGAAGGCCCACTTTTGATTATTTCTATGAGTTGATGCAGAAGATAGAAATAATCATATTTGTTGCAATCTATAGACTTATTGTGCTTCTTGCTTTGATCATTGCCCTTATTGATAAACTTAATTTGTTTCATGTTATTATAGTTACGTGAGAATACACAGATATGATATATGATGTTTTGAATTCTTATAAGATGAGTAAAAGAGATTAATAACAAGTGAAATGATGGAACATCTAGTTAGGTGCCCTGAACACCGTGAGTTTTCCCTGAGGACCACACTGGGGAAACAAAATGAATCTCCTTGTAGTAATCGATGAATTATGAGAAGGATTTCCAGAGTGTGGATCGATACCTTAAAAGTTAGACCACCAGGATTTAGGAGTGAGTCATCTGGAGTGGCTCTGGCCCTAAATCCTTGCTGTGAAAGTCTATGTCCAAATGGAATAGACTCTTTTGAAATGAAATATGTGAAATGTGAAATGAAAAATATGTGAAATATTGTGATATGTGATATATTGTTTTGTTGGTTCTTATATCGTGTACCTGAGATGAGGACGTGAACCTCTTTAGGCAACCCTGAGGTGGCCAGGGTCTGTTGTTGATATCTTAGGGTGGCTGGAAAAATCCTAAGATAGTGACGGTGAGTCATTGACATGAGAATCAGGCGTGGTGACTTCTACTTGGTGAGGTACAAGCCAAGTAGTTTCAGGGAAAATGAATAAAAGATGATAAGCCGTGTAGAACATGATTTGAATGATTATTACATTCCTTGTAATACTACTTGATGATTTGTCATTGTTGATTATACTTCTTATTGTGGAAAGTAATCATGTTGCTACGAACATTTTCTATTTCATATTATGGTATGTCATGTTGACAAGTTATAAATGATGGGATTCATATCCATTCTGATTATGAGTTGGATTTCTTACTATTTGATAGTATTGCTTGGTAGATATGTATTATGTGTACTTCAACTTCAGGACTGCAGGATGTGTTCTTGGTCTAGCTGGTGGAGTGTCACAAATATAATGTTATAGTTATATATTGATTCAAAAATTCTTAGAACTTATCTTATTTCACATGCAGCAGGGCTCTTAATCTGAACTGAGAAGTATCTACTGATTTGTTCATAGACATGCTTTAAAAGATGTTTCAAAGTTATAATTGGTTCAAGCGATTGCCTATCTATTGGATTAGATTACCATTGCAAGATAGATTTGAATCATGATAGAACTATTTGCTATACTTTTCAATATCTGCATGTTTCTTTTAAGTTTTATACTTAATCTAATGTTGATGCATGTACCTAGCTTGAGTGGGAGGTATCCACTCACTGGGGCTCTATATGAGTCTCATGAGGTTATTTCAAATGATTTTAGGTATAATGTTATCCAGCAGAGAGGTCACGATAAAGAAGATATAAATAGCATAATCTAGATAGAATAGAATGTCCATGTACTCTCTCTTTCCCAGAATGGGTTGTAGATTAAGTTTGTTCATCAATGTACATGTATTTGATGTAAACTGAACCGCATATGAGAACAAGATTTGATTCTAGATTCAATGGAGTTGAATATGATTTGTGATATCTGAATATGATGTCCTTGAAGTGACATTGATTTATGAGTTTGTGAAGAAAGAAAAAGGAAAAATTTATCTGTGTTTTTCATATATTGTTTAATTGCCTTTGTCGAGAATTCATTGTTTTATTTCATAATATGGGTATAGGTTTGGGATTATCTCTAATGGTTGGTATTTATGCTGATCAAAAGAGTGGGTCCTGACACGTACATTGGTATTAATGAAATATCTGAAGTTGATAGGTCTTAAATATCATGATTGTCACGCTCTAATGCAACAAATATTGCCTGTGACAATTCGATCTATATTTTCGAAGCATGTACGGTTTGCAATTACCAGACTTCATTTCTTTTTCAACAGTTTGTGCAGTATAGTTATTGACCTTGATACTCTCAATAAATTGCAAAGAGAAGTGGTTGTTACCCTATGTCAGCTTGAGATGTATTTTCCTCCTTCATTCTTTGATATCTTGGTACATCTTGTTGTCCACTTGACTAGGGAAGTGAAAATGTTGGGACCAGTTTTCTTGCATTGGATGTATCCCTTTGAACGATACATGAGCATTTTTAAAGGTGATGTTCAAAACCATTATTGGCCTGAAGGGAGTATTATTGAGGGTTATGTGATGAGAGAGGTTATGGATTTTTGTAATGACTTTCTGAGTGGTAATGACACTCCTGTGAATGATAATAATATTGAGGAGCATTTTGGCAAAGGAATTTTGGGATCACGGGTGAAAGTAATCAGCCGTGAGCAGTTGGAGCAAGGTCACTTATATATTTTACACAACATTGATGAAGTGAGTGTTTATATCGAGGAACATACCAATTTCATCAAGAGACAATATCCTCAATCCAATTCAATGTGGCTTGCTAGAGAGCATAACAAGACATTTATTAAGTCGTTTGAAGATAAAGTCTTACATCAACTATCTCAAACACCAGATAATCTTACTGAAACCATTAAATTCCTCGCGTGTAAACCAAAATTGAATGTTATGTCTTATGAAGGGTTTGACATAAATGGATTCTCATATTACACAAAGCGTCAAGATGATAAGAGTGTCATCCAAAACAGTGGGGTCACCCTTCAAGCGTCTTCATTATTTTTTGCAAGTGTAAAGGATAAGAGTCCACGTGAAGCTAAAATGGCATATTACGGTGTCATTGAAGACATGGGAGTTTGAGTATGTAGATTTCATAGTTCCACTCTTCAAATGCAATTGGGTTGACAACAACAAAGGAGTTATAGTGGATGAATTGGGTTTCATGTTAGTGAACTTTGAAAAGATTGGCGAGAAGGGTGAACCATTCATAATGGCATCACGGGCGAAACAAGTATTTTATATCGATGATCCTGTAAATGATAAATGGTCAGTTGTTCTTCATGGTAAAAGATAGTTCATTGAAGATCCTATAGATGAAGAAGAGTACTATGATAAGTATGATGACTCCAGTCCATTTTCAGTTGGGTTGCCAACACCACCAAACATTGAAGCTGGGGATCACAATGACTTGTATGTTTGTAGGGATCACAATGAAGGATTGTTAATTGATAAAAGATCACAATATTAGAGGCATGCATGTTTATATTTTTTATATGTTTTATTTTCTGAATGTGAACTTTACAATGCGAATTACTTTACAATGTGAATGTGAACTTTACAATGTGAATGTGAACTTTACAATGTGAATTACTTTACAATGTGAATGTGTACTTTACAATGTGAACTTTACAATGTCAATTACTTTACAATGTGGAATTTATAATTTGAATGTGAACTTTCAGATGGTTGAGCATTCCCATGATGACCATGTTGATGATCACCGTGAGGGTAAGCACGTGCATGCGCCGCCTGACAATGTAAGTTTTAAGAATATATCCATGAGGTTTCTATCTATATGTTCATTTATAATTATATCATGTAAGTGTATTTTTTTAATCAAATTTTAGGTTGGTGATGTACCCCCTGAAGAAATTACAACACTTGATGAGTAGCAAAAGAAAATTGAGAAAGTGAGGGGCATCACAATGATGAACAAGTTACTACAGCAAAGGGGCAATGGACCCAAATTGGTTGTGGATTTCGATAATGCAGGAAATCCATATGGAGTGAACCACAACTCATTTGTTTCATATCTTGGGGTTCTTACTCACAACCATTGTAGTCCTAACCTAGAATCCTAGCATAAAGTTCCTAAGGGGAAGAAAAACCATATATGGTAGGAACTATGCGTGAGTTATTATTATTTGTAATTATATTTGTGTAGATTACTAATTTTTAGGATACTAGTTAATAGAAATTCTATTTAATTTGCAGAGAATATTTGATCTGGATGAAAAGTTGCATCGTAAATGTGTGATGCAACGTTGTGGGAAGGTCCTAAGGAACTATAGGACCAATCTCACCTGAGATTACATACGTGATGCTGAGAAGAGGTTCTTGATTGATTTCCAATTCTAGACATTGATCATTATTTGACTAACTCTACACTAATAATTTTTGTTTGTATTCTCTTTAAAAAATAAATTTAGGCAGAAGGAAGCCACACAGCGATGGAACTACCTGGACCCCAAAGATTGGGAGTTTGTTACCCAAAGAAAAACGGATGAATTCAAGGTATTAAACGCCACTCCCAATTTAATTAATATATGTTCTTATGTATTCACCTATTCAAGATTAACCTTTAGTGTTACTAACCAAATCAATGTGCTAACTAACTAGGCTATCAGCGATGCTCAACGAGCAAGGCATGCACTGAATGTGCACGACCACACAATGGGTCTAAGAGGATATGCAAGTGTTTGCTAAAGACTACAGGCTGAGTCTGCTCAGCCTTCTGCTACTCAGGAGACTGGAGAGTCCTCTACTGGTGCTCCTATACCTCTACCTCGCCATGCTATGTGGATAGCTGGGAGGCAAAATAAGAAGGGAGACATACTGAAGCCCGCAACTGCTAAGGCGGCTGCAAAAATGGTAAAAATCAACTCTTAGAGCAATCGATCGATATTGATTATTGTTATGTTTACTTACTAATTTTTGCTGATGGTGATTAGCGGGAGCTGTACGAGCAGAGGAAGCAAGGCAAGTTCATCCCTCAGGGCACAAGGGATGAACTGACAGTTTCTTTGGGTAACCCAGAGCATCATGGACATGTTAGGGGTGCAGACGTTGGTGTGGGCATCAAAGCGTTCTTTGAGCCATCCTAGCGCAAACCTATCCTAAAAGCAGGACTTTCACAAGTTGAGGTAACCTATTCTTATTTTAGAATGTTATTGTGAAAGGGAATTTAATAATCAGAAGCTAGCATTTCTTTTATCCATGTATAGGTAGATGCATTAATTGATAGGAGAGTCGAGGAATCACTTGATAAAAGACTCCATGACGCAATTAGCAAGTGACAGGCATCTCAGAAGGCCACTCAGACAGTACATGTGATGTGTCGCACTTCTCCTACTACTCCTAGTGCAGAGGTTGAGAGTAATCCTATAGACCCACCACCTACCACGTCGTCTGTAAGTATTTTATGACATAGTAGCTAGTCTATTCAAGATGATATGTTTTTGTATATATGCATATAACATTCTTTACGTAAATTTGTAAGGGTTGAAGCCATGCTGACTAAAAAGTCAAGAATATATCATTGTAGAGGCGTCGGCTTACCCACCCCTTAAAGGGTGCATGTTTCATGGGTATCCAGTATCAGATGGTGTGGTATGTGTGAGCCTGATACATGTACTCCCCGACTGGAGGGATCTTGTACTGCCTCATGCAAACCCAGATGCTGAAACACTTGGTGAGGTAGTAGGCGGAGTGATATTGTGGCCCAAAGCAGATGTCCTCTATACTAATATTGTATGATAAATTTACATTACGTTAATTTGTTAGTGTGTACATATGAGTCAATTAATCTAAAATTATATATACAGGTCAAAAAGACGAGACCCGCTACATCTCGGCCTCCACCTCCTCGACTACCAAGTTGGCTTCCAAGGGACCTACACGCCTTGATAAGTCCTAATTGTAGGGGTGTGGCAGTATGGATCGGCGAACATGATCTAAATTTCCCTATAAATGTTACTATTATGGAGGATGTTGTAGGTAAATCATACGATAACAATCTATTTATACAAGTTTAGCATAAGTATTAATGCATACATAATACAAGTTTTGCATATGTATTAATGCATATGTATTAATGCAGGTTAATCATACAAAAACAAGATATTTATACAAGATATTTTGGAATTGTTTCATTATGATTGGCTGAACACATCAATGATAGAGTTTTGGATATGGTGAGATCTTATTTATACATCCATATACCTTGTTTTATATATGGTGATCTGGTTTCTTATATATTAATGCATACGTAATACATGTTTTGCATCCACTTACACACGATATGTACAAATTTTGGGTTTTCCCATATGGGATTTTTGGTTCCATCTTTAATTAGTCTTGTAGATGCAGACCCTTCATTAGTTACTTCATATTGTTGTGATGCTTTTCAATGTTTTGGTAAAAATAATAAGACGGTGATAATAGCTCCATTCAATGTCGAGTAAGTTTACTTTGCTTATAATTTGGACTTAAAGCAAATTACATTTTTATTGTTGATTTTGAGTTATTAATTCTCTATTTTCTTACCTGTAGAGGTAAACATTGGGAGTTACTAGTTATTATCCCCAAGAAGTTCATTGTCTATTATCTAGATCCTGCAGGGAATGAGTTGAATACATTATATGGACATGCAATTAAAAGGTCATTATTCTCATTAGAAATTTCATGTTTTTATATCTGTTAATATATGTTACTACATTACTATTTAATTATACAATTTAATGTGTTATGTTAACATATGTAGGGCTTTACAAGAGTACAAAAAATTTAGAGGAAAGGTCCCCAGGAAAAAGAATTTGTCACTAATTTAGGAGAATGTGAAAGTAATTTCCTGACTCCAATGTATATATTATTTATGTGAATTGTGCTTATTTGTATTTTTGAATATTTTTTATGTTTCAATTTATAGTGTGCTACACAAGACAACGGCTGGGCATGTGCCTATTCTGTGATGTAATTTATGGACCTAATCATCAAACATGTCGTAATGGAAATCGATAAAATACAGTAGGTATTATACATAGTCTCATTAGATAATATGAAATATATCAATCTTATTATATACTATTAATTATATATACATCATTCTCTTTGCAGGTCTTTAAAACTGCTGACTTCAGCCTAGGTGGAAAGCTATAGATGTACATACTTCCTATACGAGAGAGGAATTAGATGTTGTAAGAGAAGAATGGGCAAAATCCCTACAAAGAGTGGGAATTTTTAAATATAATTTTATTGACAATGATGGCAATGATGACGATGATGAATCAAGAATAACTTTGTTCTCATAATTATTTTTTTGTGAATGTGAATGACTTTTTATGAATTGTCATATGTGTAAATGTGAATGACTTTTTCTAATCAATACATGAATGTTTCTACTGAATGTGAAAAAGATGAAATGAATGGAACTGAATGTGTATGTAAATAACTTTGCAAGTTTCTACATGTATGTAATCAATACATGTGTCTGAATGTGAATAACTTTGTAGGTGTGTGGCTTATTGTATGGCTGATATCAATGGATGTTGTAAACTTACAGTTTAGAATTGAATTGCAGGTTATGCATCCTGTTGACCAGCCATACAGCAAGCCTGCAAACTGTAAAAAAATGCAAATAGGTGTCGGTTGTTTATAAACCAACGACACCAAAATAATACGGCATCAATTTTTAGCAAAAAACCGACGTCTTTATCCCATCCTGGTGTCGGTTGTCGGTAATAACTGACGCCTCTTACCACTGCCGTGTTGTCTAGCACAGTGATATGGTGGGAAAGGGTAAAACCGACGTCTTTTAATAACCGACGTCTGTCACCACTCTATTGTGTCGGTTTTCTTAAATAACGGACACCTATAGTCCCTTTGCTGGTGCATTTTCGGTGGCGGGAAGTGTTTTGGCATCGGTTAGGGAACCGATGCGAAAGGGGTCCACCCTTAGTGGCGCCCACTTGGGTGTCGCTTGGAAACCGACACTAAAGGCCTTAATTAACCGACGCTAAAGGCCTATTTTGTAGTAGTGTTAGCATCTAAATTTAAATTTGTTGATTTAGTTTATATGAAGTGTCAACTTGTCAGTAGTCTTGATGCTAGATTTTGTATGGTTTCAACTTCTAGTTGTGGTACTTATAGCTTCAAAATTCATTTTGTGTTAGTGTCCTTAGTTTGTTGTGCATAGATAGTACTGTGGATCTAGCTAGAGGTTCTGTAGATTGATTGTTTTAACTCTTGGAAAGGGTTAGCAGTAGAAAGATAGGTGTTGTCCTCTATTTCTTTTGTTACTATACCCAGTTCAACAGTCCTATAAATTACATTCTTATACTCTCTCCTCTTCTTGAATGGATTATGTAGGCTGATCCTTGAATGATTAATGTGAATAGTACAAGAATCTAAAAATAGTTGACCGTTAGAATGATTAGGCTCTATATTTATAGCATGTATGGGTAGCTGAATCATATGTATATGATGTTGAACTACATGGTTGAATCAGATATGAAGGGAGTAAAGAATATGAGCCATCTGAAGTTATTGCTAGTTATTTGTTTATATTATGCTAATTATTATTCTTTAGTATGATTATGATTTCTTCAAAGCACTACAAATATCATCCTCCATCTGTATAGAAGAAATTTGAAGACTCGTATCTTTCGATTTGAAGGATTTTCTTGATTCAATTTATATCTTCTTTTACTGACCAGTTAGTATCCATTTAAATTCTTGCAGTTCACAAATCGTCGTCAGGGCAACTAGACTATATATTGAATTGTAGAAAACTGAAGGCATGAAGCCCATTGATACTTGTCATTCACTTCATACTTCTCATTCACTGGGAGAAGACAACTTATGAAATAGGTAAGTTATGAATAGGAGAAATATGTTTGCTTGTTTCTTTCGTGAGCTATATCTCAAAACTTGTATGTTTCTTTGTAGGTATCCATGGTGGTTCACACAAAGAGGATGCTACCATTAGCTTGATGGCGCTTGAGATCCACAACATACAAAAGTACATAACGTATGGATTATGAGAAGAAATGCCAATATGTTCTAATCCAGGGGATTCGCCAACCAAAACTAACCATACATGAACCTCTACAAGACGTTGCCAACAGGAAAGGTTGCAACTCTTATGCTCAGTCCTATGTGTTGAGAGCTCTGGGAGTTGATGAGGACATGTCACATACCTCTATCATGTTTGGGATTGGAATATTCACCACTAAAGCTGAGATTCATAGGGTTGTTGAACTCATTGTGAATTAGGTGGAGGAACTAAGGGATATGAGCCCTCTTTATATTGTGCTTTGTAGTTTGCAGTGGATAGATGTAGTCAGAAGAAGATATTGTATACATGTGTCTTTTTTCCATTCATATTGTAAAACAGGGGCCAGGTTAATGTCCTCCCCATGTGTACTCATTGTTCAAATATAAATAAAAGTATCATTGTTGACATTGTAAACACAACTCGATCTTGATTAACATCCATCTGTTTTCTTATCGAAAACCCCTCTATATTGGCAAGCGACTGACTAGATACATAATGTCTCTCACTACATATATATGTGTATTACACGATGTCTTTCACTACACACTAGCTATAATTACATGTGTAGCAAGTGCTAATTTTTACGATACATGAACTACAAATACAAATTGTAACCAATGTCATCTCTCCCTACATATTATAGGTACAAATTGAATTGAAGTCATACATTTGGCTACAATGGAAACTACATATTTATGTCTAAGGACATTTTTTACCTACAATTAGGGTTACATATGAATTTGTAGCCAGAGGCATAACTAACTACAAGTTTGAAAAATGTAGCCTAAACAATTAGCTACACGTGTATTAGCTATATATTATAAATGTAAGGATAATTGTAGCCAAAGCTTTTGGCTACAAATTTTGGGGTTTTCACTACAATTTTTTTTATAGTTAAAGACCATATTTTTCTCAGTGGATCATAAGATCAATAAGAAATAAGATAGTTCACAAGAACCATGATATCAAAAGTAAAGACATTGTATATACGCTAATGTCCATAGGACCAAGAGTAAGGCAAAATATAGGATAATTGCTCAATAGAATAATATGGTGTACAAACATACCTCAACATCAGAGTCAAATGATCCAAAGAAATTCTAGATCCAAGTCTAGGTCACCAAAGGCCTATTAAAACACATATACAAATTTTATATCAATTTCATGATCATTATCCAAACCCTAAAACACTTTTTTATTATTATATGAATTAGGTTATGAAAATTATGACACATTATAGTTTAGGTTATTATAATTCCAAAACATATTTTATTATATTTTTCTGAGTTATAGATAATTAGTTATGTGTTTTACAAGTTAATTCATCATTAATTACATATACATCCATTGAAAACACTTGTTAATAAACATTAGATTTAGCCATAAAAAATTATACCATTAGAGAGCCCTTCGTTTTTTGAATCCAACGAATATTTATTTGTAATTTTTGGTCAAGTAGATAATTAGTTATGTATTTTAGAAATATCGACCAAACAAAATTCGAGAAAAAGCCAAATTTCCATGCCAGCAGGCAAATCTCGGTCAGCGGCTGAGTTGGGCCACTCACGACCGGCCCAATCAGCTCTCTAGCCAGCTTAGCGCTGAGGGTCAAAAGACAATTTTGCCCGTGCCCAGGAAACAAAAGTTCGAGCGAGGCTAAACAAGTCAAACCACTGGTGTATATGTTCCTCTCGACCTCTCTCGCCATGGCCGGCTACCAATGCTGTGAGGCGAGGTGATGAAATTGGCAGATTTATCAACCAACGAGCAGTCGAGTAAAACAACCCAGATCGGAAAACAGCCGCGAACCTATTGAGCCACTGCTCAGGTTCTGAAAGCAAGAAACAAAGAACCAACCGCAAGACCATCAGGTCCCACGGCGTGAAACAGAGCAACATCAAACCGGTAAACTTCGGTCAAAAAAGTTAAGCGGTTAGCATAGAAAGCTTCAGACAAAGCAGCTGGGTCAGTCGGTGGACTCACCATGAACAGAGGAGCCTTCAAGAGGTACCGACGACAAAAGCACCGGCGGCTCCAGGGGGCGACAAACTGGTGAGCTCCCCGACCAACGAAGCACAAGGGAACGACAAACAGGGTGTAGGAAAGCTCCCTATGCCCTGGATTGCAGGGTCATCACTGGGGTCGTTGGCAAGAAGCCAAGGTAGCCGAGGAAGGAGCCTGACCTTGCAAAGGTATTACCCGCTCTATCGGGTTCAATAGAGGGCGGAGGAGAAGATAAGGAAGGTTGAGGGATGTTCCGAAGCAGTTGCACGAGGAAGAGGGGGTAAGAAGAGGGCTTCAGCGGAAAACGTTGGAGAGAGGAGAATTGGGCATTTCCTTTATATAGGGTTTTGAGGTTCGAGTAAGTGATCATCGCGGGCGGAATCAAACAAGGAATCCATAGGAGCAGAAATCCCGAGCCGATATAGATCGTAGGTCGAGAAATCCCAAGAGGAAGATCCAAACCGGTTTCCTGTTTTGTTGAGAGGTAGAGGACGAGCTGCTAGCCGTCCGATCAGAATTTTAACGGACCAGATCAACGCGCGAATATTAATCCAAATAAAATCAGCGTGACAAGTGAAATTCGAGTAGAATTTTGATCAAAGTAAAGTGTGATAACATTATTTCTTATTTTTCTATCTCTTAAATTGAGGGCTCAAGGATTATCCAAATTAGATGAAATTTTACACAGACATTAATGAAAGCATGTAGATTCTGAATATGAAAATCGATTTGTCTTTTGGAAACCTTTAATGGGTTAAATAATTCAAATCTCATTTTCTCTTTCCTCCTTCATTAATGACACTAGAATTATTCAAATTTGATGAAACTTGACCCACAAGTCATATTTAATGTGTTGGATACAAATTTTCCATCAGTTTTACATTTTGGAGTTGTTTGAATATTTATTTAATATTTTGAAGGTTCTACACACTTTCTCTCTCCTGATTTCACCTTTTAAGCAAACTTTCTCCAAATTGGGTAAAAATTTACCCAAAGGCTATATTTATCTTGTAGGTCACGAATCTAAGATTATTTTCCTCTTTTGGAGTCATAATTTATATTTATTTATTAATTACACCTTTTAGGCAATTTCTCTCTCCTAACTTACCATATTATTTTAAGGTGTAAATGAAAATTGACATGAAGGCTTATTATAATGTGTATATTACGATTTTGAAGTCTATTCTTTATTTTGAAGCTTTCTTACATGGGTTTTGTCATCTTGCCCATTAGAGGCCCATTAGCTTCATTTATGCATCCAATTAGGTTATTTATCATCTTATTATCACCAAATAAATTATGTGACATATTATTTTACATTATTCATGCATTAGATTATTATAATCACTCTAATCTCAACCTTTTTTGGCTAAGCCCAAAAGGTCAAACTTCCAAGTTTGGGTCCAAGATCTGGTATGTTACAACACTCCACCCCTTCAAAGGATTTGGTCATTGAAATCTATAGATCAGAACATCAACAACTAACTACTCTCCATCCCTTAAAAGGTTCAACCTAACAAGTCAAACTAGTCAACTTTTAGGGCTACCCACACATTTTAGTGGTGAAAGTTTTAGACATTTATGTTTCTCATGTATCCAACTATATAGTCACCATCTAGGGTTGAGTTATAGGTCCTCATGTCTCTAACCTACCAACCCTATATTAACATCCAAAAGTCATAGGGTAGGTTATCTAAACCTTTATATCAACCCTAATCATAAAACTAGGGTTAGATGCTAAACAACTATTTTTAGAGTTTCTCTTCATTGTGACTTAGTTCGAGAAAACTTCGACAAACAAGAGAAATTTTTTGTACCCATAGTAGTATATTGAAAATAATTTTTGTTGATGAAATACTTTGCGAGGTAAAACCAACATGCTAGCAAAAATCAATACCATAACCAATTCACAATATTTCTATATGAATACTTCCTCATAACCTAATCTTATCCTCAAACAAAACCTTTTTGCATAAGAAGATCGTCATAGATCAAATCTAAGGTCAACATCTCACTTAGAGGCAACTAATTAAGTCAAGGGTTCCAATGGGGAGACAAAATTGAAATAGTCAGATTCCAACTACCAAGGGCTCTAATACCATGCTGTAAAGAAGTGAAACCACCTCTCTACTAAAAATTTGAAGAACAAAACATCCATCCCAAACATACTCAAAAGGTATGCTGAAATAGATGTAAAATTTTCAAATCTTTATATAATGGTAATCAAAAGACCAAAGTACAGAAGTGAAATAAAAACATGACTATATTCAATTATAAAACAAAGGTTTACAAACTTACATCACAAGGATCCATGTAGAGAAAATCTAAATCACCTCAAGATTGTCTCCAAGCTTTAACTTCACAATCTAAGTCCAAGTCATCAAGCCTTATCATCCAAGTCCTCCACCTAGGGTTGGAAGCATACCCCAGCAAAAGAGAAATAATAGGAGACATCAGCAAAGGCTGGTATGTGCATACTAAATAGGAAACTGTAAGCAATATAAGGAAATAAAGGACAAAAATAAATATAAGCTTCCCATAGAAAAAGAAAAGTACCACCCAAACGGGTATCAAGAGAAAAGATCACAACAGAAGGGATACTTTCTATAAATACAACATAAAAAGGATTGTGCTATATAAACATCCACTACCACGGTGGGAAACAAGCACCAGTAGGGCACACACCCCACAATCAATATCCTACATGCATGTGAGATAAACACAGCCCTAGAAAAATATAAACACAATTGGTGGCCAAGGCTTCACATCCTTGCAAACCTGATAGAGAATGACTCACCGCCAAACTCACAAATATATATAAAATGGGTCAAGACACACATCTTGCCCTGGGTTTCCTTGCCGTCACAAAAAGAGCAGGAAATATCACATTTGCTCGGCAGGAGTAAACACATCTGCCACAAAAAAACCAATGCAATTTACACTACTCTAGTGTTACTGAATCACATAGCATGTTTAATGTCACTACTACAGAAATGGCTTATAACGTCACTTTTACATGCGTCAGTTGTATAAATACACTGACACCTAAACTATACAACATTGTTTGATAACATGAACCGACATCAATCTATGAAGGGCGACCAAATACGAGTATCACATTTATTCAGTGTCGGTTACTTAATAATAAAACGACGCCTAAAATTAACCGCCAAATCCAAAATTTCCAGCAAAAAAAATTACCTCTAAAATTTAACATATGGCATCGGTTGATAAATAATAAACCGACGACTAAAGGTTATTCGCGAGACAGAAATTGGGCACATTTTGGTCGTTAGTTTTACTATAATGACTGACGCTTACGAGTTTTCCCGCGCTGTTCGCGGGGAATTTTTCACACCCTTTAAGCATCGATTTTCAAAATACACCGACGACTATGGTCATTAATCGAGAACAATTTTTTTAATCGGCATATGTATATAGACGTCGGTTGTTTTTTAGTTAAAACCGACGACTATAATTGAGAATAGGTGTCGGTTTTTGTGGAGAACCGACACCTTTAATTTTATGTGTCGGTTTGTTTGAATAACCGACGCCTATGGTACAGTTAATAGCCCCACAAAACAGAGAACTTTTCCCCATTGTCTCTGTTTCATTGCGAACCTATGCTAGGTCTGGTGATTGTTGCCGCTGGTGCTCCCCGTCCTCGTTGCCCCCGTCTCCGTTGCTCCCCCGTGCCACCACCACTCCTGGTCGACACTCCCGTTGCTCCCCCGTGCCACCACCACTCCTGGTTGACGCTCCTGCTGCTCTCCTCTCCTCGTCGCCGCTCCTCTCCTCGCCGCTGCCCCCACCGGTGCTGCTTTAGTGCTCTCCTTGCCGGCGTCGGCTGCCTGCTGCTAGGTCTCTGCTCCGGCCGCTGCTCTCTAGGTCGGGCCTTCTTCGTCTTCCCTCAAGGTATACCCTGCCTTTTTGCTCTTTCCTTCCTCCGCCTAGGCGGCGCCTAGTGGCCCAGGAGTTCACCTAGGGTCCCAAGCCCAGGTGCCCTGCCTAGTTAGGCCTCTGGGCGGATGCTTGGGTGGTGCCAAGGCACGCCTAGGTTGCTGCTGGGTGTTTTTTTATTTTTATATTAATTTATTTACTTATTTGTTTTTATTTATGTACTGATTTTGTTATGATTTAATCATCTACTTAATGAAATTTATTTATCAACTGATTTAACTTTATTTTTCAATTGATCTGTATGTATTCATCTAATGTTTGTATTTATTAATGTACTGATTCAGCAATTAATTGATCATCTACTGATTTATATTAGTTTATCAATAGATTTGTATTTATTCATCTACTTATTTGTATTTTTGTCTACTGTTTTTATTTAGTTATCTAATCATTTGAATTTATTTGTGTACTACTTTTGAAATTATATAATCATCTAGTGATGTAACTTTATAGTGATGTAACTTTATCACAAGCTCATTATGAACCATTAGATTTGGATCTTAGGGTATCTCTACCGTCCTAACTATGAAATTGATAACTTGTTTCATTGTTGAGTATATTGAGAATCCTAATCACCCTTTTTGCTTAATGATGAACTGTAATGCACATATGTGACATGCTTGGAATGTAAATGATGAACTTTTCCCTAAATTGTCAATCATGCTTTTAAAGACATCAATAATCACCCTAACTTGAAGAACTAGGATTTTAGGTATAAGAATGACAACAGATGTATTTGTTGGCCTAGAAACCTGTCCAAGATTTACTCATTAGGAGTAAATCTTGGATAGTCCCTGGTTTGGGACTGTTCTTGAACACCTGATCTCGCTTAGGATGTAAGTGTATAATATATATTGGGTTTTTAAGAAAATTTCGGCAGCATTTCCCTGTTTGTTCTCTAAGTACATATGTACTTGGAGAACAACGGGGAAATGCTGCCGAAATTTTCTTGAAATCCCAATACACATTATACACTTACTAGTGAGATTAGGTGTTCAAGAATGGGATAGGTGGTACACATTTATTATATATAAGAATGACATCACGTGTATTTGTTAACCCTAGACCCTAATCTTGTTGTAATGTATACTTGATTTCTCTCTGATCATAGAATGGATAGATCATGGATGTCCATTCGCGATTGCTACACCCCAGAGTTTATTTCTGGTCTTGACCAATTTATTAGATTTGCCGAGGAACATAGGAAACAACCTGGAGATAGGTTCTACTGTCCATGTAGGCATTGCAGTAACAACTTGAAAGTCAGCACTGGTGATGAAATCAAAAATTATGTCATGTGCAACGGGATTATACAAGGCTATACAGAATGGCACTGGCATGGAGAGATTTCAAACCCAAAACCAGTGGATGTTGATAGCAGTGCTTGTGTGAAAGAAGAAATTGCCTACGATGATGTAGATGTGAATGAACCAGGTCAATCATACGAAAGTAAACTATTTATACAAGATATTTTGGAGTTGTTTCGATATGATTGGCTAAATACATCTGTGATAGAGCTATGGATAAGGTGAGATCTTCTTTATATATCCATATACCTTGTGTAGGATTTGGTGATCTGGTTTCTTATTTATTAATGCATGCATAATTAATACATATTTTGCAGCTACTTAGACAAGATATGTGCAGATTTTGCATTCGAACATGTAGGATTTTTGATTCCATCTTTGATTAGTCTAGTAGCTAAAGACCCTCCGTCAGTTCAACAATACTGCTGTGAGGCTTTTACAAATTTTTCTCAAAATAAGAATACGGTGATAATAGCTCCATTCAATGTAGAGTATGTTTACTTTGCTTATTATAATTTGGACTTAAGAAAATTACATTTTTATTGTGGATTTTAAGTTATTAATTTTTAACTTTTTTGCCTCTAGTGGTATGCATTGGGAGTTACTAGTTATTGTCCCCGAGACATTCACTGTCTATTATCTAGATCCTAAGGGGAGTAAATTGAATTCAAAATATGGACACATAATGAAAATGGCATTATTCCGGTGAGAAATATTTCATTTTCATATCCGTTAACATATGTTATTACATTACTATTTAATTATGCAATGTACTGTGTTACATTAACATGTAGGGGTTTAGATGAGTTCAAAAAGGCTGGAGGAAAGGTCCCCACGAAAAAGAACCAGCCAATAATTTGGAAGAACGTGAAAGTAAGTTCCCGACTGCAATATATGTATATATTATTTATGTGAACAGTGCTTAATTAGTTGGATTTTTTAATATTTTGTATGTTTGAATTTATAATGTGCTACACAAGACAACGGATGGGCATGTGCATACTATGTGATGTGATTTATGCACATGATTATCAAATATTCCGCAGTGGACATCAATACTATTCCTGAGGTATTATATAGTCTCATTAGATAATATGAAATATATCAATCTTATTTATAGCTCATTAATTATATATATACATCATTCTCTTTACATGTGTTTAAAACTGACCACACTACAGGAAAGGCCTTCCCAGATGTACATGCTCCCTATATGATGGGAGAATTAAATGAAGTAAGAGAAGAATGGGCAACAACCATACAAGTAGTGGGGGTTTTAAAATATAATTGGGATGTTGATAGCGAATAATGACTAAAGAATTATATTTTGTAAATGAATTTCTGAATTATAATATATGTGTGAATGTTTCTACATGTCTGGATGTTTCTACATGTGTTTGAGTAAAAATGAATGAAAGTGTTGGTTGCTATATGAATATTTCTACATGTGTGAATGTGAAAATGAATGGAACTACATATTGCTAGCTACATGAATGTTTCTAAATGTGTGAAAATCAAATAGAACTGCAGGTTGCTAAATGTGTGAATATTTTTTTTGTTAATTTTGTAGGTTTATGGCATGTTGTTGGCTGATATCAATGGATGTCGTAAAACCTGTAGTTCATAACTGAACTACAGGTTTGTCATCCTGCGACCAGCCACAGCAGGTCTGCAGACTGACAGAAAAAAAAAATTAGGTGTCAGTTATTTGTATAAAACCGACGCCACATAGTTACAGTGTTGGTTTCCCTACTCGTAACCGATGTCTATTGCCTTAACACCACAGTCGTACTGGGGTATATGGCGTCGGTTTCTTAGCTAATAACCGACGCCTATATGAGGCCAGACACCACGGCTGTGGCAGCGGGCCAGACACCACGGCTGTGCTGGCCAGCACGACCGTGGCAGCGGACCAGACACCACGGCCGTGCTGGCCAGCACGACCGTGGCAGCGGGCCAGACACCACGGCTGTGCTGGCCAGCACAGCCGTGGTAGCGGACCAGAAACCACGGCCGTGGTGGCCAACACGACCGTGTTGGGGGTGATATGGCGTCGGTTATTACTAATAAACTGACGCTGATAGTGCCCCAGATGGCGCCCTTTTGTGGCGCGAAGGTATATGACGTCGGTTTCTTATCTAATAACCGACGCTGATAGTGCCCCAGATGGCGCCCTTTCTGTGACGTGAAGGTATATGGCATCGGTTTCTTATCTAATAACTGACGCCTATAGTCCCCTACTGGCATGTTTTCAATGGCGTGCGAAGGGTGTTGGCGTCAGTTTTTAAACCGACGCGTAACGGTTGGGCTTTTTGTGTCGCCCACATAGGTGTCGCTTAGAAACTAACACTAAAGGCCTTAAATAACCGACACTAAAGGTCGGTTATGTACTAGTGTGTAGAGACAAGTAGAAAAGTATAGTCAGAATTAACAAGGGTGACATCACACAATGGACAACTCAAACATATAAACAAATCCACTTCAAAGTGGGCATATATCACCAAGTAAACTTCCACATCACAGTGGGCATATAATATCAAAAGTCCAACATGCACCAAGGCATATGAAACAAATTCAAGAGAAAATCCATGATCATAAGATCAATGACCAATAAGATAGTTCACAAGAACCATGATATCAAAAGCAAAGACATTGTGTATAGCCTATGTCCATAAGACCAAGAGTAAGACAAAATATAGGATAATTCTGCAATAGAATAATATGGTGTGAAACCATACATCAACATCAGAGTCAAATGATCCAAAGAACTCCTAGATCCAAGTCTAGGTCACCAAAGGCCTATTAAAACACATATACAAATTTTATATCAATTTTATGATCATTATCCAAACCCTAAAAACATTATTTTATTATTATATGAATTAGGTTATAGAAATCATGCCACTTTATATATTAGGTTATTAGGATTCCAAAAAATATTTTATTATATTTTTCTGAGTTATAGATAATTAGTTATGATCTTTACAAGTTAATTCATCATTAATTACATCCATTGAAAGCACTTGTTAATTAACATTAGATTTAGCCATAAAAAATTATACCATTACAAAGCCCTTCTTTTTCTAAATCCAATGAGTACTTTTTTGTAATTTTTGATCAAGTAGATAATTAGTTATGTATTTTAGAAATCCCAACCAAACAAAATTCGAGAAAAAGCCAAATTTCCATGCCAGCAGGCAAATCTCGGTCAGCGGCTGAGTTGGGCCAATCACGACCAGCCCAATCATCTCTGTAGCTAGAAAATAAACCTTAGTGTTGAGGGTCAAAAGACAATATTGCCACTGCCCAGCAAATCAAAACAAAAGTTCGAGTGTGACTAAACAAGTCAAACCACTAGTGTACATGTTCCTCTCGACCTCTCTCGCCATGGCCGGCTACCAATGTTGTGAGGTGAGGTGATGAAACTGGAAGATTTATCAACCAACGAGCAGTCCAGTAAAACAATCCAGATCGGGAAACAAATGTGAACCTATTGACCCACTGCTCAGGTTCTGAAAGCAAGAAACATAGAACCAACCGCAAGACCATCAGGTCCCACGACGTGAAACATAGCAACATCAAACTGGTAAACTTCGGTCAAAAAGGCTAAGCGGTTAGCATAGAAAGCTTCAGACGAAGCAACTGGGTCAATCGGTGGACTCACTGTGAATAGAGGATCCTTCAAGAGGTACCGATGACAAAAGCATCGGGGGCAAGGAGGTGGATCCATGGGGCGACAAACTGGTGAACTCCACCGCCAACAAAGCACAAGGGAACCATAAACGGGGTGTAGGGAAGCTCCTTGTTCACTGGATTGTAGGGTCATCACTGGGGTCGTTGGTAAGAAGCCAAGGTAGTTGAGGAAGGATCCTGAGCTTGCAAAGGTATTACCTGCTCTATCGGGTTCAATAGAGGGTGGAGGAGAAGATAAGGAAGGTTGAGGGATGTTCCGGCACAGTTGCACGAGGAAGAGGGGCAAGAAGAGGGTTTTTGTGGAAAATGTTGGAGAGAGGAGAATTGGGTGTTTCCTTTAGATAGAGTTTTAATGTTCGAGTAAGGGATCATCGTGGGCAGAAGTTCAATGGCCTAGATCATCACGCGAATATTAATCCCAATAAAATCAGCGTGACAAGTGAAATCTGACTAGAATTTTGATTATAGTAAAGTATGATCACATTATTTCCTATTTTTCTCTCTCTTAAATTGAGGGCTCAAACATTATCCAAATTAGATGAAATTTTGCATAGAGATTAATTAAATCATGTAGATTCTGAATATGAAATTAGATTTGCCTTTTGGAAACCTTTAATGGGTTAAATAATTCAAATCTCATTTTCACTTTTCTCCTTCATTTATGACATTAGGATTATCCAAATTTGATGAAACTTGACCCACAAGTCATATTTAACGTGTTGGATACGAATTTATGATCAATTTTACATATTGGAGTTGTTTGAATATTTATTTAATATTTTGAAGGTTCTACACACTTTCTCTCTCCTGATTTTACCTTTGAAGCAAAATTTCTCCAAATTGGATAAAAATTTACCCAAAGGCTATAGTTATTATGTAGGTCAAAAATCTAATATTATTCTCCTCTTTTGGAGTCATGAATTATATTTATTTATTAATTACACCTTTTAGGCAATTTCTTTCTCCTAACTTACCATATTATTTTAAGGTTGTCAAAATTAAATGAAAATTGACATGAAGGCTTATTTTAATGTGTAGATTACGAATTTGAAGTCTATTCTTTACTTTCAAGCTTTCTTACATGGGTTTTGTAATCTGGCCCATTTGAGGCCCATTAACTTTATTATGCATCCAATTAGGTTATTTATCATCTTATTATCACCAAATGAATTATGAGACATATTATTTACATTATTCAGGCATTATATTATTAGGATCACTCTAACCTCAACCTTGTTTGGCTAAGCCCAAAAGGTCAAACTTCCAGGGTAGGGTCCAAGATCTGGTATGTTGCTTTCTCTCTTATCCTCATTAGGATGTCAATTACATCATACATTATTAAATTTTCTCAATCCTTCTCTCAAGATACATTGGCTTACACTTAGCATACTACATTAAACTCTTTATGTCTTAATGTATTACTTGACATAACACAATTCATGTGTTATTCCATCACCTACATTTGAATTGAGATGCTTCCATCATATTGGGGATAAAGGTGTGTGTATGATACCATATCGTGCTTAAGATGCAACCTTATCAACTTATCATGCATCTATATCGGGCATGTGGTGTAGCCATATCACCATATTGTCTTTAGGGTGTATCCCCTATTACCATAACGTGCACACATATCAGGTTGGCTAACATTTAGAGTTTATTATCTCAAGTTAGAGATACTTAGCTTCATATCGTGTATGAGGTGAATGCTTGACCTCATATCGTGTATAAGGGGTATACTTGATACCATATCATGCACAAGGTGTGCACTTCTTCCCCATGTCATGTATGGTGTATGTGTTTCATCATGGTATCATGTTAGTAGTATATACACAATACCATATCGGGTTACCATATTGGATTGGTATATCAGGTTACCATATTGGTTAACATATCGGGTTAGCATATTGGTTAAACCATTATGATCATATCTTTCATACCTTCAATAGATCAGTCCTATCATATGTTGAGTGACAAGATGGATATCTGGTTGAGCTTTTCACAAATAACCCTTTACACAAAGTGATAGGGGAGTGGGTTAAAATGTATGTCGGGTTTCATTTCATCATATAGGGTTTCAACACCATATCGGTTAGAATGTATAATTGACACCATGTCGTACATGAGGTGTGGTATTGACCTCATACCATGCACAAGGTGTATATAGGTATTACTCATATCATTCATGAGGCATCACTCATCACTATATTGAGTTACCCGTCATCTAGGGTTTGTCATATCAGATTAGAGTGTATACTTGACTCCATGTTGTACATGAGGTGTTATACTTGACCTCATATCGTGTATATGGTGTATGCTTGACAACATATCGTGCACAAGGTGCATTATTCATTATCATATCGTGTATAAGGTGTATGCATCCTCATTGTATCGTTCTAGGGGTATGTTCACCTCACCATATCGAGTTAGAGGTGCTTCAACCCAATATCGAGTGGGACCATGATGATGTCATCATCATCAACCTCTAGATTCTTGTTATTACTACTCTAGTTCATGGACAATAGTCCTATGTCACTAATAGAACTCATGGATTCATCAATTATGCAAGAGAATTCATAATTGACAGTAGATCAACAAGTATAACAAAATTGAAGGTGAATAATAACAAAATTGGGTTCAAGTTAAATAACCCGCCTCAAGAATAACTTCAAAGATCCAAGCCCCAAAGCTTCACGTTCCTAAGGATGAATATTACTTCTCAAAAGTAAAAGGCTCATTCAAAACTCCTTCATATACAAGGAATCACCATAGTTAAGAACTTGGTGACGAATAAAAGAAAGGAATAACTATAACCCGAGAATCATACTTCAACCAATATTGAATATTACCATGGCCTTACCTTAAGCTCGGTGCTTGAGCTCCCCTTTCTCCTTGAGATACTATGCATGATATCTAAGAGGGTATGCACTATATCTCAGAGAAAGAGAGTTGTGGGGTTTGTAAACTTTCATTAGTAGGTGAAAGGAGAGGTATATATAATCGGGGTTCATGAGAGAGAGTGTATAAGAGGTGTCTTCACCATATGCTACTAGGTGACAGGTGGACATGCATGGTTGACACGTGTACATGCATGCACTCACATTTATCTTGACATGCAAAACACTTGAAGTAATCTAGAGATGATATATCGGCCATCCCTTATCTTTTTGGATAAGATATCTCAACTTTATCTCACAAATTATGCAAACCGTTACAACTTTTTGCAAGGATCATCTAACTCATCATGGACCACCACCCTGAGGTGCTAAGGTCGTCATGGATTTTTCCAAGAGTTCACAAACAGATATGGGATCCCCTCTATGGATCCTTGGCCGATAGGCACTCCCATATCAAGTCTACAACTCGACACAACTTAAGTAAGGGCTTCAACTATACATCATCTCTTGGTCTTTTCATCACAAAGAGTGCCATCACTCAAAGATGATTCAAACATGGTGTCTCCATATTTTTCTCTCCTATAAATGATACATAGAGGAAGTAGGGACACTCTAGAGGTGTTAATTTGCATATCAACCCTATATTTTGGGTAAAGTACAAATTGTACTAAAATTGGTACACAAGGCACTAACATTATTCAAACAAGCTCAAACTTGGAATTTTAGGCTTTCCACAAGCCACCACCTAGCATAATTCTCTCGTATAATGCTGAAACACTTAAGGAACATTCCACATGTGACATATTGCAATATAAACCCTCATCTTGGGTAAATTGCATTTTGGTCCAAAATAAGAGAACATTGCTCAAACATCATTCAAACATGACCAAACTTGAAACATAAGTTTGTCACCTGATAACAAAACATTTTACATAATTATATTAAAGTTTTAAGAAAATTATTTATTCCAAACAAATAGGGTTTTCCCTAAACCCAGGTTAGGGTCCTTACATAAGGCATAACCATCGAATCATGAAATTAAACAAAACCAATGCTTTGAATATTATGAATAACCATTGGTTCCTTTGGTACACTAGAAAAATCATCGAGTCATGTACTTATTGAAGCCATCATTTCTTGAACTTAGCTGGTTAATCATTGCATAAACTAGTTGATCCATCTATTTTGAGCCTTAGGTAAACCATCAGTTGTGAACATTAGGTAAACCATCCGTTGTAAACATTAGGTAAATCATCAGTTGTGAACATTAGGTAAACCATCAGAAACCATTGGTTGTGAACACTAGCTAAACCATCAATTATGAACACTAGGTAAACCATCGGCTCTGACATTAGGTAAAATCAGTTCTTCTACACTAAGTAAAATCCATCAATCCAAGTTCTAGATAAACCATCAATTCATCTACTTGATGAGAGCATCAACTTAGGTAGAAAAACATGCCCAATAATTCATGATTGGAGTTTGACCGTCATTTCTCAAGCTAAGCAAAACCATAGTTTCACTTTCTAGTGAAACCATCAATTGTTATGCACAAGTAAAACCATTAATATAAAGACTAAGTATAAACCATTATTTGTCATGAGGACTCAAAATATCGATCATAGTGCTAAGGAGAAATCAATTCTTTATACTTAAATAATGACCATTGTTTCTATGTTCAAGGAAACAAAACCATCGATTTCCATAAAATTACAAGGTTTAAGTGGCTTACTTCAAAAGAAGAACATGCACAAGATCTAGGGGTAGTTCACCTACACAAATACTACTATATATGTGCTCAAACCCTAACGAAAGGATCTTCTTTCTACATATTCCCACGTTTTTAGAACAATATCTACTTATAGCAAGTTAAAAGTAAGTAATAAATGGCATGAAAGTTATATAACTCATCACAAGGAGGATGACAAACATCCAAACAGCAAGGTAGCTCGAAAGAGAGTTGAGAAACCCTAGCATTAGTACTCCAAATGTTCCTAGATGGTTCCATTCTTCAAGAACAAAGAAGATCTAGAGCAAAGATAAGAGAGAAGAGGTTATTCAACCACATGCTCAAGTTCTACCTAGAACACCATGGATTCACCCAAAAATGAAAGAGAAGGAGGGAATCAAGAAAAATGAAGATAATCTTACTTGTTTAGGGAAAGAAGCTAGGTTAGGAAGCTCTGAACGATCCTAGCGAGGGTAGATCCAAACCCTAGAGAAACATGCAATATAGCTTGACCAAGCTTCATCCTCAAGATCTCTTCTTCTTCCAAGCTAGAGGGTCATACCTCTCAAGCAATAAGAAGGAGATGAAGTAGTGTAAAGAGTTCATTTGGGAGAGAGAAGGGGAGTATATAAAGCTACGATGAGAGAGGAAGGGGGTTGAGGGTTGAAAGCATGCATGCCATGTGTCAAAAGGTCAAAAACTCCCATCCATGCAAAATGGATATGCCATTGGTTGTCAACCTAGGAGGGCCATAGGTTGGAAACCCAGGTGAACCATCGAGTTGTTCCATCAGAAGAGCCATCAGATCATACCCATACTTAGCCATATGAGCAAACCCTGATCCACCATTGGTTGGTTCATCCTACATGGGAAACCATCGATTGTTGTGCCTCTAGAGAAAACAATTAAGTCCTATAAAACAAGGGAAAACCATCAAATCCTTCACTCTCATGGTGAAACCATCAAATCCCTAACCTACATTGAAACATATAGTTGAGGTACTTAGGTGAGAAACCCTAGGTCCTCAACCCTTAGTTAAACACATCACATTTGATGGTGCATCTAGGTGTTGATGAAAATATATCAAATATGTTAAGAACATTTATATAGCACAAAATTCATGTGAAAATTAAAAATAATATCCTGGATATGTAAAAATTGCATAAAAGTCTATAAATGCATATAAATTGCAAAACTTAATCAAACAATGTCCAAACTGGACCAAACTTGAAACTTAGCTTTGTCACATTATATAAAGCATAACTTAGGGTTTGATTAAGATTTTAGGAACCTAATTAGATTATGAAAGCATGTTTAACCATAAAGCTAGGTTAGGGGTCTTACAGAAACACAAAGCACAGTGACAAATGGGTAGGGAGGATCACTAGATAGGGAGGATGTAGGGAATATAAGACTATATAGATATGACTCAGGGTAGGTATATAAACATTGGAGTTGGATAGGATGTAGAGTATAAGGTAGGGAATTATAAATGAAGAAGGAAGAGGGATGGGGATAACCATTAAGGATAGGATGATTCCTGGTGGACATCTAACACAGAAGAGACAATGGCCTTCTATAGGAAGAGGCTCTATCCTTTTCTCCCTAGTGTTAGGATTAATGCTCTGTTACCATGTGGAAAGATAAGAAATGTGTTCTAATCTACTATTGAGAGACGACACAAGTATATAGTGAAAGAAGGTTGTACAAGGAAGCTAAACATAACCCTAATGGGTCAAGACAATTAGGTCCATATAATACCTATAAGATAAGAGAATATAATTTATAATTTTTTGGTAAATTCCTGGGGGGGCTCTTTCCTATAATATTTTTTTGACAAAATTGAACCTGGTGGATTCCATGTTTTTCATAATAGTGATTATAGCCTTGTTGGATATACAATTTTTATGTAAGTTTAGATTTAACATTCCAACCGTATCGAGAGTTAGTATTGCAATTAGTAGATAAATTGACAAAAAGTATCATGTGTTTTTCTTTTGAACATAAAGACATTGATGAGAAAAATTAAGTTGTTTTCAATAAGGGTGGGTAGAGGGACATGACTAATAAAAAAAGGTGATCACATATTTTCATAGGTGAACAACATGAAATGATGTGTTGATATATCCAATTGTTCTAGTTGTCCAAGAAATTGTAGCCTTTCATCAAAGCATTAGAAAGACCAATTGACATTATCAGAAGCCTTTTCAAAGCCGAGTTTGAAAATAAGTAGGGAATCCTTATTTTTTGTGTGAAAAAGTGAAGAACATCAATAGACCAAATGTGAACATATTGAATTCTTTTTTCTTTTAGAAATGTCATTTTTCCACAATTGAGATGTTGTTCATACATTTCTAGTAAATTTTTTAGTACCTTAGCAATAATATTCTAGGAGTTGTTAATTAGACTTATACGTATAATTTATTTGATAAAATCGGGTTGTCAACTTTCTTTTTTAAGGAAATGTTCTCCTTATTACTAAAAGAGAGGTTCCTCACATTATCGTCGTCGTCATATATTTTCTGATACATGTTGAGTAGAAGGTCCTTGATTATGTCCCGCTTTTGTTGGTGAAAATACATATAAAAAACATATAATCCATGGGATTTACCAATACCTAAAATAAATAAATAAAAATATTTCTTATCTTGAAAATGGAAAAGGGTAGACTCAGATCAGTATCGATATCTATTTTCCTTTAGTAAGATGATACTAGTTGAATCAAATGTTTTGGACAAAATATGTAAATCTAGGATTTCTCTTCTCTCTTTTGAGATACCTTGTTGTTTGGACGTTCATCATCCTACTTGAGGTGAGTTATATGACTTTAATCTCATTTATTGCTTACTTTTAACTTGCTATATGTAGATCTTGCACTAAAATGTGGTAATATTTAGAATGATGATCCTTTGGGTAGGGTTTGAGAACATATGTAGTAGTATTTGTGTAGGTGAATTTCCCTTAGATATTTTGTAGGTTTTTCTTTTGAATTAAGCTACTTAAACCTAGAAAGTTTAAGGAAATCAATGGTTTTGTTTCCTTGAACATAGAAACCATGGTTTTTCCTTAATATAATGAACTGATTTCTCCTTTGACTCCTCATGACAAATGATGGTTTATACGTAGTCTTTGGATTAATGGTTTGACTTGTACATGACATTTGATGGTTTCACTAGCAAGTGAAACCATGGTTTTGCTAAGCTTGAGAAATGATGGTTACATTCTAATCATGAATCGATGGTCATGTTTTGATATCTAAGTTGATGCTCTCATCAAGTAGATGAATGAATGGTTTATCTAGAACTTGCATTGATGGTTTTTTACTAAGTGTAGAAGAACGAATTTAATGTAGTGTTCACAACTAATGGTTTACTAGTGTTCACAACTAATGGTTTACCTAGTGTTCACAATCGATGGTTTATGATGTTTACAATTGATGGTTTACCTAAATTTCACACCTGATGGTTTACCTGATGTTCACAATTGATGATTTACCTAATACTCACAATTGATGGCTCAACTAGTTTATAAAAGGATTCACCAACTAAGTTCAAGAAACTATGGCTTCACTAGGTACATGATTTGATGGTTTTCCTAATGTACCAAAGGAACGGATGGTTATGTATTATATGGAAACTGAGGGTTTTGTTTAAGTGCATGATTCGATGGTTATGCCTTCTGTGATACGTAAATCTATAATTGTGCTAAGTAGGTGAATTGATGGTCTTGCTAGTGACCATAATTCTATGGTTTTGATTTTGGCCAAGTATCGTAATGATCTGATGGATTTCGTATGTGTGTTGATTGGTGACGCCAATCTAAATCCACCTTGTTGAATCTTAGTTAAAATGATTAAGTGGTGATGGTTTAACATATCTATCTTCCTTTAATGTTGTGATGATGAAGGGATACTCTCATAATGCTAATATCAACCCTAATATGTTACTTTGTGAATGTCATAGCTCTTGTGTTTTATGAAATCTTATGCTAAATCTATATACAATAAGTTTGTTGATGACATGTGGAACCTTCTAAAAAAGTATTGAAAGATAATGATGTTCTCACAAGGAATATTGTGAATGGTCAAATGGCCTTTAGGCATGACATGAGCCCTAGTGTAGGTGAATCCTCTTCATGATTGAAAAAGGAATAGTACTCTTTGATGTTATGATAAGGAATATGTAAGGACCCTGACCTTCGTTTTGGGCTTACCCTATTTGTTTTGCCTAAACCTTGTGCTTGGTTGCTTACTAATCACCTTTAGTGGTGATTAGGATTTGCTTCTGTTTTGTTGAGTGTTGAAGGTGCTACTTGCAAAATAACCTTAGTTAGGGTTGAAGAGCAAGTTTTCCACCTTGAGAGATGTCTTTCTCTCTCTTTGCTTCCTCTAGGGTTGAGAGGAAGGTTTGGGTTCGTGCCTTGAGTGGCCTTGGGCTTGGTTGAGCTCTTCTGGGCCTTGGTTTCCCTTGTTTGGGCCTTGCCTTGCTTGGTTGAGCCTTGTATCGGGCAAGGATGCCTTATGTCGGCCATGGGGTATCGCCCATGGGTGTGTCGGCCAAGGTGGTGGTGGTGTGTCGGCCTTTGACTTTGTTGACCTTCTTGCTTTGGTTATGTCAACCTAGCTTGGACATGTGGTCGATCCTTGGTTGAGTGGTGGCATGGCATGTGCATGTGTTTTGCAAGGTGGAAAAATGTGTGGGCAAGTGTCCCTTAGTAAGGTGACACCTTGCCTTGGTTTAACCTTGATCCTCATCTATATATGCCTTGCCTTTCTCTTCCTTGGGAACCCTTTAGCTCTTTTGTTGCTCTTCCCTCCTTGTGTGCACGACACACCTTCCCTGGAGAGCTTGGTGGATGATCCTTTCCCCTTAGTGGAGATCTTTTCTTCTTCCTCTAGCTTGGTGGCCAAACCCTAGGTGGGTCTTGTTCTTTGGTAAGAATCTTATCTCTCTCCTTAGCATCTTCTTCTCCATCTTGCCTACCCTTCGGCCATGGTGGTTATGATCCTTGTTCCTTTTCTTGAGGTGGTTGAAAGTAGTGTGCTTGAAGCTAGGAGCTAGAAGCTTGGAGCTTTAGAGCTTGAGGAGTTTGCTTAAGGCGGGTTACATAACTTCTAACCCTTACTATACTACCTTATTTATGTGGTATGATTCTTATATGTTGATAATCGGCCACACATGTTATGTTTCTTGCTCTAGTACATGTTGTTGATCTTATGGATATAGTGAGCATGATGTTGTTTATGTTGTTAATGGTTTATATGCCTTTACACCTAGTTGCCCGAACCATAGTTTGGGGCTTCCTTGTTGAGCAATACCCCTTTCTCTCCTTAGTCTAGAGAAGTGAGTTTGAGCTCTAGTGATGTAGGCAATACCCCTCTCTCATTTTAGTTGAGAGGTGAGTCTACATTCTAGTTGCTTGGGCAACACCCTCCTCTCACCATGGATTTGAGAAGTGAGCTCTTGGATATGTGATGACCTAAGTGAGAATGATCCTTGTGGTTGCTCAATTTGTGATAGAGGTTGTGCAAAACTCCTCTCTCTTAGTTGTTGAGAGGAGAGCCGATCTTCTTGATCAATTAGGGTTTGTTGCCCTTGTGCTTGAGGTTGAAGATGACCATGTTGGGTTGTGCCTTGCACGATATGACCTTCGAGTAGTGCTGCCCGATAGCCTTGTCTTGGGTTGTACCTTTGGCCGATATGCCTAGTTGAGCTTGGCCAATACCCTTTGTGGAGTTAGAGCTTGGGCGATACACCTTGATGTGTGCTCTGCACGACACACCTTGTGATAACTCTTGGCCGATTTGAAGTAGTCTTGTGGTGCCCGTTATGGCCCTCTTGACCTTGATGATGACCTTGGGCGATGTGCCTTGACCTTATAGATGTTGCTCCTTGGCCGATAGAGTGCCTAAGCGGATATCCCTAGTTGAGAGCATTGGGAAATACAGGTTAGGATGGTCTCTTGAATGGTATGGGGTGAGTGGTGCACCTTAGTGAGTATCTTAGTGGTGACCAATATGATGTGTTTGATCTTATTGGGCGATGAGCCTTCTCGGGGTGCCTTGGTATTGGTTGTTGTCATGAGCATGGTGGGTGCTACAAGGCTGAGCTTGAGTCCCATGCTGCTGGCCGATACCAACATTGAACGCCAGAGAAGTTGTTGCCCGTTACAACCCTAAAATCTAGTTGAATGATAGACAATCTTGTAAAACCTTTGTGGTCATCTTGCCCATGGATGACACGATGCCTTGGCCGTCATGAGGGTCCTCCAGACGACATGGTTTGGTGGTTGGATGATAGGCTCCTTGGGCATCATGACCTTGATCGTTATAGCCTTGAGCGTTATGAGGTTGGTGGCTTCCCGACATGAAACCCTAATCCTAGCTCATGTGCATGAAAGGCCTTTGGCTGACAACCCCTACTGATGATGCACGATTCATCCTTCGATCTGGTTGCCAGACACTAGGTGAGCTGGTGGGTTCTTCTTGCATGATAGGTGAAGTGATGGGGTTGGTTGACATGGTGGTGAGCCTGCTTAGGGTTGGGAAACCCTCGCCGATACATCTTTTGGTGAGGGTTGGTGCTGCCCGCCATATCTATAGTGAGGGTTACAGGAGCTTGGTGAGGGTTTTGATAACTCGGAATGTATATGGCTAATAATGATAGCACAAGTGATATGGTGTAATCACCTTGAATCATGTAGATATGATAATGAGATAAAATGATAGGTTGTGAACCAGGAAGTTTGAAAAGATATGATGTTGCTACACATGATAATGTGACACATGCATATGATCACAAGTATGGGGCATGAAATATGCTTATGATTGAAAATAAAATGATGATTTCTACTACTTATGTGTAAAATACTCATTGATGTTGCTTTATACTTGATATCATGATAATTATATTAATCCATGATGGCTTCAGTTATCTCTATGGATGTGTATACTAACCCTACATGTATTTCATGTGGATTCATAGCTTGGTAAGAGCTATGAGATGTATGTTCTTGAGTAGCACCATGTGATAATGAGATAACAAATTGATAGGTCTGAGGACCTGATATAAGGATGAGTGCCTAGTTGAGGTGTTATCCTCTGATGATGAGATAAGGGATGCATTCCCAGAATGCTGTTGCATGATTATAATGTCTTGAGAGGTAGTGGTTGATATCATAAGGGATTGAGGTCCCAGGATAGTATGATGATGGCAATAATGATGAAATTCTATAAGGCTATGTTTGTACTTTGGTTGCCTTAACAATTGGCTTAAAATATACTAATTAATTATAGATGAACATATCATGTAGTTTTCCCTGGCCATAGATCCATCATCGTCAGTATTTGGTGATGGTGAAACAGGTTTATCATGCAGGATTACCTGGAGCACATATTATTGAATATGAGAGGTTTCCCCAAGCCTAAAGTAGGAGGATTTAAGTGCAGTTGTGGTTGCAGACTCAGGATATTTGGAGCATGGTGAACAGACCCATGGCTCAGGATATGTGATGATGAGCATGATGTGTTCATGGCTCAGATGTATGTACTAGCACCTATGATGAGGTGAGCTAGAGAGACGGGTAGCTTGCGGAGCTGACCTAGAGGATGAGGCCCTATAAGCAAACTACTACGGTCTTACTCGATGATTTGTGCACTGATCACGAGAAGGTGAGGTCATGGAGTTCGGATCTCCTTAGACCTTGTATGGCATCGGATTGGGCTTCGCAGCCAATGGTTGGATTTGAGAAGGGAAGGCTCACTTCCTCAGGGCATAATAAAATGTAATCTAGCCGAATAGTATATCTTGCTTAGAGAAAAATATAGAACATTGATTGAGGCCTTGCTTATATAGCTGACCTAGTTGTACTATGTAGTTGTGTGTACGATCCTTATATCTTGTGATAAGTTCTTATAAATCTATTCTTGTCAATCATGTTCCAAAAAGAAATGCTTCGTTATATGCCTCCTGGATATCTTGGTAAGATTGATGGTAATAATAGTTGTACTCAATATGCTGCTCTATCCATTAACTGCTGTTATTGCATTGGTATTATGAGGTTTATAGTTTTGGCGGGGAGTTATGTTTCTCGCTGGGACTGTGTGTCTCACCTGGTTTACACCCTTTTTTAGGTGAGCGCTCTGGACGTAGTGGTGGTCATGAGGTTGCGGCCGAGAAGCAAGAAGAGCAGTAGAAGGCAAGAGATGAACATGTTGCTATTTTGGTGGTTTTGTAGTAGAGTCCTAGAGTCATCCCTGTACTCTCAGGTCCTCGGAGGTGTTCGACGACGTTTCACTATGACTAGCTGTTGTAATTTTGGTTTATCCTATTGCTGGTTGTATGTGGCCCATTATGTATATATAAACAAGTGATGAACTCTAGTGCTGATGGTACAACTGGCTCTGATAAATGATGAACATATATCAAAGCCTATAAATATTTTTAAAACATGCTTTCTCTACAGGATCTGGATGCAAAAATTTCCTTGAGTATGCTTTCCGCAATCGATTTTAATCAACCCGTGTTTTCAGTAAGATGAGGTTCTACATGATTTCACGTGTCATTTCATTGTCTGGGTGATGGTGGGGTGTCACAGTTAATTTGGTATCAGAGCCCTAAGTTTGCTGAGTCTACAGGGATCTAGGACTAGATTTGCATCTGTTCTTGTGAGTTTTCTAGGTTTTCTTACAATAACCTTCTGCCCTCAGCGGAAGATAAAGCTTAAAGATGTCTAGAAACCATGAAGAATATGCTTCCGAGAGCAGCGATGTTGCATCAGTTGATGGAGCAGGAGGGCAAGAACATGAAGATCGGGTGCATGAGGTCCCCCAACTTGACCCATCCATTCTCAAAAATCCTTCCTACCAACATCTTATGGGGCAGTTGATGGCTACACTGAATCACATGGTGGAAAGGTTGCCAGTGCCTCAGCTAAGAGAATAGGCTCCCCATGGTGAAACATCGGGTATTGGGAAGACCTTTGAGTGGATTATCCGATTCAGAGCTTCAGATTATGATGCAACGGCTGATCCGACGGATGTTGATCTATGGCTGACAGGTCTTGAGAAGGCTTTACGGATCCTTGACATCCCGGAAGTGGATAAAGTCAAGCATGCTGTCTACCTTCTGAAGGGTAGTGCTGGCCATTGGTGGGCCATCGAGGAGGAGAAGCGACCCGGTGAGGAGATCGGTTGTGAGGTTTTCTGGCGAGAGTTCGTCAGGAGATACTTCTCGAAGATGTATCTAGACGATAAGATCAACCAATTTGAGTGTCTACACCAAGGATCGATGAGCATCACCGAGTATGAAGCCAAGTTCATGGACTTGCTGAGGTTTTATCCTCAAATGGCAGCGACAGATGATGAGCGGATCAGGCGGTTTGAGAAAGGTTTGAGTGCTGAGCTGTCGACACCTGCTGCTGCTTTGGAAAATCGAGAGTGGTTTGCCATGTTCGTGGAGTCCATCCTCAGGATTGAATGATCTATTAGGGAGAAAAGGGAGTCCATGACCAAGAAAAGGCCTGTTTAGTTCTAGGGACACAGATCTGGTGGCTTCAAGAAGCCAAGGTTATTAACACCTTCCACGATGCTGAGTTCTCGTGTACCATCACAATGGTCTCCAAGTAAGGGAAGAGGTTATGTTTCTTCACCATCAAAGGTGCATAGTACAACTTTTGTGGCAGTGACAAAGAAATCTAGGTCGCAAACAGAAGGCAGGTCATGATCACTGTGGATAGACTGGGCACTTAATGTCAAATTACCTAAGGAAAGATGTTGAAGTAACACAACAGCTGAGACAGAGTCAACAAGGGTCAGATAGACAGCAGCCCAATGGTAGCAGAGGGCGAGGACGCGATCAAGCGTTGCAAGAAGGATCGTCTGCTCAAGGAAGCAGAGGACGTGGACAACAAGCAATGACTCAATTCTATGCTATGAGTCAGCCAGAGGCGATAGTCAACCTGCGAGTGGTAACAGGTCAGATGAAGTTATTTCATCCTGATTTGTCTTCTTCTTCTTGCTTTATATCTATTCTGGTTGACCCAGGTGCTACACACTCTTTTATCGCATGTTGTCTGCTTGATAGTTGTCCTTTACCTGTTATTTGTAAGAAAGATAGCCCGTTGTTAGAAACCCCTCTCGATGGTTCCTCGATGCTTCGAGAGGAGTGTCTGTCTTGTGTTCTGTCTTTCTCAGGAGACGGTATACAAGTGGATCTTATACCACTTGATATGCATGGATTCAATGTGATCCTTGGGATGGATACCTTAGAGAAGTATAAGGTCATGTTGGACTGTGGTTCCAAGTAGGCAGTGTTTGATGACGGTGGAGAGAAGTGGATCTTCCAAGGAGATGGAAAGATTCTTCCGACATGTCTAGTGTTAGTGTTGGTGGTAGAAAAGTTGATGCGACAAGGTTGTAAAGCATTCTTAGCTCACGTTGTGGATACCAAGGCGAAAGCTCCTAGCCTTGAGGAGGTGACAGTTGTTTGAGAGTTTGCATATGTGTTTCCTGATGAGTTCCCCGGTGTTCCCCCACCCCGAGAAATTGATTTTGAGATCAATCTAGTACCAAGAACATAGCCAGCTGCACAAACACCATATAGGATGGCTCCAACAGAGATGGCAGAGTTGTAGAAGCAGTTACAGGAGTTGTTGGAGAAAGGTTTCATCCGACCGAGCACGTCCCCTTGGGGTGCTCCAGTGTTGTTTGTTAAGAAGAAGGACGGATCGATGCGGCTATGTATAGATTACCGGCAGTTGAACAAGGTCACGATCAAGAATAAGTACCCGTTGCCGAGGATAGATGATATGTTCGATCAACTGTGTGGTGCTACAGTGTTCTCAAAGATAGAGCTACGGTCTGGATATCATCAGTTGAAGATTAAGGCAGATGACATACCTAAGTCAGCATTTAGGATGAGGTATGGTCACTTTGAGTTTGTGGTTATGCCGTTAGGGCTAACCAATGCACCTACTGCTTTCATGGATTTGATGAACCGAGTGTTCTATCCATTTCTAGATCAGTTTGTTGTAGTCTTCATAGATGACATCTTGATCTATAGTCGGGACAGTCAAGAGCATGAACAACATCTTCGACAAGCTTTGACACTTCTTCGCCAACATCGGTTATATTCCAAGTTCAGTAAGTGTGAGTTTTGGTTGAAAGAAGTGACTTTTTTTGGGTCATGTGATATCTATAGAAGGAGTCAGAGTGGACCCCAAGAAGGTGGAATCAATGGCAGATTGGGAACAACTGAAGAAACCAACCGAAGTTTGTAGTTTTCTGGGTTTGGCAGGATATTACCGAAGGTTTATCAAGGATTTCAGTGTGATCGCATTGCCGATGACAAAGTTGACCAGGAAGGATGTACCTTTTGTCTAGGATGATCGTTGTCAGCAAGCTTTCCAAAGTTTGAAGGAGAAACTGACTAGTGCTCCAGTGCTAGTGTTGCCAGAGCCTGGGAAGGGCTATGTTGTTTTCTGCAATGCTTCCAAGAAAGGCTTAGGTTGTGTGATGATGCAAGAGGATCATGTGGTTTCTTTTGCTTCACGAAAACTTAAGAAACATGAGGAGAACTATCCAACACATGATTTAGAGTTGGCAGTGGTGGTGCATGCGTTAAATATTTGGAGACACTATCTTTATGGGGAAGTGTGTCAAATCTTTACAGATCATTAAAACCTAAAGTACATCTTTTCACAGAGTGAGCTGAACATGCGACAGTGTCATTGGATGGAGCTAATCAATGATTATGATTGTGCCATTGAGTATCATCCTGGTAAGGCAAACGTGGTAGCTGATGCGCTTAGTCAAAAGTCTTCTTCTCTTCCTATGAAGAAGGCATAGTTGAGTTGCTTGGTATGCAATAGGCGAGATATGTTTGTCTCCTTGCGACAGATGAATGTATAGTTGGAAGTTTCCTTATTGGCAGAATTGTTGGCATAGATGCAAGTCAAGCCTATGATGAGAAAACAAATCAAAGACGCACAACATGCGGATGATACAGTGCAGTTGATCAGGCCAGAGCTTGGTAGCAAAAAGCGTGATGGTTTCCATGAGTCCGAGGATGGACTAGTTTGCTATCATGGTAGGATGGTGGTCCCCAATGGTGATAATCTAAGAAAGCTAGTACTCGAGGAAGCACACACGTCGATGTATGCTATGCATCTAGGAGTCACCAAGATGTATCATAATCTGAAGGACCTGTATTGGTGGTCTGGCTTGAAGAAGGATGTAACTGAGTTTGTGGCTAAGTGTGCAATATGTCAACAAGTTAAAGTTGAGCATCATAAGCCAGCAGGTACATTGCAACCCATGTCGATACCACAATGGAAATGGGATCATATAACCATGGACTTTGTAGTTGGTCTACCAAAGACAGCTACGAATCATGATTCCATTTGGGTAATAGTGGACCGGCTGACAAAATATGCTCATTTCATACTTGTAAAGACAACGTATACCGCAGAGAAGCTTGCTCAGGTGTATGTAGATGAGATAGTGCATCTGCACGGTGTACCAACAATGATAGTTTCCGACAGAGGTCCTCAATTTACAAGTCGTTTCTGGGAACAGTTGCATAAAGCATTGGGAACGCAGTTGAGGTTCAGTACTGCCTTCCACCCATAGATGGATGGACAGTCTGAAAGGACTATTCAGACCTTGGAGGATCTTCTCCGAGCTTGTGTTTTGCAGTTCCTAGGAATTTGGGACGTGCATCTCAGTTTGATAGAGTTTGCTTATAACAATATTTATTAGCGGAGCATTGACATGGCTCCTTATGAGGGCCTATATGGAAGGAAGTACATATCCCCTTTATGCTGGTATGACTCTGGTGAGTATCAGCTTTTGGGTCTTGAGTTAGTGTAGCAAACAACAGAAAAGATCATAGTGATACAAAAACAGTTGAAGGTGATACAGGATAGACATAAGTCTTATCTCAAGGTGGGAGACAATCGCCAACGACCTTTAGAGTTCCAAGTGGGAGACAAAGTGTATCTTAAGGTCTCACCTTGGAAAGGTGCGCTAAGGTTTGGCCGGAAAGGCAAACTGGAAACCAGGTATATGGGGCCATACCCGATAATAGCACGTGTTGGCAAGGTAGCTTACAAGTTAGAGCTGCCGCCAGAGTTGCATAGGTTGCATCCAGTGTTCCATGTCAACATGTTGAAGAAAAGTCATCTAGACACAGGGACAATAATACAGCCAGTTGAGGTTGAGCTTGATGAAGACGTGACCTATGAGGAGGGTCTGGTGGTGATCCTTAATATAAGAGTAAAAAAGCTGAAGAGGAAGGACCTAGTTCTTGTGAAGATTCTTTGGCATCATCGTGGTGTTGAGGAAGCCACGTGGGTGCTTGAGGAAGAGATGAGGCGGAATTATCCCTCACTTTTCTCTTCGAATTTCGAGGATGAAATCCCTTTGTAAAGGTTTACGGCTTGTAAGGACCCTGACCTTCATTTTGGGCTTACCCTATTTGTTTTGCCTATACCTTATGCTTGGTTGCTTGCTAATCACCTTCAGTGGTGATTAGGGTTTGCTTGTGTTTCATTGAGTGTTGAAGGTGCTACTTGCAAAATAACCTAAGTTAGGGTTGAAGAGCAAGTTTGCCACCTTGAGAGATGTCTTTCTCTCTCTTTGCTTCCTCTAGGGTTGAGAGGAAGGTTTGGGTTCATGCCTTGAGTTGCCTTGGGCTTGGTTGAGCTCTTCTAGGCCTTGTTTTCCCTTGTTTGGGCCTGCCTTGCTTGGTTGAACCCTGTATCGAGAAAGGATGCCTTGTGTCAGACATGGGGTATCGCCCATGGATCTGTCGGCCAAGGTGGTGGTGGTGTGTCAACATTTGACTTTGTTGACCCTCTTGCTTTAGTTATGTCACCCTAGCTTGGACATGTGGTCGATCCTTGGTTGAGTGATGGCATGGCATGTTCATCTATTTTGCAAGGTGACAAAACATGTGGGCAAGTGTCCCTTAGTAAGATGACACCTTGCCTTGGTTTAACCTTAATCCTCATCTATATATCCTTTCCTTTCTCTTCCTTGGGAGCCCTTTAGCTCTTTTGTTGCTCTTCCCTCCTTGTGTGCACGAAACACCTTCCTTGGAGATCTTGGTGGACGATCTTTTCCCCTTGGTGGAGATCTTTTCTTCTATGTCTAGCTTGGTAGCTGAACCCTAGGTGGGTCTTATTCTTTGGTAAGCATCTTCTCTCTCTCCTTAGCATCTTCTTCTCCATCTTGCCTACCCTTCGGCCATGGTGGTTATGATCCTTGTTCCTTTTCTTGAGGTGGCCGAAAGTGGTGTGCTTGAAACTAGGAGCTAGAAGCTTGGAGCTTTGGAGCTTGAGGATTTTGCTTAAGGCGGGTTACATAACTTCTAACCCTAGCTATACTACCTTCTTTATGTGGCATGATTCTTATATGTTGATAATCGGCCATGCATGTTATGTTTCTTGCTCTAGTACATGTTGTTGATCTTATGGATATAGTGAGCGTGATGTTGTTGATGTTGTTAATGGTTTATATGCCTTTACACCTAGTTGGCCAAACTGTAGTTTGGGGTTTCCTTGTTGAGTAATACCCCTTTCTCTCCTTGGTCTAGAGAAGTGAGTTTGAGCTCTATTGATGTAGGCAATACCCCTATTACGACCCCACCTTCCGGTAACCCGCAATTCAGGGAGACTGAGAGGTCGAAGCCGCACCCATAACTTCCAAATAAAAGATTCGGCATTTAACCAAGAACAATTATTAAATTTCATCAATCTATACTAAAAAGATGTAATAAATAAAATTTTACATACCTTTGAAAACTTGGATCTCTAAACTTCTATCCACTTATGGATTATACTCTAACTAACCCTCCTTGTATTTTACTTCATGTATTTCAAAATATGACGATTTACTATTTGTCCTTTTGGCTTGAACCTAAAACGCCGACAAACAAAACACCAGTCAGCCGAAGCTGGTATGTGGGGGAAACAATAATCATGTAAATATGTTAACATTGTAATAATTCAATTAATCATTTAACAACCAAGATTACATTTTAGATATAACTCTGCAATACCAGAGTACCCTATCCTCTGTGTTGTCCCCCTTAAACCCCTCACGATCCACCTATCAAGTGAACCAGTTTCTAGGGTTCAGTCACATGGAACTACTCATAGGTAGACCACTCCTTAACTCAGGGTATGCTAAAGAGTCTCATGGCACTACACATAGGTAGCCTAGTTTCTAACTCACGGTAACCTAGACCTTGCTCTAGGATTACCCCTTTTTTTAAACTTTTCAAAGCAACAGAGGTGGACCCAGATCTAGCCAGTTATATATGCCCATTAATAATGATAATCATAGTCACCTTATATTTGCATTAAATAAATAGACATCCAACAGTTATTTTCAAGCAACCGATAAAACTTCAGTAATCTCCGTGAAACTAGAGTGATTATTCTTAAGCGTAACCACATACCTGATCTAGAGAAACTTGAAGTCCAAGCAATAATATTCAGGAACAATCAAGCAATCATCAATATCGTGAAACTAATGCATAACATCCAAGTGTCATTGTTTTATTCCAAACCTTCTCAAGATCTACTTGGATTCCACCTTAGGATTTTTGGGCCAACTTTTAGGGTTGTAGCTGTCATTATGCATTTATCACTTTTAACAAGCCCTAATTTCAACATCATAGGCACAATTAAAAGTCAATTAAGTTCAATATGTCTCTTTTACACTAAAACTACTATCTTTATCCTTTTAGGTTATGTCAATATCATTAATCCCAATTATCATGTTCGAGTTCTTTTGAATAGACAACTCAATAAAGAATTATCGTTCAATACTCGAAGGAACCCTAATTACTTTGTTTCACATTTTTTGGGTTAGCAAACCCTAAATTCACATTTATTCCACTTTTATACACTAGAAAACCCAAATTACCAAATTAAGGGTATTTGTCCACAACTATTCCACTATTTTCATGCCTTCTAAATTGATTCTCATATTTAGATTCATTAAATCTCATAACTACCTAAATTAGGGTTTTTAATCCTTTTTTTTAAACATGAAACTCTAATTACACAAGTTATGAACAAATATCTCTTATTAGATCTTTCATCATATTTATGTAATTAAGTCATATTTTGATTACTAGTATCAACTAAGTATATCAATTATATCCATAACCAAGATCTAGGGCTTAGATCTCTTTAAAGCATCAAAGTGATCAACTTTAGGTACTTTTCTAATTAAAAGCAGAAATAGAGTCTGACTATATTTTTATTTTATTCCTTGTGTTTTTCTGAGCAAGATTCATATATAATTCATCTCAATCAGAGTTGTCAATAAAAAGTTATGAAATTTGTAAGATAAACTACCTTTAGCCAATTGCAAGGAGCCACGTCAGCGTTAAACCCCACACAGATCTGATTTCTGGGGTTGACTCTCATCTTTGCCCCTACTTCCTCATCCCTGGGCCACTCGCACCTGGGGGTAGGTATGTAATTCCCCCCTTCTTCTTCTACCTCTGTTGGCCGCTCTGCTCGCAAACCAGGCTCCCGGCTGGGTCAACTGGAGGGTTGACCTCGAGCTCTAGACCTTGAGGAGCCGTGCGAAGGTGGTGGCGCCTTCATCCGACCATACCGAAGCCACCAGTACTTCCAATTTCTGCTGGAAATGGCTCGAGTTAGGAGAACAGGAAGGGGGTTCACCGGCGGGGTTAGAGGAGAAGGAAAAGGGAAAAACAGATATCATGAGGTGAAATTGGACCCTGGGGTGGTGTCTGCTAACTCGACTAAGTCTCATGATGATTCTTGTGTCCTTGCATTCGATGCACATCTATATATATAGTCATGGGGTCAAAAGGTAGCCGTCTAGGACTTATGAATTAGGTGAATCTTCTAGAGATCCCCAAACTAGGTAAAACCTAGGGTAGGCGGGTGCGTTTCTTGCTCCCAAAGCCGATGGGCTAGTTTCCATGCTTTCCCATGTATTCGATGGGAGAGAATTTGAGTTTTTTTTCTCACAAATTGCTGCTCCAATTTCTTGTTTGGGCACGAGGTAGATGACAACATAGTCACCATTGGATTAGAATCCAACGACTGTGGTTTCACGCGCACATTTCCAATATTGTGATATTTAAAAGAAATCAATGATTATCCCTTTCACTTTATGCAATCTCATAAAATCAATAACTCACTCCTCATTTATCCTTTTTCCATAAAATTTTAGGGGAAAGTCTAATAGGACTTAATCTACTTATGTTCCAAATTTGGAGCTAAAATACAAAAGGAATAACTCCTTTTCTTCATTTGCAAGTTAAAGACTTATAAGGCATTTATTTATGCCTTAAACTTATATCCAAATCTTTTATGTTCTTTATTTTGATTCCTTTTATTATTAGAAACCATGTAGACACGAAATATTATCCCAGATGGATCCATTATCTATATTTCCACATGTTTCTTGTATTTCAGTATTTTCTTCGTAATAAAACAATATTTAATCGATCTTTTCTCTTTCTTGTTGCATTATCTTTGCAACGCGGACTCCTTGGAACCCAAGGAATCCAAGAGGCCCGAAATCCAACTTTGGATATCATTCCTTTATCTTCTAGAGGTTTCTACATCTTTTTTTCCTCATTTAATAATGGAATTTCTTGTCTTTTCCTTTTTATTGGGCCCAATAGCCAATAAAGCCCACAAAACAATCAACAAGGCTATTGTAGACGAAATCCATTTATTCAAAACAAATTATATTATTATTTGTTCAATTATCTCTAATATGAGAAATTACATTTCTCACCAATTGAACCCAAAAATTGGGGTTGTAACATCCTTCCCCTCTTATAGGAATTTTGTCCTCAAAATTCTTATCAAGCAAATAAACAATTCAGGATAAGACTTTTCCATGTCCATCATTGGACCCTATGTGGCTATACCATACTCATGGCACTTCCAAAGAACCTTTATCATCACATATTCTTTTCTCTGAGTTCTTTCATCCTGGCGGCTATAAACTGCACAGGTGACTCAGGCCATTTCAGCCTCCCTTGGGGCTCACTAGGTTCATTACTCAGCACATGATTGGGGTACGTCACATAGTGCACTCAATCGGACATATGGAACTCATTACACATTTCTTTATCCTGAGGGGTAAGGTCAAACTTAACTGTCTCCACCAAACCATGTCAAAAGAACCCATGCATCGGGGACTCAGCTCTCTTAGATCTAACTTAGAGGGGTCAGATTTTTATGTCACATATTCTCCCACAGTGAAATGCATGTCAGTCTACTTTGCATCTTCTCACGAATCTTGTCATCTCTAGGCTCCTTTCAGCCATTGCACGATCAAAGCGACTTCATCTACACGCACTATGGCCCTTTTCGAACCATCACATGGTCCTTTAACCAACATCACCTTACTGAAGTGGTAACCGACACAACCTCCCTTACAGAGCTTCTTTAAATCCCGATACTGGCTATGGTGGTCATCATCACATCTTTCGTAGGACAATAACTGTCTCTAACTATCACCATGAATGAGCACATATACCCTCATCAGACCCTTTAGTCTGGATCATACTAACCATTAGTTAGGGGTGATAAACTATACTAAGATCGATTTATTCATGTACCTACTTCCACCTTTTGGAAGGGAACCATTAGGTCAAACTCAAGAACCTTTATACTCAACCTCATAGTGTAGTTAAACCACCTCTCTCATATGTCGTTCAACCAGATTTGTCCCTTGACAATACTCTTTCTTTCTCATGTCATCTAGGTAAGGCGATCTACCATAACCCATATTTCAACTCGATCTTCCTTGATCCAGGGGAGACTTACAACATCCATAGCGATGAACTACCTTTCTCTTTCGGGAACTCTTTATCCTCTATGTCAATGCACTGGGTTACCAATGCTCATCCTTCACTTTTTGTCATGCATGGAAACATATCACATGCAACCTCATCTCCAGCATCCATAATACTACTACCACTCATTATCTCAGTAATACCATGGTGTAAGGTGATCTCAACATTATTATTTTTTGTATGTCATGATTCCTCAAAATCGATTCCTCAAAACCCTAAACCATTCTCATCAGGTTTTTATTACCTTCCAACCCAAAGAAGTGTATCTGAGGTTCCATCACCATCCTTTCATTACATCAAGGACTATACTGGCTAACTAAACAACCATTAACTTATTCAACATATCTGGTTACCTCTGAGTGTTAGCCAAACATATCTTCTTTCCAAGCTTAGGGTTAGACTAACAACCTCTTCTAACCAAACTAGGCAACTATATCTCAACCACTTCACATCCTTAGGTATTAGGTAACATTGAAGACATACACTTCCATGTATTTCACTTAACATCTCAAACTCAAACTCTAAGTCTATCTTTATTTAGAACACTCTGAGCTCATTTTTCTTGTTGATCAAACTCAACCTTTTATGACTCATATCTCATGATAAAACATCCTCATAAGGTGATCACCTCGTTCCTCTTAGTGGTTGCAAACCATCCGTGTATCATTCACTTTACCAGGGTATGTTATCTTTTCTGTCCCCATATCTCGTGGCAACGTTCCAACCTACGCCATCTTTATCCTTGGTGTATGGCTTGTGTACTGTCCTATCTCTCACCCCCATAACAAGAGGAAATAAGCATTTGGCGGCTGTCCAAATACAAAGTTCTACCTGTTCCATGAGTAGAGATGGTACATCCCACATTTCCAGTACACCTTCAAATCTAAGTTGAAATGTGCAATTTATGTCTCTACATCACAATCATCTCAATATCAAAGTTACCTCCATGGAAAACTAGTCTTGAACCTACTTGGGTCCACACACATCCCTTGGTCATCTCCTCTAGGTCTATAGGTTGCCGACACTTTTAGGGTCATCCCTTTTCCCCATATGCATCTAGAGAGTGCCCTACTCATCTGCCCTTTGGGTCCCATGAGTTCACGAAGGTGATCAATCTCCTAACCCATGGCCCTCAGAAAATGATAGCTGTTACCTCCCGACCCTATGGTCATGTGCAACTAGGGAATTAGGCAACTCCTACTTCCATCGGTCTTATCCCTACCTGACCCTAGGATAGACTGGGGATTATATTATAGTACATGTCCAACTTAGAACCTTACCCAAGCCTTCATCATCTCTCTTTCTACATTCATGGGCTGACTTTCATCTCTTCATAAGGATCATGGCAACCTGCCTACCTTGGTCAAGCCCCATACCGATTACCTCCATGGTAACACATCCATAAGCACTTAGAGAGGGATATCTATGGGTCTACAAGTTCATCTCATACCATGTACTTTTCACTTATCTTCTCAGGATCCTATGAGACCTCTTTAGGTTACCTTAAACCAACAAAACTGATATACACCCTACCAAAGGGTCCCTCTCCCAGGATGGGAGGAAAACTATCTCTTGACAACAAGGTCACAAACACCCTTAGGTCTAGGGTTTACATCCATATGCTTAACCCTAGTAAGCTATTAAGGCACAAGCAGACCACTAAACCAAGCTAGGTCATCTGGGTTCTCATTCCTCATCATTAAATCAAGATCATACCTTCCTTTATCATCAACTTAGTTGTGAGGGGTTCATCATACCTTCGACTTAAGAAGTTTCCCCTTTTTCCTCTATACGTGAGAAGTATCATGCTCAAAACTATAGCAACTTAATTCTCGCCATGAGCATTAGGTACACCACTTCCCCTCTTGGGCCTAGGAACCCTAGGTTCACTTTTAGGTGTCCAACTGCATGCTCTATCTCTTAGTCACGAATCAAGCATGTCCAAGGTATGTCATGTACTCCCATGATCCTTTTATATGAACAACACCTTAGAGTTGAGTCCTCCTCAAGAACAACCAACTAGGTATAAAGCCTCACAACTCACTACTTAAACCTCCTCAGGGTCTAAGGGACTTTTTGTCTCTACTTAGCAGGTAAACACCTATACCATAGGCACATAGGTACCATAAGCATTACTCTCTCTTTAGGGTTTCGTTCCTCTAAAGGACACCAAGATATCATCCATCTCTAGGGATCAAGAACGAGGCAACCACTATCATCCACTTAGGTCACATCATCCTCGACTCCCCCACTGTTCCTCACATCTCGGGGTTTAGGCTTCTAACCTTCTTGCTTGGTTCCTGCTCTCTCTCTAGAGCTAACTCCACATCCAACTTTACTATTAGAGGTCCCCTTTTCATGAAGGATCAAGCTCACAAGCATACCCCTACCTTATGAAGCTTATGTTTGATCAAGGTTATCCATAGCTCTAGATGCTTATCTCATAAGCTATTCCCTCATACTCTCCTGGCTAGGGTTTCAACCTATTGTTCGCACTACTAACACATTCTGGGTGCATATTATACCATGCTCATATAAGCTCATAGGGTTTCCATAGGTTCTTCTCTAACCGCATCAATGAATGAGCTATCCTTCACTCAAAGATACACGACCCTTCCCAAGGTTGGGTCGCCCGAGATACTAGGTCATCCAACCTCTTATGGCTCATACGTCATCCAAGGTATGTCCATCCAAACACCTGGTTTATCAAGACATCTAACTCATCATGTTGTCTCTCTCTCTAACCTTCACTTAGGGTTAGGGTTAACATCATCCTCAGAGGATGTTCCAGGTCTCTGTCTGAAATGGAGATCTCTATCTCCAAAACTAACCCCCTTTATCTATCCTTCCGACAAGAAGGTTTAGCCCTAGGTCTCTCCTGAGGGCCTGACAACTTATGTCATACGACCTAAGCATGTATCTATCCTTTAGCTTACGCTTAATCTATTAAGATTATGTCCATGACATCTTATTTACATGCTTTTCATTAATTTGATAGAGGATTCCTTAGACCATATTAACCTTACCCATACCTCAATAGGGTGAGGAGAAGAGAGAAAACCCTAATCCTTAAGGTCCTTAACATAATTTGTGATGAGAAGGGATGAATAACATGAGAAAGTCCTAAAGGTATCTTATTTCGATTCATACCCTAAGACTTTGTCCAGGAAGTCACATGGATCCGGGAGTCCTCGTATTCCGACTAGCAGTGTGGAGGAAAACATTCTAGACACCTTCATCTTTCGGATAATCCTCTAATAACTCCCTTGGGTTCTATGGAGTTGGTAAAGTTTAATAATTATTAATGGTTAAGTGAGGAACCTACGCTCTGATACCAAATTTTACGACCCCACCTTCTGGTAACCCCCAATTAAGGGAGACTGAGAGGTCGAAGCCGCACCCATAACTTCCAGATCAAAGGTTCGGCATTTAACCAAGAACAATTATTAAATTTCAACAATCTATACTGAAAAGCTGTAATAAATAAAATTTTGCATACCTTTGAAAACTTGGATCTCTAAACCTCTATCCACTTATGGATTATATTCTAACTAATCCTCCTTGTAGTTTACTTCATGTATTTCACAATATGACGATTTACTATTTGTCCTTTTGGCTTGAACCTAAAATGCCGACAAACAAAACGTCAGTCAGCCGAAGCTGGTATGTGGGGGAAACAATAATCATGTAAATATGTTAACTATGTAATCATTCAATTAATCATTTAACAACCAATATTACATTTAGATATAACTCCGCGATCCCAGAGTACCCTATCCTCTGTGTTGTCCCCCTTAAACCCCTCACGATCCACCTATCAAGTGAACCCGTATCTAGGGTTGAGTCACATGGAACTACTCATAGGTAGACCACTCCTTAACTCAGGGTATGCTAAAGAGTCTCATGGCACTACACGTAGGTAGCCCAATTTCTAACTCACGGTAACCTATACCTTACTCTAGGATTACCCCTTTTTGTAGCCTTTTCAAAGCAACAGAGGTGGACCCAGATCTAGCCAGTTATATATGCCCATTAATAGTGATAATCATAGTCACTTTATAGTTGCATGAAATAAATAGACATCCAACAGTTATTTTCAAGCAACCGATACAACTTTGGGAGTCGCCATGAAACTAGAGCGATTATTCTTAAGTGTAACCACATACCTGATCTAGAGCAACTTGAAGTCCAAGCAATAATATTCAGGAACAATCAAGTAATCATCAATATCATGACATTAATGCATAACATCCAAGTGTCATTGTTTTATTCCAAACCTTCTCAAGATCTACTTGGATTCCACCTTAGGATTTCTAGGCCAACTTTTAGGGTTTTAGCTGTCATTATGCATTTATCACTTTTAATGTTCTTTTAGTCCACAAACCCTAATTTCAACATCATAGGCACAATTAAAAGTCAATTAAGTTCAATATGTCTCTTTTACACTAAAACTACTATCTTTATCCTTTTAGGTAATGTCAATATCATTAAGCCCAATTATCATGTTCGAGTTCTTTTGAATAGACAACTCAATAAAGAATTATAGTTCTATACTCAAAGGAACCCAAATTACTTTGTTTCACATTTTCTGGGTTAGCAAACATTAAATTCACATTTATTCCACTTTTATACACTAGGAAACCCTAATTACCAAATTAAGGGTATTTGTCCACAACTATTCCACTATTTTCATGCCTTCTAGATTGATTCTCATATTTAGATTCATTAAATCTCATAACTACCTAAATTAGGGTTTTTAATCAGTTTTTTTTTAACATGAAAATCTAATTATACAAGTTATGAACAAATATCTCTTATTAGATCTCTTTAATCATATTTATGTAATTAAGTCATATTTTGATTACTAGTATCAACTAAGTATATCAATTATATCCATAACCAAGATCTAGGGCTTAGATCTCTTTAAAGCATCAAAGTTATCAACTTTAGGTAACTTTCCAATTAAAAGTAGAAATAGGTCTGATTATATTTTTATTGTATTCCTCGTGTTTTTCTCAGTAAGATTCATATATAATTCATCTCAATCAGAGCTGTCAATAAAAAGTTATGAAATTTGTAAGATAAACTACCTTTAGCCAATTGCAAGGAGCCACGTCAGCGTTAAACCGCACACGAATATGATTTCTGGGGTCGAGTCTCGTCTTTGCCCCTACTTCCTCATCCCTAGGCCACTCGCACCTGGGGGTAGGGATGTAATTCCCCTCTTCTTCTAACTGTGTTGGCTGCTTTGCTCGCAAACCAGGCCCTCGGCTGGGTCAACTGGAGGGTTGACCTCGAGCTATAGACCTTGAGGAGTCGTGCAAAGGTGGTGGCGCGTCCGTCCGACCATACCGAAGCCACCAGTACCTCTAATTGATACTGGAAATGGCACGAGTCAGGAGAACAGGAAGGGGGTTCACCGGTGGGGTTAGAGGAGAAGGAAAAGGGAAAAATAGATACCATGAGGTGAAATTGGACCCTGGGGTGGTGTCTGCTAACTCGACTAAGTCTCACGACGATTCTTCTGTCCTTGCATTGGATGCACATATATTTATATAGTCATGGGGTAAAAAGGCAGCCATCTAGGACTTATGAATTAGGTGAATCTTCTGGAGATCCCCAAACTAGGTAAAACCTAGGGTAGGCGGGTGCGTTTCTTGCTCCCAAATCCGATGGGCTAGTTTCCATTCTTGCCCGTGTATTAGATGAGAGAGAATTCGAGTTTTTTTTCTCACAACTTGCTACTATGACTTTCCTGTTTGGGTGCGAGGTAGATGACAACACAGTCATCGTTGGATTAGAATCCGACGACTGTGGTTTCACGCGTACATTTCAAATATTGTGATATTTAAAAGAAATCAATGATTATCCCTTTCACTTTATGCAATCTCATAAAATCAATAACTCTCTTCTCGTTTATCCTTTTTCCATAAATTTTAGAGGAAAGTCTAATATGAATTAATCTACTTATGTTCCAAATTTGGAGCTAAAAGACAAAAGGAATAACTCCTTTTCTTCATTTGTAAGTTAAAGACTTATAAGGCATTTATTTATGCCTTAAACTTATATCCAAATCTTTTATGTTCTTTATTTTGATTCCTTTTATTATTAGAAACCATGTAGACACGAAATATTATCCCAGATGGATCCATTATCCATATTTCCACATGTTTCTTGTATTTCAGTATTTTCTTCTTAATAAAGCAATATTTAATTAATCTTTTCTCTTTCTTGTTGCATTATCTTTGCAACTCAGACTCCTTAGAACCCAAGGAACCCAAGAGGCATGAAATCCAACTTTGGATATCATTCCTTTAACTTCTATAGGTTTCTACATCTTTCTTTTCCTCATTTTCTTATTTACTCATTTAATAATGGAATTTCTTTTGTCTTTTCCTTTTTATTGGGCCCAATAGCCAATAAAGCCAACAAAACAGTCAACAAGGCTATTGTAGATGAAATCCATTTATTCAAAACAAATTATATTATTATTTGTTCAATTATCTTTAATATGAGAAATTACATTTCTCACCAATTGAACGCAAAATTTGGGGTTATAACAACCCCTCTCTCATTTTAGTTGAGAGGTGAGTCTACATTCTAGTTGCTTGGGCAACACCCTCCTCTCACCATGGATTTGAGAAGAGAGCTCTTGGATATGTGATGACCTGAGTGAGATTGATCCTTCTGGTTGCCTGATTTGTGATAGAGGTTGTGCAAAGCCCCTCTCTCTTGGTTGTTGAGAGGAGAGCCGATCTTCTTGATCAATTAGGGTTTGGTGCCCTTGTGTTTGAGATTGAAGATGATCATGTTGGGTTGTGCCTTGCACGATATGACCTTGGAGTAGTGTTTCCCGATATCCTTGTCTTAAGTTGTACCTTTGGCCGATATGCCTAGTTGATCTTCGTCAATACCCTTTGTGGAGTTGGAGCTTGGGCGATACACCTTGATGTGCGCTCTGCACGACACACCTTGTGATAACTCTTGGCCGATATGAAGTAGTCTTGTGGTGCCCGTTATGGCCCTCTTGACCTTGATGATGACCTTGGGCGATGTGCCTTGACCTTATAGATGTTGTTCCTTGGCCGATAGAGTGCCTAAGTGGATATCCCTAGTTGAGAGCCTTGGGTGACACAATAGGCTCTCTTGTAAAACCTTTGTGGTCATCTTGCCCATGGATGACACGATGCCTTGGCCGTCATGAGGGTCCTCTGGACGACATGGTTTGGTGGATGGATGATAGGCTCCTTGGGCGTCATGACCTTGATCGTTATAGCCTTGAGTGTTATGAGGTTGGTGGCTGCCCGACATGAAACCCTAATCTTAGCTCATGTGCACGAAAGACCTTTGGCCGATAGCCCCTGCTGATGATGCATGATTCATCCTTGGATCTGGTTTCCCGACACCAGGTGAGCTGGTGGGTTCTGGTTGCATGACAGGTGAAGTGATGGGGTTGTTCGACATGGTGGTGAGCCTGCTTAGGGTTGGGAAACCCTAGCCGATACATCTTTTGGTGAGGGTTGGCGCTGTCCGCCATATCTATTGTGAGGGTTACATGAGCTTGGTGAGGGTTCTGATAACTCAGAATGTATATGGCTAATAATGATAACATAAGTGATATGGTGTAATCACCTTGAATCATGTAGATATGATAATAAAATAAAATGATAGGTTGTGAACCAGGATGTTTGAAAAGATATGATGTTGCTACACATGATAATGTGACACATGCATATGATCACAAGTATGGGGCATGAAATATGCTTATAATTGAACATAAAATGATGATTTCTACAACTTATGTGTAAAATACTCATGGATGTTGCTTTATACTTGATAGCATGATAATTCTGTTAATCCATGATGTCTTCAGTTATCTCTATGGATGTGTATACTAACCCTATAGGTATTTCATGTGGATTGATAGCCTGGTAAGAGCTATTAGATGTATGTGCTTGAGTAGCACCATGTGATAATGAGATAACAAATTGATAGGTCTGAGGACTTGATATAAGGCTGAGTGCCTAGTTGAGGTGTTATCCTCTGATGATGAGATAAGGGATATCTTCCCAGAATGATGTTGCATGATTATAATGTCTTGAGAGGCAGTGGTTTATATCATAAGGGATTGAGGTCCCAGGACAGTATGATGATGGAAATAATGATGAAATTCTATAAGGCTATGTTTATACTTTGGTTGCCTCAACAATTGGCTTAAAATATACTAATTAATTATAGATGAACATATCTTGTAGTTTGCCCTGGCCATAGATCCATCATCGTCAGTATTTGGTGATGGTGAAATAGGTTTATCCTATGGGATTACCTAGAGCACCTATTGTTGAATATGCGAGGTTTCCCTAGCCTAAAATAGGAGGATTTGAGTGCAACTATGGTTACAGACTCAGGATATATGGAGCATGGTGAACAGACCCATGGCTCAGGATATGTGATGATGAGCATGATGCGTTCATGGGTCAGATGTATGTACTAGAACCTATGATGAGGTGAGCTAGAGAGATGGGTAGCTTGTGGAGCTGACCCAGAGGCTGAGGCCCTATAAGCATAAGACTGCGGTCTTGCTTGATGATTTGTGCACTGACCACGAGTAGGTGAGGTCAGGAAGTCCAGATCTCCTTAGACCTTGTATGGCACCGGATTGGGCTTCGCAACCAATGGTTGGATTTGAGCAGGGAAGGCTCACTTCCTCAGGGCATAATAAAATGTAATCCAGCCGAATAGTATATCTTGCTTAGAGCAAAATACAGAACATTGATTGAGGCCTTGCTTATATAGCTGACCTAGTTGTACTATGTATTTGTGTGTACGATCCTTATATATTGTGATAAGTTCTTATAAAGATTATCTTGTCAATCATGTTCCATAAAGAAATTCTTGGTTATATGCCTCTTGGATATCTTGGTAAGATTGATGGTAATAATATCTATACTTATTATGTTGCTCTATCAATTAACTGCTGTTATTGCATTAATCTTCTGAGGTTTTATAGTTTCGGTGGGGAATTATCTTTCTCGCTGGGACTGTGTGTCTCACCCCGCTGGTTTACACCCTTTTTTAGGTGAGCGCTCTAGACGTGGTGGTGGTCGTGAGGTTGCAGCCGAGCAGCAAGAAGAGCAGTAGAAGGCAAGAGATGGACATGCTGCTGTTTTGGTGGTTTTGCAGTTGAGTCCTAGAGTCATCCATGTACTCTCAGGTCCTCAGAGGTGTTCAACAACGTTTCACTATGACTAGCTGTTGTAATTTTGGTTTATCATGCTACTGGTTGTATGTGGCCCGTTATGTATATATAAACAGGTGATGAACTCTGGTGCTGACGGTACAACTGGCTCCGATAAGCGATGAACATATATCAAAGCCTGTAAATATTTTTAAAACATGCTTTCTCTAAAGGATCTAGATGCAAAAGTTTCCTTGAGTATGCTTTCTGCAATCGGTTTTAATCAACCCGTGTTTTTGGTAAGATGAGGTTCCACATGATTTCACATGTCATCTCGTTGTTTGGGTGACGACGGGGTGTCACATAATATGTCTCATACATTTTATATCTTCTCAAGTTGCTATATACCGATGTTTTTGTACAAACCTTTTAAGGTGTGTATTAACTTGATTGATGCAGTCTAAAATAACCCAACTGGCATAACTAATCAAGTAAAACCCTGATCATGTAGTAACCTATGTCGTAGAACTATTCCAATGTCAGGACTTGTTGGATAGAAAATCGAGTTTTCTAGAAGGGAAATTTAGAGTCATATATTGTTGAGTATATATGGGTGTAGGGAGGGTTTTTCCTTGTCATCATGATCTCAAGGTTTTAGAGAATGGTTAAGGTTATGTCTCGGATGATTATGAATATCCATATGTGATGTGATTGAGTACCGTTGTGGTTGTACCTCGGATGATAGTGGTGATACCCTGGTTTCTAGTGTTGTGGCATGTATACCAAGGGTGGAGTAGGCCGATTGCAGCTTGACTAATATGTCATTGTGGCAGACTCATACTTACCTCATAGAAGAGATCTTAGGATCACGAGTCTCTTAGATATTGTACGGAACTGATTGGGACTTTGCAATGGTTAGTTGCAAGTTTGAGTGGTATGCCTCAAACTACACATGGCTTAATAAAATATGTAATTCAATCATGTAGCATATCTGTTAGGTGACTTGATGATTCACATTGGTTGATACCCTTGCCCTGTTTCTTTAAATATTAAGATGATATATAATGGGCTAAGAGGAATCAACTCTACATATGGTGTTAGCTTTGACTATTACTTTGAATATTATGTTAATCCTTTAATTCTATAATATTATATGCCTTGTGTATTTAATTACTTAATCTTCTATAAGTAATAAACATTGTTGGGAGATATATCTCTCACTGGGACATGGGTCTCACCTTGTGGGTCACCACTTCTTTTTAGGTGATCGTTAGCAACGTCTTTAGACTCGTAGTAGTGAGGAGGAGTAGTGAGGAGGACCAACTTGGAGAGCTGTAGAAGTAGAAGGTTGGCTAGTTGTTAGTGTGTCCTAGAGTTGTCCCTGTACTCTTAGGTCTGGGCAGGGATGTTTTGTAGATGTCGTATATCAACTCAAGTTTTTGGTAGTATGTTGATGTTTTATATGATGTATATGTGTGGACAATGCTTTTGTATACAGGTTGTGGCAGAGGCCACTAAATAGTTGTATAGATACCTGGTATGATATGTGATTTTATGTAGGATGTTAGACCTATATGTAATTGTTCTTGAACATGTTTAATATTTTTTTATTTGGTTATAATTATGCACCTTTTAATGATGTGATTAATTAGTTATTGATCGTGTTTTGTTTTTGAGTAATCTCATTTAGAATGGTGTGTTGCCACAATTTCCTAGCCACTACCATCTGCTACTCCTCTCCTCATTGTCTATAGCATCTGAGTCTATTCCGGTGAAGGTTAGGCACACCAAGAGGAACACACTACTATAAAGCCTTTGGATCCCAGTGTTGTTGACAACAAGGACCGACACTTGTTTGTGTGCAACATGCACATTGTTAGCTTGTGCCAGAAGACCAACACATCGAAGAGCATCTTTTCTCAATGACTTATGGTCAATGTTTGCAATAATAGGATCATGTCAACCCACCGTGAAGACCCTAGACCATTCCACTAAGACTCATGATCCAACTAGTCAGGAAATTGAGGTCATCAGGAAATCACGCACACTGGAATAACAAAAATTCTTTCCTTTTAACCCTAGCTGTTAGATCCATCCTAGCCATAAAATGTCAGTAAATAAAAAACATAAGAGGGGATAAAGGTTATACCTTTGCACATCACTACTTGTCCAATAAGTAGACACCTCTTATGTCGGTGAAGAACTCGGTCCTCTGGATCTATATTCGGACGGCCACCAAGAAGGCCAGATAGATAAGAAGAAGAAGATCCAGATTGGACACCAAGCAACAATTTCTTGTTGTCTTATAACTCGTGTTCTCAAAACCTCTGAATGTATTCCTCAACCACTACTTTGTTTACATGGATAAGGAGGATGTGGTGAACCACCTTAGCCACCAAGTCAAATAGTAATAGGAGTTTTCAAATTACTAGGTATCTCATAGCTCCCTTCTCCTATTTTGGGAAATAGTCCTAGGGTGACTTTCTTTCTAAGAGAGAGAAGTTTGAACACAAACTTATCTCACAATTTGACTCAAGAATTGCATCTCACTCATTGGGTTGTTCCCCCTATATATAGGAGAGTCATAGGTTTGAAAAAACCTAATCCAAATCCCTTTTCTATTGGCAATATAAAAAATAATACAATGTTGAAAAACTCAAACAAGATTGAAATCGCTCATTACTTTGCAGATCTCATGATCTCATTCCCTGGTTCACCGATCTAAAATGTACATTACCAAAGATGAGATTTTAGATCTAGATATGAAATCTGAAACTTTCTCTATTAAATTAAGAATGCATGATCTCAAAAGCAAATCACCTGATCTTAGAACTGTAGTAGGGAACTCAGTTAATCAATTGACAATAAGTTGATATATTTACCCAATCACCTGATCAGTTGATCACACATTCTGGTTGCCTAATCAAAGGGCTAATCAACCTATTTATGATTGAGAACCATTCTAATTATATGTTTGATTGCACACTTCAATTCCAAGGGCTAATCAACCTATTTATGATTGAGAACCATTCTAATCATATGTTTGATTGCAAACTTAAATTCCATTATACATCCTTGTGTGTGAGACCCACTAGGTTCCTGATTATGTTAGTATTGATGTTCAAAACAACCCAAGTAAATATTGGTGTCTAGCCACACAACATTTCCACCCAAGCAATAGGAAAGAGTTGGAGAACAACTACAACCTATAAAGTAAACAATGTTACCATGATAGTATAATCCCTATGTTTTAGATATCTAGATTGAACTTGAGGCATGGAATGTCATCATCTTAACCATTCAATCAATGTTCCATGAACAAGAGAAAACTTTTTGAGAGTAATGTGATTTTAGTATCATACATTAACTCACATGAACATGGATGTAATGTCCCATGATTTGAGGCCTCAGATAAAGTGATCTTAAAAGGAATGATTGGAATACCCATATCACTAAGGTGCACCTCCGTTTTAGGGAGTCCATCATTGAAGAACTATATAGTTAAGCGCACTCATTCCAAAGTAGTACTAGGATGGGTGACCAGTCAAGAATTTTATCCTAGCTTGCACATTAGTGAGGACAAAGCACACAGTTAAGTCTAGTGGCGGTATGTGGGGCTATTTGTCATTAATGAAACTCTACGAGATCTCAGGAAGTGGATTTGGGTGATACAAATGGTATCAGAGCCATAACCCCTCCAGTAGGTGGGGCCAACATAGGTATGTGGCATGCCACTCTTTGGTTGTGTGGTCCAGGCATGCTGAAAAGGGTTGCCCATGATGATGTAGCTACCCTTGCGTTGGTATTTTTTGATCGGGAGCTAGGTGTCCATGGGCCATTTTAGGTCTGCACTGAAATGGAGAAATATTATCAGGTCATATAGTTGAGTCTTGACGAGGACGTCAAGAGTCTAAGTAGGGGATATTGTAACGTTCTAAGATGTGAGGCCTCAAATAAAATGATCTTAAAAGGAATGATTGGACTATCCATATCACCAAGGTGCACCTCCTTTTTAGAGAGCCCGTCACTAAAGAACTCTATGGTTAATCATGCTTAGTCCAGAGTTGTACTAGGATGGGTAACTGGTTGGAAAGTTTATCATGTCTTCTTCCTGAGTGAGGACAAAGTGTGCAGTTAAGACTAGTGGTGGTTTGTGGGTCTAGTCGTCAGTCTTGAGACTCTACTAGGGTCTCAGGTACTGGACTAATGTTATATAATGGACATTCATTTCATAGTTTCACTTATCAAGTGGATAGGAATATCAATCTAAAGGAGGGACAAAATTGCATCTAGACCACATCATGCCCTATCTGTCACGATATAACCAATCACCACCTTTTTGAAAACTCATATCTCAAAGCACACTGACCTAGTGTTGAAGTACACAGAAAACATGTGTTACTACAGTGACTTTGAGTCTAAGGTTCACCGTCACTACTATCACATTATGTGTAGGTCATCTTTTTCAGGGGACAAATATTGTTGTTCCATTATTGAGGAATGCATTTTGAAGTAATCCTTTTTCATTATGAAAAATCAAATTTTCTAACTTAGCCAAACATAATTGAGATTCTAAGGATAGAGTAAATGTTTAGTGACACTCTTTGCAGAAGATGATTTGATTCTTATATCAAATAATACTCTATTGTCTTGCATGAATAAATAGTATTAAACATAAATGTTTAGATCTTCTAGCAAATGCAAGGCTCATTAACTAGTGAATAGTATGTTTGTATCTATTAGAACATATTTGGTATTGAGCCTAGTATCAAGTATTGTGGTCTAAGTAGTGATACCAAGAAACTTATAACATATTAAATGAATGTCTTTGGAATGCACTGTTCCATGTGAAATAAATGACCTCAGTGATTAACAGATTTGAATGATTTAGTATGTGGAATTAATAATATGATGTCTTTATGGAAACATAATAAATGATTATGTTGATGATGTGATTGTATCACAAAATGAAAAAAAGTTATTATTTAATAATAACTACTAATTGCAAATAATTGCAATTATAGAAAAAATCTTACATGATTATTTCTAAATTGTTGGTGCTTGCTAACTATAGAATGATCATCAAAATAGTAACAAAGTGGATTAAGTGAAAAGTGATATTGATTGTGTTTCCAAATATTTTTGAACATTGTATCTCCTAGGTTTGAATAGAAGGGTTCAATGGGTCTTTCTTGTAGTGAGCCAGCTTGATACATGAGAAGTAACTAAACTTTTATTTTATATATATATATATATATATATATATATATATATATATATATATATATATATATATATATATATATATATATATATATATAGTCACTAAGGTGAATTATGGGGGGCCATCGAAGACTCCACCTATTTGGGGATCTACCTAGTCTTTTTAACAACCCTCTTTTGTCTTCCTTGTAGGATATATGGGTCTGGAACAATATATATTACATAAGTTTGAATTTTATGTGTCTGACGATTCAAACACAAAGCTTATGATCCTAAAAAACAAATAAAATTGATGTAGCACCCCTCTATTAATAGTTTTCTAAAGAACATCCCTCGTTATGTTAGCTAAATAGTGATGCTCGGTAATTTTTTGTGTAGACAACGATCCAAAACCATATTAGTACTTGAATAAAAAAATATGAATAAAAATGGTTGAAGAATTTGAAATACAATCACTAGTATGATTTAGAAATGTAATCATATATATCATAACTTACAAAAAAAATTAGTCAATCCACAATGCGTATGTGGTGTGGTATCAGAAGATCGATACAGTGCCTCTTATGTAACATCATATACCGACTTGACTATTTCTTTCATATGCTACTTTAGCACACACATATAAGGGAATAGTTGTCAGCAAAAATATGGAGTGCACTTGACGGGGTCTCTATAATGGCAATGTCATATTTTTTTTGTATTGTATCATATATACATGCATTGATGCACAATTGAAAAGGAGGCTTAATTGTGATTGAATTCCAAACTTTGACTTTCTTTCGTTATTATTATATATTAGAAAATTATCATTCAATAGATATAAAAGAAGAAAGATATATAGAGGACAATAAGTAATAGGCTACTCACTGATGAAGTCTCATGCAAGAAATATAGATGTCATCTTATGAGAGAAATGAAAATGGCTTGCAAATTTTTAATATTAAGAACTCCAAAAGGTCATGTCAATTTAGAAACCAACTTAATTCGTTCTATTCCAATTAAATTATATATATATATATATATATATATATATATATATATATATATATATATATATATATATATATATGTCCTACTTTTCTTAATGGAATAACCATACAAGTTGTAAATTGAAACCGAAGACAATACTTCCGAATCATCTAACATAGAATATTTTGGAAGATCCCGACATGGTATCTTAGTATTTAATGTTTCATTATACTATTAGGGCCCCATAGCCCCTATTATGATATAATTTGTCATATAACTCGTAAAAATCCTCTAGTTAAGGAAAAGAGAAACCCCAAACCATGTTAGGATGAAGTACAAGCGGCACCTAGTACCATAATTAACCTGACAAGATATCACGGACTCTAACACTCCACCACAGTCGCAGCAACCATGTGTACGTGGGGCTTGTGCCATGTCCCTCTCCTTCTAAATTGCATACTTAGTTATTGCGATCAATATTTTTTTATTTCTATTCTTATACTCATTTGTTACATCCCCAAGTCTTCCTTATGATATTTCGCATGAGAGTAGAACATCCCAAATAAAGAGACATGACATATTATATTTTTTCAATTTTACCTCAACATTAAAATATATATATATTTATTATTATAGTTTTTGTTCATAAAATTTGATAGAGAACATTTAGGGTATTTTCTAAAGCCACACAATTATAGTTTGTATGTACCAAGTGCCTACTATGTCTCTATTTTGAGATAATAGGTCTTTGGAAGTAACATTGATGGGACTAATTGTAAAATTAAACACTCAAATATGGAGATTGTTAATGGACAATCATTAATATATTTTATATGTTGATGTTAATGAAGTACATTGTTAAATCTAAATTACAATAAGGATTATGAAATATAAAATTAAATTGGATAATACAACTTCAAAACATAACACTTTTTATTTATGTGGATTTTTCAAATCATGATAATAGAATCAGTTTTAAATAAATTTTTGATCTCATTTTACTTCACTAATAATCATTTCTCATTGTTAAGGTACTAAAGCCAAGATATATAAGAATATAAAATTATGTATTTACATCATGTTACCACATTGAAAAGAAAAAAATCATTACAACAACAGTGCATGTACACGGTTTTCTGAACAAACACAACTAAATGGACGAATTACCTTTACCAAATGAAATCAGTCAATCTTGATGAGTTAAAACCTTGTCCACCAAACAGTTTATTTAGTTTTGATCTCACTGCTTTGTGTTTGCCGTTTTCAAATATTGTTCAACAAATATTTTACACCCAATCAAACTGCGCCCAAATTGATTTGTGTATATCCTAGCTCTCCTAATTAGACAACCAAAATAGTGGTAAATTGAATTTACAGACATTCCGCACCGTCTAACATGGATTTTATTAATGAATACAAATGGTATCGTTATATGTTATGTATTTTTCTTTAATCTTTTGCGGGGTGGGGTTGCCCCATTCCCTATTGTGATCCGCCAGGAGACACATACATGATACCATAACCCTCCGGCAGGGCATATAACGTTTGCTGTTGTTGATCACCTTCTCCAACCATTGAGGCTGCGGCTGTAGTCTAGTTACATGCTCGATTTGTGATTAGCCCAACACAGTTCATTTGTATAGAGGAATGGCCACACAAGCAGGCGTATATACGAATATACCGCGGTAGCTATACATTGGCATCGATGGAGATCACACGTGGCTCGATTGTACCGACTGTTGTGCGTTGTTGCTTCCTACTATCCAAGATGAAAAACAAAAGACGCACAAAGGACACTTATCAATGACTAAGGTAGAGGAATCAACAGTTCAAGCAGTAACTACACAATCCGACTGACTAACTATGTGCATCGACATGGCATGGATGGTTATCGGACATGGATCTGTTTCGGCTGTTCTCCCATGCTTAGGAGGTTCGGCTTTCCGTCGACGTTTCGCCCTGTGCAAGTTGTCGTCTTGTCTTCCACCACCGACCAAAAGTTTAGTGGCGTTGATCGCGTTAGGTTTATATTCGATCTTTTGGGAAGTCGAGCACCAGTGCCGGCGCGAGAAACAGTGAGCCCTTGTTTGGTTCAGCACTAAGATTATATAGTTGGGACTGGGTTAGTTAGAATTAGTTAGAATATTTGGATTAATTTTGTCTAGATACAGTCCGATTATATTTGACAACCCAATTTAGTTCTGGTCTGATGATACAGTTTAATTCTGTTCTGAATCAGTTAGGATTAGATTGTCTGATTTTATATGGAAATTAAGGATATGCTCTGATTTTATCTACTTTAATATGAACCGTTTGGATAATAAATTTTATAATCTGATTACGTCATTACAAAAGATGCATTTAAATTATATATATATATATATATATATATATATATATATATATATATATATATATGGGCCCATCTTTATTGCCCGCGCGGGTAGCTACCCGCCCACCCTTCCGATCACTTTTTCTCAAAAAAAAATATCGAAATTGTAGAGGACTATTTTGTCTAGCACTCCAAAAAATTTGAGCCAAAAATAATATCATTTGCCCCTCCAAAATAAAAAAACCCGTCCTTATATATCTGTTGTATATTTTGTACAGAGTTACTTTTTTTGCCAGAAGAGTTACTTTTTTTGACACCATAGTTACTTTTTTTATAGCAGAGTTACTTTCTTAGCTAGGAGAGTTACTTTTTTGGCTGTAGGGTAGCGAAAATCTATGCTACCCGCGCGGGCAATGAATGAACACCATATATATATATATATATATATATATATATATATATATGCTCTGATTTTATCTACTTTAATATGAACCGTTTGGATAATATATTTTATAATCTGATTACGTCATTAGAAAAGATGCTTTTAAATTATATATATATATATATATATATATATATATATATATATATATATATATATATATATATATATATATATATAGTTGCGGGTATGACTTGAGTAGGATTTTTTGTCATTTATGTATATGAGATGCTAGTCTAAAATTAATCGTAAGAGTATGCAATGCAATATTATATAAATAAAATCAGAAGACATTTCCCAATTACAAATTTAAGGTTCATTATATCTTTTTAAATAGTCAATAATATGCATTCACTTCATTCGTTGTCTGCAGCACCAGTGCCTCCAGTAGCACCATTTTGTATTTTGTCTCCCTCGTCAGCAACTGTTGCACATGGTTGACAGTTTCTTACTTGGTTGAGATGTTGTCATAGTCCTTGTAAGTACGAGTACTGGTCTAGAAGGTCTGTAGAACCGCATCTACAATTTTTAATGCTTTTCAGCTTGTCTTAGACATGACCATATTTCTTTCAGTCCTCCCAGTTCATTTGTGAAATTCAACAAGGGCATCACTCCAAGCTTGGCGTATAGAAGGGCCAAACAGTCGACATAAGTAGTACTGATGGCTCAACATTATGCCAAGTGTATATCTAACTTTTCATCCCATTGAAAGTGGTTCATTGTATAGGAAAACAGATGTAGCATAATTTATTAAATACTGAAATTAGAAGTGTATGTGTTTGATAGCAAACTATGTGATTGAGATATTTTTCACGAAATGTTTGAGTTTAGTATATGTGCAACAAAGAATGCAACAAATATTTATATGTCCAACCAGCAACGGTAACAAATTTAAATTAAGTAGATGTACACAAAATAGCTCATACATTCGTAGACAGACAACAAGTAAACTTCAACTAATTCAAATTGTCAATCACATATTAAAAGAAGTACTTGTTCCATACAAATAGAGACTACATGCTTTAGTTTGGAAAGTTCACATTGCACATACAAAACATACATAGCCCAAGTATATATTGGAAAAATATGACAATGTCTGAGGGAGAGCATACATAAACTATTGTGGTGAGTCAGGCATTCTCCATGAGTAGTTGAGTAGGCCCAAAGAAGGAAAAGCATCCACTTGGTAGATAGAAGTATGTCTTTTCCTTCTTGATGAAACTAAGGTAGCCTTAGAGAGAGATGATTCGTACAGTTTACGATGGCCCGTCAATGAAAAACCTCTACCAGTTGTTGAATGCAATGAAGAAAGTAACAAGATACATCCACATCTTATTTGGCAATTCAATTCGAACTGGGTCCATGTTACCAAACAAAATCAGACTTCATCATGTCACCATCCTAGATGAATTCCCCAAGTGGTATAGGTTCTTCCTCATCATCCTACGGTGAACTATACAACTCCTATCAGATAGAGTTTGACTTAATTTTAGTGTGGAGGAAAGTCAAACTTCTATCTATCAGAAGTATCCTTTGCCACGTTTCGAGCGATGCACCAGCTCATGCTAGATGCCTAGGTATAGGCACCCACATCTACCCTACTTTTGCAACTAAGCGGTGTGTTGACCCATTTGTTGTGGAGGCGAACGATCACACTAATCCCAAGTAGGTCCATCCCAGCTTTCCCACTTAACGACCCTTTCATATTTGGCCCACGATTCTCCATCAGCTTCTTTCGGTGCTTTCTTAGCCTTTTCCTTAGTGCCGTCCTTTGGTCAGTCGAATTACAGGGGCAAGTGAAGATCTTATTGGTGAGGAACAAAGTCCATTTGTTCATTTGCATCTCTGGGTTGAGGAGTGAAGATGATGAAAAGCACTCGATAGGGATCCCATCGATACAACATATAATTTTGGACAAGTCGACTTGTTCCTCCTTGGACTTGTTGTAGTGCAACATCTACAAGATGAAAAAATCATGAAGTAATAAAAAACACAAGTTTGTGGATATACCATTATTACAACAAACAACACAATTCAAATTAAAGGCACCTAATATGAAATTAGACAAATATCTGATATGTTTGAAATAAACATCCAAGTGGTCAATAAAATGCAATATAAAGCACATCACTTGTGCCAATGTAGTGGAACCCGAGTGGTAAAGGTGATGTTCTATGATCGAGAGGTCATAAGTTCGAAGTCCCATGGCAACGAGATGAATGAATATCTAGTTTAAAAAAAAAACACATCACATGTACTAGTTCAGACACATTGTGATAGTTTCAGATTTAAACTGAAGAAAGAAACATCATAATGTACGCATATTGCAACTTCATCATTGCCTTCACAACCATCGCTTGCAACAAAGTCATTTCTGTTGTCAGCATCATTTGTTGTAGCGACCCTTGGTGGGTAAGTGCCATGATTTATTATGAAGTTTCGTGAAATCACAAATTGAACACCTACACCTTTAGCTGCATGATATGTGTTATCAACATTTGATTGGGGGTTTCCAATATGGTTAGATATTGGTGTCGACCTCCCAATATAAAGTGATTACATCTAATAAAATCTCTCTTGAGATTCTTCCATCAGGTTTTGACCTACTCCACAGACATGTAATGCATCCTTGTGATGTTTCAAAAGTCAAGCACCATCTCCCTCTAAGTCTCTCGAGTATAGTTCCATCAACACATCTCTCCATGCCCTATCAATTTCTCATTACATCAATTAGGATTTGATCGGCCTCATTGGACCATAGACAATACAATATGTTTTCTGATCTAGCCATATTACCAATTATGTGTTTAATACATTTCAAGGGGAAGGGTGTGTTGCAAAAATGTGCAAATATGTCATGATAGTTCAAATATTAAAATATAATATTCTTACAACTTACAATGTAACTCTAACAACAACCAAGCATAAGGGTCAACGGTAGGAATTACATATTGTCAATCTATATCTATCTCCTCAATTCAACCTTTGGCATAAGCAAAGGTGAAGGAGTCTCCAAAAGAAAACTTCAACTTTCCTCCAACTTGTTAACTACAATATGTAGAGCATCAAACTCGTGTTGACAAGATTTGTAAACATATTCAGCTCATGATGAATGTTAAGAAAATCCTTCATGTTCATTGCCTGGCCCCACACCAACTTACACTCATCAGGCAGTAACTTAATCTCAATCTACAGAGAGTGGATGGTTGGGGGGAGATCGACTTCCCAATGAAAGTATTTGCACTGGTCCTTCATGTTCATTGTCTGGCCCCACACCAACTTACATTCATCAGTCAGTAACTTAATCTCAACTTGTAGAGAGTGGATTGTTGTGGGGGGGAGGGGGAATGACTTCCCAATGAAAGTATTTGCACCAATATTTTATTTGGTTTGGGTTAATGGCAAGGAACGTATAACATACATACCAGTGCAACATATTCTTTATGGTTTTACTATCAAATCTGTGTGGTAGAACATATGTAATACATTTCATATGGCCTTTAATAGAGAATGTTGATGTCATATAACCCTGCATCTTTCATGTTAATCCACAATGTGACAATATTACCACATAGACACCTCCAAAATTTAGATGCATCCATTGACATCTAAAATTATGTTGTTCATTAGTGATGTAATGTGGCAGTCATACCATTGATTTTGAATCAAAAAATAGAAATTACAAATGATAATTCAAACATTGAACTGAACTCTTTTTTGATAGGGCAAAGTACATTGGAACCATGATGTATTGTATCACTTATCCATTGTTGAAGAGACACAACATTATGTAATTGTCCATGTCAATGTTTGAATAACTCCTTCTTCTTAGAGTGTGCTTGTCTGTTTCCACCCATGAACTCATCCAAGTGATAACGTGTGTTGCAAAATGGCGCAAGACATTTAAGGGTGTTGGCATAGCCTACATCAAATAGGTAATACTTACTAGAGGGACTTTAAAAACCCCCATTAGTGTTGTTGACTGGAGGAGTTGCATGTCTCTTATGGCACCCTCCAACCTTGTCATAATGTACTTAAACTCCATGTTGAAGTTTACCACACCCATGACATTCATTGAGACAAACTCTTTCCTGTTGCAAAAATGACTTATCTTTTTCATATCAACCTTCATAGGAATGCTTGTCCCATCAAGTGCCCCAATAGCATGCTAAAAGAAGATAGTACCAAATTTCATTAAAAAATGTCAGTGTGGTAAGAAAAATTATGGCACCATGGTAATTGGTACCTTGAAGTATGGGTTGAACACTGGGTTGTTTGTGATGTGATGCGGTGTCATTGTGGATGTGGAAGGCATGACGATATACTCATGACCCAACTCACAAATCACGTCCAAGGCCTCATTGGATTTTTTGCTTATTGTCTCACCCAAGTGAATGCAGTCCTCTTCTAAAGCGTGATTGATATGTTCATGACCAACCATATGGAGGAAATGGCAGACAATCTTGAATGATGTTACATGCCTAGTACATCTTAACAAGCCACAATTCTGAAGGTAATCAACAAGGCCTAGTAAAGTTTGAGGTTCGTATGTCATGTGAGGATTTCATAAACCTCTTGGTGACCACTCCTAATACTGATGAACCTAGGTGTTTGAGTACTTGACTCTTTGTCAAAATTTTTGGTGTGATATAGTATTGAATCTGCAATTGGTTCTACAATTGATCCAACAATTTGATCTATTGGTCCTAAAATAAATCTAAAATGTTTACAAGGAATTTTGGTGGTTCTATATGATTGTTACCATCCATGGTGCCTACAACTAAAAAAAATGGTGACTACTGATGTTGAAGGTGTAAACGCAAATGGAACATAGAAAATGCACTTATATATTTAAATCTAATAACAAAGCATAATAGTCAATATTACATGCAACAAACTTAAATGGGTGGAAGATAAATAATTATCAATATTACATTCCATAAAACAAAATTATAGGTAGTCAAAAGACAAGTTATTTTTTTGGGCGTTATGCTCTTCACTTAAACATAGCACAATAAAGAATATCTTATCTTCCAATGAAGTTGTAGGCCCTCTATTGTGGCCTACTATGTCACCACCTGACTAGTGTTCCAATCGAAAAAATGTGCTTGCTCCAAAGATAGGATGAGGAGTTGCACTAATGCATGCATCACCACCAAACATGTACCACATGAGTGACATACTAGAATGGGTATTGAATAGTGGATGTGGGGTTTATGAATGATCTCCATGATATTGTGGCATGTATGATGGTGACATATCAATCTTGGTTCTATTGTAGGCTTTGGTTGAGACTGAGGGACTAAAGGGGAGAACATGCCATAATCCATAGAGAAACACCTCCATAGTACCTAAAACAAAGGTCTCACAACCATCCTAAAAGTCTACCGAGTTCTTGGCATACACTTAGGTATAATTTGTGATTTGTTCCCCCCTCATGATGTTCACGACAATAGTAAAAATGGTCAACATTGCACCTGGGAATGCACCATCGAAATGTTGCAAAGATTGGGCATACTTATCCTTTTCAACAGAGTGGTAAACAAAACCGGTGCCTAATTCCAATCCCTTTGCATACACTAGGATAAATACACATATTGTGTCATTTGAAATAGCCATGTTTTCAGGTGTGTGTGTCCCTCACTTACTACGGCGTTGACTAGAAGGTGTTCCTGTAAAACAACTTTGGTAATCTTGTTGGATTTTTTAATATGCCACACTCTAATTTTAATGATGCAAATATTTCTCATTTGTGTGACTGACAATATAAATTTAGAATTTTAGGTGATCAAGGAACTTTGACAAGATTCCACATAAAGTAGTATCATGAATATACCATGTAATAATACTTTGTGTACAACTCACTAGGAATGATGTAAGAACTAGTGATGATCAACACTATCCTATCCTAAATCCTTTTCCACGCTCACATCAAGTTTTAATGATTGTTAGCTGTCATTAGAAAAATCAGTTAATACGTTTTAAAAAATCTACAGTATGCATTTACACTCTTTTTTCAATCAAACTCTTTGTCTACCGAAGTCCATTTCAGTCAAACTATACTTCGACCAAGAAAGAGCCTTTACAAAAATATAGCCGCTATAAAAAAATAGTCATTGAAATTTTTGAGTCCAGACTGTCTTTGAGTCAAACTACAGTTCAACTGAGAGAGAGTTTTCTTATGAGCAATCTAGTCATTAAAAACTCACTTTTGACATCCTAATGACTATTTTAGCATTTATCTTTGTTAAACACTCCCAACAGCTATATTGATAATTTCTAAGTGTTTCCTATATATAGGAGTGCCTTAAACAAACTTAAAATACAATTGACACACATACACTTGAGAAAATTATTAAATGTAATCTTTCTCAAAACTAAGAATTCTATATTTCTATCTTCAAATCTAAGGCATAGCTGTCATAATCCACAAATATAACCTTGTCTATCCTTGCGGAGAGATTGATAATCACTTGTCCATGACAGATTCATATTGTATATCTTAAAGAGTTGTAAATTCCTTATTCCTCTCTTCTTCACCATTATTATTCTTAGTGCTTCTTATTACTTCTTGAAATAAGGTTGTGAAGAAGCTTTTTGGCGCTACTACTTGTAAGAAGGTTGTGTCCAAGGAAGAGGCTGATCGAACCCAGTCTGTTGTGTTTCTTACAATTACTTCTTTAGAAGAAGGTTGTTTGGTTAGTGTATTGGAGCTACTTCTTGTGAAAAGGTTGTGTTCAAGGATGAGCATGATTGTGATCGACTCCATAGTGTTGCTTCCAACTACTTCTTTGGAAGAAGGTTGTTGGGAAGTGTTATTGGACCTACTTCTTGTGAGAAATATGCAACCAAGGTGGGAGGTTGACTGTGATCTACTCCCTCATGCAAGTTTTCCTTGAGCTAGAAAGGGAGGGTTGTCTTAAGCCACAAAATACACTAGTTAATTTTCTATATTTTTTATTGTTTAAACAAAATGAATAAAATACAATTAAAATCCCTAGTTGCGAACAATCAGGTAGTAGATTGATGTCTCTTGACAGAACCACTCTGAATCAGGTGTCTATTGTGGTTTTCCTTCCTTAACCATATAACTTGCTTTACATTTCCACTGCATTATCTTTTTAAACAAGTTACATTATAACCTCCTTATGTTTTAAATTGAGTAATTTTTGTATAATATCTATTCGCCCCCTCTAGATCTACCAAATTTGACCCGACATTGTCTCCCGCGCTTTAAAAGCCAAAAAAGCCTATGTCATGGGGAAGTCATGTCCTCTCCTTCCATATTTTGGGATGACTATTGTGGTTGAGGAAAAGCAGCTTTATCGAATCCATCCAAGTCAATTGTAGCCTCATCCTTTGAGGCAACATTAGTTGGAAACTCTTTGTCAGTTGAGGACATTTCATGGTGACCCCTTGTGATATTTCCTCCCATCAACTCAATATCATGATAATGATAGAAGGGTTGGTTAAGTAGCCTTCCTTGATCCTTATTCCCCTAATATGTAGATAAATATGTTTATGAGGTTATTAATACCTTAATCATATAATAAGTGTTTTTGAAATGTTGGACATACCTTAAGAGTATCCCTCCATTCCTGGGTATCAGGAAGTATATTCTTGTGCCTTAAATCATTCCACCCAGCACCACCAAGGTTGGTCACACCTTTCATCTTGATAAAGTCTTTCCTCAGCTTCTTCCATCAAGTTTTTATCTGCTCCAATTTCATGCCATGCCTCCCCATTCTCATTCACCAATCATGAAGCATACCCCTCCATGCCTGCCTGGTAAATTTTCCATCTACAAACTTATCTACATCATATTGTCATCTCAAAGTAGTAACTAGAGCCTCTTCGGTCTCTCTAGACCATACAATTTGGAGCCTCATCTCTTGAGAAGCAATATTAGCAATGGTACTACAATACATTTCAATGATGAGGGTGTAATGATTTGTGAATTTCAATATCAACTTTGTATGAATAACCTACGTATGCATTTACCTAGTTTAGAAAGTAGGGGTATGGTATGTGCACAATCCAAGGAAATTCCATGTTTTATTTTGGTAAAATGTTATTGAATTAAGTACCAACAACTAACACAAGCATCATAAGGAATTTGTATATCTACAGAAGTACCCTGATTCCATGGATGAATTATGTCAAACCTGAGGTTTAGTGAACTTGAGATGCCCTAATGTGTCAACATGATAATTGGTTGTGTACATACATTAGGAAAAACAACATAATATACCCAACAACATACGTAGGGAGGAGAATCCATTGGAAAAAGGGGCATGAAACACAGTGGTTCATATTCATGTAAAAACACATCTTGATCCAATCCAAGAAAACAAACACATCTAAAGTTGAGTGTTATTACTAGGCATAAAAAATGTGATCAACCCTAGAATGTCTTCCATTGGATGTACTGAAAATCAACTCTTACCCACAAAATTTGAGACATCAAAAAAGAAAAATCTAAATGCATACTATGAAAAAAAAAGCATGATAGTGTATGAATGCAAAATATTACCGAACTGAAATCAATGGTTTTTTGGGATTTGTACAACAATTAATCAAGGATCTAGCAAGATGACGAGTGCAAAAAACAACATGAAGATTATGGAAGCTAGAGACTATCTGAATTTGTAAAAATCTACCAGAATTTGAGCCCAAAAATTAGGACAAGTCAACTGAATTGCCAATGATAGTCAATTGTTTAGAAAATAGGGTAAACCAATTGACAGAATGGTGTTGTGGTCAGGCCTGAACTGACTACCACTAGTGTTCACAATAAATCAGTGGAAAACAAATCAATTCCAAATGGATATCATACCCTGCTAGGGTTAGCACACATTCACTACCACAATTTTGGAAAATGGCAAGGTGATTAGGGAAAACAACGACTACATCAATTTGAATGTAGGCAGGATGATGAGGGAAAACAACTATGAGAACAATATGACCCAAATTTAGGAAATTGTGGGATAAAAAAAAATGGTCCTTAACTGAAATCTAGTATAAATTTCCTTGTGATGGATGTAGTGAATAATAATTGTAGATACAATGTATGTAGAAAAAATTCATACCATATGAAAATAACTGACAAATTCATATGAAAATCAGAGAAAATAATTTCTACTGAAATCCAGTATAATCAAGAAATTCATATCATAGGCAAAGAAGAGATGGTCTGAATATGTGGAACACAATAACCATGCCCTTAGTGGATGTACTAAATAATAAAATTTTGGAGACAAAAAATGATAACAAAACCTTGTTGGATGCAACTCATTTGGATCCTATTTTCTGTATTAGGATCTTATGACTACATTTCAAAAAATCATAATTTATCATGAGGAAATTCAGCAAAATTTCAATCTAACAAGGTGACGAGGGTAAAAACAATAGAAGAATATCAAATGTGTTCTATAGGACATGATTAATATGTAGTTCAATGGGACATATACTTAAAATCGATGTTATTCTTAGGATAAGGAATACCAAATACATAAAACATAACCAATCATACTAGGAAACCAAAGAAATATTATGACAGTGCAATCCTGGACAAAACAAACACATATGCAGTATAATAAAATATGATAGAGCATGCTCAACATGACACCACACCACTTGTAGATTCCCTAATTGAGGTACAAATGACTGAAGAAGGGCAAACCTACATGGATGATATTGGTAGATGGCCTAAATGGAAGATGAGGAGTTTAGATCCACATCCACATCTGGAACAATCTTAATATGTTGCACATATTAATCATGCTCCAAAAAGTCAATTGAATTGCCAATGACAGTCAATTGTTTTGAAAATAGGTTAAACCAATTGACTGAATGGTGTTGTGGTCACCTACAAACTGATCACCACTAATGTGCACAACAAATATGTGACAACAAGTCAATGTGGATTGGATATCAGACCTTGCCAGGGTAGGCACACATTCACAACCACAATTTTGGAAAATTGTAACAAATATATCATGAGGAAATTCAATAAAATTTCAATGTAGAAAGATGATGATGGAAAAAAATAATAAGAAGAAAATGGAAATCAGAGACAATCTAAATTTTTACAACATATTAATCATGCCTTGGTGGATGTATTGAATAATAAAAATATTTGGATGTGATAATAATCACAAAACCTAGGTGGATTCAAATAAATGACAATTTAGATATTATACCCTACTAGGGTCAACACACATTCACAACCTCAATTCTGAAAAAATAGCAGGGATGTATCATGAGGAAATTTAGTACAATCGGAGAGCAGGCAAAATGATGAGGGAAAACAACAACAAGATCAATTTAACCCAAATTAAGGAAATGATGCCATAAAATGAAGTGGTGGTTCTACTGAAATCCGATATAAATTGGCTTGGTGATAAATGTAATGAGCAATCATTGTAGAGACAGTGTGTTTGAACAAATTCATGCCATATGGTATCTAATGTCTATGTATTAACACACATCTAAACCTAGGTATATGGACAATATAAACCATGATCCAAAGAATAAATATAAATGTAGTTAGTTGTGTAAATCCTACCAATTAGTTGACCATAGAAAGATTAACTAACTATTTGGAGAGTCCTAGTTTACAAATAAATCTGAGTGTGTTCAACTTGACATGATTAATATGTAATTCAATAGGACATATATTGAACATGGATAATAAGCTTAGGAAAATGCATATTAAATACATAAAAGCATAACTAATCATACTAGGAAACAAAGGAAAAATTTATAATAGTGCAACCCAGTACAAAAAACACGTGCAAAAACATAAAACATGATAGCTAGTTGAGGTGTCTAGGTCGACATCAACAATTAGGTAGTTTAATATGAGGTGTTTAGGTTGGCAAAGCACATGTACAAAAACATAAAACATATTGATAGATGACCTTAATGTAATATGAGGTGTTTAGGTCCACATTCATAATTGAGTAGTTGAATTGGAGGTAAATAGTTGATGGATCTCCTAACCCAAAAAAATTCATAAATCACTAACTACATAACCAAATATTTAACTGGAAACCAACAAGCTTAACCTAATACTCATACCAAATATGACCAAAGTCAAGGACCCAGGAGATTTGAAAATCTATTAGTATTACGATGTTTACACTAAAAAAGGTATTGGATATTATTGATTGGGAAGACATATTAGGTTTCTACGGTCAAACTACTTACCCAAGCTTGTAGCAATTATAATAGTTGAGCACAAGTAATAAGCAATAACAACAGCCTCAACGACATTAATGTAACCAACATAAATGATTCAAAAGTAATATTCAACCCAAAACAACAACATATTCATGGTATTGTGCTAAGAACAACTACACACAGTAAACAACGATAGTAGTGCTTGGTTCAAGGAAATAATTTGGCACAATTGAAACTCACAAGAGAGCACCACTGTTACATAGTTGAGCAAAGAAATAGCGATCAAAACACAACAAACTCAGATCTAAACAATGTGATTATGCCTTGATAGAGCGGAAGTACCTATTTGGCGTATGCAGTCCCAACAGCCATGACATGTCCCATTGTATGCAAATAAAACAAGATCAAACTAGAAAGGGGGTACGGAATCTGAATTGCAATCAAAACTAGGTGACTAATGTGTGAGATATTGGGTGAGGTAAGAAGGGGGGAAACTACGTGAATATGAAATCGAACAACTCCTTCAAATCACTTTGCATGGTGCCAATGGATTGGGCTACAATTTGCAAGATCAGGGGAAAGTGGATAGTGATGAGGTCCACGACCATGCTCTCTGTTTTATTATCGATCTCCAACAACTCGTGTGATCTAAGGTTTGGTTTTTGTGTATTCCTATGCAACCCCAAGTGGTTAAAAGGGGGTGACAACCAAGGATATAAGGTGCAAGCAGGGCTTGCCTAGGGCGATGTCAAGTACATGCTACACCAGTGGCCATGTTGAGACTACTATTATCAACAAGGTCAGGATTGGGGCATCTATTGGCGATGATCAAAGAGGCCTACTGACACTGACCTATTGGAGAAGAGGCATTGCACAAGTCAGGTCTACTAAGTATCACTACAACCTCCTCATTGTGGAAGAGAAGATGCAACACTATGGAGAAGACAAAAATCATGTGGAACAGTGGAAGGACAGCTATGAGGGTTGTTGGGAGGAGGGTCAGGAAGACAGACACCAGCTGCTCACATACGATGATGTCTAAATTGGGATAGGATTTTCAATCCCGTCTGAAGTGGGACTAAGTTGAGCTGGATTATGGGATTATTGAACCTCGAACGTGGTCTGTTTCCAGTGTGGGAATCAAACAACCTCAAAATCCATTTCAAACCAGGTAAAGTCTAGGTGGAAAAAATGAATAAGGCCCAATCCAGATCCATTCTTGAACCAAATAGGGGTTGACAAATTCACCAGTCGCAATAGGCTCTTCCAACATCTTTTGTTAGCTAGTGTCGCCTCTTGTTCTCTTCCCTCTAGCAAGCCTTGACTAGAGTTGTGCATATGTGTTGTTCTTGAAAGAATGAAGAAGATATTAATGATATTAGATATGGTTAATACTAGTTTGCATGGGTTAACCATAATGTAAGTAAGGGGTAGTTTTTTTTACATGCAAGTTAGGAATAAGACAGAGAAATTGTTTTTAATTATTAATCAAATACTTAATTAATTATTTATTAAATGAATACTTTTCAAGTTGGAATGAGACTCCTTATATTCTTTTGAATTGGTAACAAACTCCTCGTATTCTTTTCAACTTGAGAAGGAACTCCTCATATTATTTTTACATACACAAGAGATATTTGACGGTTGCATCAAACTAGAATTAAGATTGAACATGTGAATGCTATAAATAAGGGATCTACACTTAAAGTTTAACATAGATCACATATCTTAAATCTCACATCATAGAGATCTAAGACACAACTCTTCCTTTTGTATTTTGTGTCACTACCCTTATCTCTTTGTTATCCTCTTCTAATGATGTAGATTTCTCTCATGGAGTTCATCTCCATTGTAAGAAAAATCATTCTATGTCCCTTCTCTTCCTTGATGCAATCTTTTGGGTGGTGGTAACTAAACACCACTGAGCTACACTAGTGTTGCTTCTATTCGTCATCTTCATGCGAGCAAGATGACATTATTTTATAGGTTTGTGACAGGATCAACTTGAAGAACAACGAGCATCTAGATGATAATAGAGTGTTGATTTCTTTCAATAACATCTCTCTTCTTCAAGAGAATAATCCAGTTCAAGTTTTCTAACTCAGTTTACATGTTCCTCACACTTTGTTTGTTATGTCATTTCTTATCTGATTCTCAACTTGACATGTAAACATTATTATTATATTTTAATTGACTGGTTTTTCTTTTACAGACGCTTTAAAATACAATAGTATTAAGGACATTATTTTCTATTGTTAAATTAACATAGCTGTCTATGAGTTTTATCATCCTAATATTGACACTTCTGGTATGTCTAAACAATTCAAAGACACCAACTTTGCATGTTGGAAGAGTCGAATGGATATTTGGCTTAGGATGATAGGATTTCATAACTATGTTGTAAATGATGAACCTAAAACTGATGAAAAATATCCTAGGAGTGATAACAAAATCATTGACTAGAAGGAGGCTTGTCAGTTATGTAAAACAAGTATCCTCTTAGCACTGACCAATAAGTAGTATGATGTATACACTAAACCCCTTACCATGAGTAGCAAGATTCCATGGTGTGTTTTAAATAAGAAATATAACATGGAGAATCAATGTGTTGAAAATTATTTTGTTTTTATATTTCTTAAATTTTGGATTGTAGATGGTAAATTAGTTTCTGATTAGGTACATGATTTCCAACACTAGTGTCATAATCTATATAAAGCAGATATATAATTGTCTGAAAAAATATATTGTCATGGCTACTGTTGAAAAGTTCACTAGTCATGGAAGGATTTTGGCTTGAATCTTAAGAATAAGGGTGACATGACCCTAAGTGAACTTATGCTAGATACTAAATAATAGAGTTGTATTTGAAAGAGAAAGTGATCATGTACCAGTTGATATAAACCCTATTTCCAATCTTATGATTTCTAGGAATAAAGATTAGAAAAATAATTCCACACTTCAACCCAAGGTCCATATTAGAAAAATAAGAACACACTTAATCCCAAGGGCATCATTCAAAAGGATTCAAAAAACAAATCTTGTTGGACTTGTGGACAGGTTGGTCACTGAAACAAAGATTTTTCTTCAAAGAAGTTGAAGAAAGCTACTACATCTGTAGTTGAGGAGGATGTGGTCAAAATGATGTCTACTTTCTTGAACCTCAGTGATGGGTGATGCAACCCTATTTTAGGGCCCCATCTCAAAGATCAAGAGGGGGTGAATAGATTATTATAATAATTTTAATGAAATTTGAAGTACTGTAGAAATAAAAGAGACACCCAAAAAAGAGAGACATAATTTAGAGTGGTTCTGTCTACGAGTCAGTCCACTACCTAGTTGTTGCCAATTAGGATTTGCAACAAAAAATTTTGTTAATTTATCAGTGAGGACAAACTACTAAATAGTTGTGGCAACTTAACACTCTTCTTTGTCGGCCATAGAAGAGCATCAACTAAACCTCTTCCTTTGTGGACTCCCAATGCACCGCCAGATGAGGAAGAGAACCGATGACACCTCTTTTTTTACGAACTCCCAAAGAACTACCAGACGCGGAAGAGAACCAGATGTCACCTCTTCTTTTACAGACTCCCAAAGCATTGCCGGACACAGAAGAGTATCAAATGCCACCTCTTCTTTAACGACTAAAGGAAGAGAACCTCCACTTGTAGAATCCTGGACAACCTTCTCCACAACAAGTACCCCAACCTTAATTACAAGTAATAGAAATATAATGGGATAAAAGAGTACACCAAACAAGCTCCACAATAAATACAAGTGAGCTCTTATGGACAAGTGATGATGATCTTATTCCACAATGTTTATGGAAAAGTTGTATTGGGTGGAGATGACACTCAAGATGATGCTAGGGCTTAATATACATTAATGGGAATATGATGTATAAAGACTAAGCACTTTTAGAATTATTGCTAGTATTCTTAAGTGTATGTTAATGTATATGTAATTCGTTTCTCAATGGATATGTATAAGTGACCTAAGATCACTACGATTTATAGGAATGGTTTACAAGTGGCTTGGACATTGTAGGGAGACTCTAGAGTGTTCTGCATCGTCAACTAACCGTTTGGATGAAGTTAATTAAGGTGCAACAACTATTTTGATCGTTAATTAAATTTTAGCCAAGAACGTTCCATGGTCAAGATTTATTTCAATCGGGCATTGTCTCGAATTTTGACCAAAAATGTTCTGAGTACAAAAATCTCCAACGTCTATATTTTGGTCAAAGATCAAAAGATGTCCCAACATCTCTCTGTCAGTTGAGAAACAATTTGATCGAAGGTATCTTAATCCAAAAATTTCTCTGACTGAAAAAAATCTGCAAAAGATGTGTAATCATTTGACAAACGTATCTAGTGATTTTTGTATTGAGACCTAGCTATGCAAGTCACATTATATTGATTTTATGAAAGGTTTTGGTATAAGTGGGGGTTCATATAGGACTTATTTGAAACCTATCAACCCTAAGCTCTTTATGTGAGGTAGGATAGGGTATTGGGTAGGTTTCAAAAGATCATCACTTGTCCTTACATCCTGTTTATCAAGTTATACAAAAATACAAAAATATATAATACAACTTGATTTCCAAGTATCCAAACATATATTTGAAAGGTATTTGTAGTTGGATATTGACTTAATTCCTTGATCACTTGAAATACTTAATATACAAGTTATTTATATAATCTGGGAAATATTTGCATCATCAAAATATGAGTGTGGCATATCTAAAAAGCCAACAATCTACCCCTTTTTAATCATCAACATCATCATCATCATCATCATCATCTAAACCTCAATCCCAACTATGTTGGGGTCGACTACATGGATCATTTGTTTCCATTCATCTCTATCATGGGCCATATTCTGGTTGAGATGTAGAGATTCAAATCTCTCTTTATAAGCTCATCCCATGTTAATTTAGGCCTTCCTCTTCTTCTATTTATAGTGGTTGGCTCAATAGAATTGCTTCGTATAGGCGCACTAGTAGGTCTGTGTTGCACATGCCCGTACCATCTGAGTCGGCCCTCGTGCAACTTATCCTCAATGCTCACCACCCCCACTTTATTCTTGATATAGTCATTTCTCAAGCGATCTTTTCTCATCTCCCCTTTTTAATGATGACAAATATTTCCATAAGATAAATTGAAAGTAGCAAATATAGAACTTCATACCTTTAAATTGCTTTGTAGATAGCCAATTTATCTCATGGGGTTATTCTTCCCTTTTATCGAAGTCAAAAAGGGTCAATACTTACCAATGCCCCATCAAGGAGACACTCCCACTGAAAAAGATAGTCATTTTGAAGAGGGAAAAATCTTACACTTGATGTATTAATTGAAAAAAATACCAATAAATAAAAATCCAAAAAGATAGACATTAAGTCATAGTCAAAAAGCCATATTCGATCATGGAACTTCAAAAATATTATCTAATTACCAATTAAAGGATTGTTATGTCCTTCATAATAAAAAGATCCCATAAAGATCAAATATCAGAAAGATACTTTACACCAATTTTAAGGAATGTTAAGTCCACCATGATATAGAATTGTAATGAAAATCAAAAGTCAAAAATTGAAATCGATTTCTCAATCATTTTAGGGGATGTTAAGCCCAAACTGACTATAGAATCGATTAAGCACAAAAGTGAGGTCCGGAAAAGTATCTCTAGACCAAACGTAAGGAATGTTAAGCCCATATTGATATAGAGATTCCACTAAGAGCAAAAATGAAAAACAATAGAAGTATCTCTAGACCAAATATAAGAGATGTTAAGCCCATATTGATACAGAGAACTAATTAAGCATAGAATGAAGTCAATAAAAATATCTCTAGATCAAATATAAGGGATGTTATGCCCATTTTTATATAGAGAAGTCATTAATTACAATAATAACATCTCTAAAATAATTTCTAAACTAAATGTCAAAGGATGTTAGGCCTACATTGATATAGAGAATCAATTCAGAGAAGAAAAGATGTGCAAGTTATATTAAAGGACTTTGAACTCATCCTTATTCTCATACCAATTAAATAGAGCTCAAACTAAAAATATAGCCAGATCTTCCAAACTGACTTGCTCGATCAGGACAGACCCATTAACATTAGCCATTTAAGACCATTCATGTAAGATGTAGAACCAAGAAATCAAGAAAATATTTGAATTTGAAAAATAAGTTTTAGAATATTCAAATAAATTCTATTTAACACAAATGAAGGAATTTTTTTCTTTGAATTATTTGCCCCCCTTTGTCATCTCAAGAGATAGAAAGTATAAAAAAAAAGATGGCTCATACTTAGTGGGTACTCCCCATGAATATGATGCCTAAATTAAAGTGGATGAATGTGATGGCACATATTAAGATCAAAATAATGATTTGCAAATAAGGCTCGTGCTCTTTTTACTACTTATCTAGAGAAAAATTATGGTACCCAAGTAATTTTCTATGACATGAGAATGCATAATACCTAAATAGTTTATATTCAAGCCATGTTTCATGACTAATGCATTTGATAAGATCATGTTTAATGAATATAGCCAAATTCATGAGTCCCAACATGAGAATGTAACAAGTTATTCAAATTTTCTACTATTTGATTTTTTTTTTAAAGTTCAGTTTTTCACTTTAGCAAGAGATTTAGTAGAAAAATCAAGCATACTAGACAATTTGTTCTTTGTCTTCTTGTACTTTTTAATTTTATCTAAAGAATTTTCAACTAGTTCTAGACTATATTATCCAAGATAAAAGAATTTCATAGATGCAAAATTGATATATTTTCTAGAAATAATTTGAAATATTCTAATTAAATTTTTGATAGTCTTATTTTGGTTTTAAGAGATAATCATTTATCTAACTGACTCTAACTATCAATTATATGATAGCCAAATTAAAAACTTACTGTCAGTAATTTGATCAAGTTGTGTTTGGACCGATTTCCCCCTCAACTGAACTATTCTTTGACTGAAAGGTTGTCTGTCACAAAAATTATCCAATTCCAATCAACTTAAAGCAAATGAATAAAACAAGATGTTCATAATTTATCTCATTAATCAATTTTTCAACTTAATTCAGAACAAATTCCATAATATCATCTTTGAATAAAGTACAAAGAGATACCACATGATCACCATAATTACCTTGAGATTCATGTGCATGTCCTTCTTCTCCTTTATTATTGCCTTCTTTCATCTTCTTCTTCTTTAGTTTAGGGATTTAGGATTGTCGAAGACCTTTACCTCAATATTGGTAACATCTAGTAGACAAAGATCTAACAGTTTTGTTTGAAGAAAAAAGTACATATTTCTTACCTTTAGCACAAATTTCTTCTTTACTACTAGAAGAGACGCTAAAAGAGGAAGAATTTGCTTTGAATGCAACTATTTTCTCCACACGCCTTGCTTCTTTTTCTTGTCTCTCCTCTTCTTCATGTTGTACTTCAGATATTTCTAAGTTCCCAATAAGTTGCTCCATCTTCATCTTGGAAACCTATTCTTCTACACCGGTACTCAAATTATTGATTATAGAAGAAAATCTAGCATCAATTTCAGACATAGTTTCATTTTCTTGCATATGAAATGATTCAAAAAATTTCTCAAATATATTATTACTCATGACTAGTAAAGTATCTACATGTATAACCAAAATTATTCTCTATATTTCATATGTGGTCATACAAGAAGATATTCTATCAAATTCTTCAAGCGATAAATGTGAATATAAGATACATACAGCTTTGCCATTGAGTGTAGCTTTTCTTACCATTGGCTTGTCCCATTCCTCAAATTCTATTATAGGAGGTTTGTAATGGTTGATGACTGTATTCCAAAGGTTTGCATCATTTCCTTGTATATATAATTGCATATCTTGCTTCTATTTCTTGTAGCTGGATCCATCAAGAATTGTTTGTAGCTCTTCATTGACGAGGTTGCTAATTACACCATCCCCCATTGCTTCAAGACATGTTAGGGATTCCTCGAAGACCTACTCTTATACCATATGAAAGATCTAGAGGAGAAGGGATGGATAGATTCATATAATAATTTTAATGAAATTTAATGTGCAATAGAAATGAAAGAGGAAACCACAAAAGAGAGACATGATCTAGAGTGGTTTCATCTATGAATCAGTCCACTATCTAGGTATATACAACTAGGATTTATAAAAAACAATTTTATTAATTTATTAGTGAGGAAAAAGTATAAAATAGTTGTTGCAACTAAACCTTATTATTTATCAGACACGGAAGAGCACCAACCAAACCTCTTGATTTGTAGACTCCCAACACACCGTCAGACAAGGAAGAGAACTGAATGCCACCTCTTCTTTTGTAGACTCGCAAAGCACCGTCGGACATGGAAGAGAACTGGATGTCACCTCTTCTTTTTTAGACTCCCAAAGAACCGCCAGACATGGAAGAGAGTTGGATGCCATATTTTCTTTAATGGCCAAGGGAAGAGCATCTCCACTTGCAGGATCTTGGACAACCTTCTCCGCTAGAAGTTCCCCAATCACAATTACAAGTAATAGAAATAAGATGGGATAAAAGAGTACACCAAGTAAGCACCACAAGATATACAATCAAGCTCTTATGGACAGGTATGATCTTCTTCCACATAGTTTATGGAAACGTTGTATTGGGTGGATAGGACACTTAAGCTGATGCTAGGTCTTAGTATAGATCGATGGCAATATGAAGTATAGAGACTAAGCTCTTTGAGAATGATGGCTAATATGCCAAAGTGTATGTCAATGTATATGCAATTTGTTGCTCAATGGATGTGTCTATGTGTCCTAAGATCACTACTATTTATAGGAATGGTTTACATATAGCTAGGACATTGTAGAGAGAGTTTAAAGTGTTCTGGTTGGCCAACTAGTCATTTGGATGAATATAATTAAGGTGAAATGGCTATTTTAATTACTAATTAATTTTTAGTCTAGAACGCTCCTCGTTTGAGATTTATTTCAATCGGGCATTGTCTCGATTTTGACCGGAAATGTTCTGAGTGCAAAAAATATCCAATGGCTATATTTTGGTCAAAGATCAAAAGATGTCCCAATGGGCTCTATGTCGGTCGAGAAATATATTGATCAAAGGTGTCTCGGTCCACAAAGTTCTTCAACTAGAAAACTATAAAAGATGTATAATCATTTGAAAACTTATCTAAAGATTTTTGTATTGAGACCAACCTATCTAAGACACATGATATTGACTTATGAAAGGTTTTGGGATAGGTAGGCTTCCATAGACCAGTTATTTGAAACCTATCAGCCCAAAGCTCTTTATGTGAGGTAGGATAGGGTATTGGGTATGTTTTAGAAGATTATCACTTATCCTTACATCATGTCTATCAAGTTGTACATAAACACAAGAATACATAAATATATGGTACAACTTGATTTGTAAGTATCCAAAGATATATTTGCAAGGTATTTGTAGTTGGATCTTGACTTAGTTCCTTGATCACCTAAAATACTTAATATATATGTTAGTAATATAATTTGGGAAATATTAGCATCATCGAAATATAAGTGTGGAATATCCAAAAAGCTAACACATCTTGTGTGTTTTTGCATCGTAATCATATATAAACATGTTAGAATGCAATTTCTTTCCACCAAAATGTCATTTCATATCAAATGCACTTATGACTATTTTTTGTTTGTTTTTTAGGGTTTTGTACATGCATTGGATGTAAAGGAGAGATAAGGAGAGGATCCTTGGGTTTCTATGACTTGGGATTGAACCCAGATCTTCCCCAAGCATCACTTGAATAGGGAAAATTGGTCCAAGGAAAAAAGAAAACATTTGGAGGGGCAAAGAGAAAAAATGAGCAGTTGGGCCCTCAAAATGGGTTGTGGTAACATGCCATGGCCGTGGTCAAGATGCTTAGTTATAAGAGAATTCCAAGTGGCAGTGACACCAACACCACGAACGTGGCCAAACAGAGCTACAACGACCATTGCAGCTACCACAATCATGGTGAGGGGGTCTACAATGCACAACAACCTGACAAGAATGATCGTGGCGGTCAACACGGTCGTGGCGACTCCTTCTTACCTCACTTGTGACATTCAACACCAAAAATGACCTCCTCAACAAAATAGTCGTGTTCACCTCCATCCAGCACAGTTGTTCTCCCCTCCACACCCATGTTACCTTCCACGAGCGCCACAACTGAGGCCACTGAGCCTCCAACGTCACATTTTTACCTATATTTTTAGCCTTTACCACATTGTCGATGCCAACCCACCACGACCATGATCACCCTCATCCACCACGACCATGGTGACTACCCTAAGCCTACTACCTTTTGCACTAAATTTCCAATGCTACACCCACTTACCCTAGTTCTTCCCTACCACCTATATATATTAGAGTGGCGACCATAGCATGAGATTATCCTCCCTTGCGCATTCATTACACTCTCCCTAGCATTCAAGAGTTGTACCTAGCTTCTTACATCACCCTACTCCATTACCACCTGCCACTACCTTAAAAACTTTTTTTCTAGGGTTTCCACCACAATCCCCCATAATTCAATGCCATCCATCCACCTTGGAGGAAGGAACACGAGCTATAATAGCTAGGAGGTGAAAGAGAAGAAGCTTCCATGAGAATACATGGCTTTCTTCATCATTTTTCATTCCTTTTTACTCTTTTGTTTGATTATGAGTAGCTAAGCCCCCTTGGTGAGCTATTTGGGGGATCAAATGTCACACCACATTCGGGGAATGTAACTTGCAATGAACATAAATTCAATCTATGATGATTGTCTCCTACTTCTATCTTGTTTCCCATTATTCTACTTGTGATTTATGCTTCTAAACATGGATTGCTTGTTGTGTGATGCTTGAAAACACCTAGATTCTAGGGGAAAACAAATTGCATGTGGCTATTTTAGGAATTGCTCCTAGGTCCAACTAGTGGATCCCTAGCTAGAACCATATCTTCCTACATACAAATCTCTTCTCCTACAACTAAGTGTGAGATCGAAGTAGCTAGTATAAGAGTGATTACTGCAATTGCCTAGAGTTTTCTAATGGATAGATGGTGAGTATCATGAGGTGAAACACCCTCATATCTACTCTTCCTTCCTACCCTTGGATCTCAGTTACCCTAGTAACCCTTACCCTAGAAACCCAGATTAGTTAAATCCAATAGAAATCCTACCTAGACCTTGTTCCAATTGAGCATGTTAAGGCTAGATAGGGTGTTAAAGGGTGTAGTTCCCCTCCCACACTCCATTATATCCATACCAATAGTCTAGGGTGATTTCATTGCATTTAACCTATTGTTTGGTTTGGTAATCTAGAATGAAAATATAGGATTTTCATTTTATATCAACCCTCAACTTGGATTCTTGTGACATTCCCCCCAATGACCCACTCTTCCCGTAACTTGTCTAAAATCCATTTTGCTTACTTAGTTTGACTATGCTAGTGTAGTTACTTGCTTTAGTTGACCTTTAGTCAATTGTTTAGTTCTTGTTAGTTAATTTTTTCTAGAGTAGTTAGTGCATCTTGCTCCTTACCTAACCTAGATAGTGGTAGTTAGGCCTTTAATCACTCTAATGCCTTAATTTATAGTGTAGTGTAGTCTCTTGCTCTTGGTTAAGTAGTTGCTTTCTTTTCAAGTTAGAACTTCTTATTTATAGTTAACTTAGGGTTTTTACTAATCTAGTTCCTTTCTTGCTTTCAATTGCTTATTCATTGGTGTAATCAACCAAAACCAACTTCAAATCCTGAAAACTCTACTCTCTACTTTAGGAATGTAGCTCGCTCTAACCTAGCTCTAGCGCCCCCTCTCCTTGTGGATCGACCCTTATCTTGCCACTTGCCTATACTACAACATGACCCCGTGCGCTTGTGGGTGAAGTGTGGATAGTCTAAGTGATCGTGTTAGACTAGGTCCCTTATAAACTCAAAAGATACACATGTGTACGCCTAAGTTGCATATAATAAATTCCAATTGGTTAGTTGTAACCCAAGATAGTAAAAATGGACCAAGCTTTCTGGCATCATTATCGGGGATTAATGAACTCTATCTAGCTAGTTGGTGTATCTTAGCTTTTCCTACTTCCCTTACCATTGCTATTCTTTATTCTTTGTTTACTTTTGCATATTTGTCTTCTAACTTAGCTCTTGTTGCTTGTTTGTGCCATGTGCAAGTGACAGATGCCCATGATTGGGTGACGTTCAGCCTCAACTACTTTGGTTCCTTTTGATCCTGAGATAGGTAGAAGGAGACGTCAATGCCTATACTAACAACATCAAGAACTTGAGATGGTTGAGAAAGACCCCCGTACAGATGGAGGCGGTCCTCCACCATCACCCAACGACCTCCTCAATGAGAACTTCAATCCAGGGAATTACACCTTCCCCATTGCCACCCTTGTTGACCAAAGGTCGCGTCCACAATTTCCATTCCACCATCCCTCTTTGGACTCCTTCCCAACTTGTATGGGATGGAAATAAAAAAACCCATACCATCATTTTGATGCTTTTCTGGAGACACGCTCCACTTTCTACACCTGTGCAGCGACTGATGATTCCATAAGAAGAACCCTCTTCCCATTTTCACTCAAGGAGAAAGCCAAAGAATGGTATACGTCGAAGCCAGAACTGGTTACTTGGATGGTAGTGAAGAATGAGTTCTTGAAGAAATTCTACCCCATCTCAAAGTCGATGCATATGAGGAGGTGCATCACCTCATTCACTCAAAAGGAGAATGATCTATTTCAATAGACTTGCAAAAGATTCCAGAAGTTTCTGAGAGATTGTCCCACCATGATGTTCCTATTGGGAAGTTGTGCATTCCTACATTGGGCTGTCTGAACTGAGTCAAATGGTGGTTGATTCCTCTTGTAGTGGAACCTTCTTGACCAAGCCCCCAGAAGAGTCATGGACACAACAATAACCATCTCATCCCCAATTCATTCTCCAAAACCCAAACCCCCCATACCAAAGGTTGCCACCATGTCAACAACCACAACAACCACCACAAGCTTCCTCCTATACCACCCATGAGAAAGTGAAGGTTATGATACTATTGAGAAGTGGGAGGATTTTAGAATAACTAAGGTACACAACAATTGACAGCTCAGTCAATGTAGATAGATTTAATATCGTGATTCGAGACAATGATACTGAGATTCAAGATTATGATACTGTGATAGGAAATAGGGTTGATTCTATGATCTAGAGTGATGATATTGTGATTCTTGTGATACCACTTGACAATTTTGTTGATGTGAGTCAGTCGGGAGCACAACTCCCTCCCTTTCCTGATGCACTTAAAGAACCATCCACTGATAAAAGAGAGAAGAAACATACCAAGGATATATGGCGACCTTTAAACAAGTGTGGATTAATACCCCATTGCTAGATTCCATCAAGCAAGTTTTGTCCTATGCCAATTTATTGAAAGATTTGTCTACCTTCAAGAGAAGTACAACATGAAGAACAATGAGGTGAGTCAAGCTCACTGAGTAAGTGAGGTCTATTCTGCAACACACCATGCCAAAGAAAAGAAAATATCCTGGTGTACCCATCATTTCTTGCTACATTAGAGTACAACGCATAGACAAAGCTCTTCTTGAATCGGGTTTTAGTGTGATGTAATGTCGTATGATGTGTATGTTGAATTGAAAATGCGGCAATTAGGTCTGGATAACTACACCTTGCAATTGGCCAATTGTTCAGTGAAGACACCTCAAGGGTGAGTTGATGATGTGTTGGTGAGGCTTGATGACAACACCTCCACATTCTTTCCTATTGATTTTATCATGATTGATATGGAAAAAGACTCAAGGAAGGTACCTATTATCTTGGGGAGTCCCTTCATAGCTATAGTTGATGCAGTGATTCATGTGAGAACCAACACCAAGTATGTGACATTCATGGACATGAAGATACAGTTGAACATCTTCAAGGCTTCTGCTAAAGCACAGGTAATAGGTTCTACTGAAGAAGATTGCTATCTAATTGACTGCCTTGAGGATATTGTAAAAAAATGTCTACCTGCATGGATTCAAACTGCCACGCAGGATAACAATCTAGAGCCTATTGTGGAGTTTCCTAATGATAATGATGAGGAGGAATATGAACTCGCATTAGTGGCTGTAAGTGAGGATCCCCCTTCCATTTTTGAAAAACCTCTGAAGAGCTCCATTGAAGAAACTCTGATCCTTGAGCTCAAGTCTCTTCCTGAAGGCTTGAAGTATGCATTTCTAGGTTCTAATGACACCCTCTTGGTGATCATTTCTTCAATTATCTCTCTTAAGAAAGAAGATGTAATGATTCCTGTGTTGAAGAACATTATTCAAGCCATAGGATGGTCTATTACTGATTTGAGGGGTGTTGACCCCACCATTTGTGTCCATAGAAATTATCTTGAGGATGATGCAAGACCAACCAGCCAAATGCAAAGGAGGTTGAACCCAAAGTTGAAAGAGGTTCCAACACAAGAGGTTGTGAAGTTACCTGATGTTAGATCATCTATCCCATTTCTAACAGTACTTGGGTGAGTCCCATCCAAGTTGTACCCAAGAAGTGTAGGATCATCATGGCCGATAATGAAGATACAGAGTTAGTTACCTTGAGAGAGCAGTCCAAGTGGGGAATGTGTGTGGACTACAAGAAATTAAATGAAAAGACAAAGAAATACCATTTCCCTCTCTCATTCAATGATAAAATCTTGGAGAGACTTGCAACACAAATCTTCTACTTTTTTCTTGATGGTTATTCAAGTTACTTTCACATGGCAGTGTACCCAACAGTTCAACAAAAGACCACATTCACATGTCCTAGCGGCACATTTTCTTATAGGAGGATACCGTTTGGATTGTGTGATGCCCCATCCACATTTCAAAGATGTGTGACATCAATCTTTGTGGATATGTTGAATTTATGTCTTGAGGTCTTTATGAATGATTTCTTAGTGTTTGGAAAACCTTTGATAATTGTTTTCTCCATCTCAACGCCATTCTTTAAAGATGTGCCAAAGTCCATTTGGTATTTTCTTGGGAGAAAAATCATTTCATGGTTCCATAAGGCATAGTGTTGGGTGATAGAGTTTTAAAAGTTGGGATTGAGTTTGACAAGGTCAAAGTGGGTCTAATTTCCACTCTCACTATTCCTTCCATCGAGACACATGTTCGTTCTTTCTTTCTTGGGACATGCAGGTTTCTATTGTCAGTTCATCAAGTATTTAAGCTAGATTTCAAGACTATTGTTTCATTTGCTTGAAAAATATGTTGTGTTCATCTTTTATGACAAATGTGTTGAAGCCTTCAACCATTTGAAGTACAAGTTGGTTTGTGCTCCTATCATGCAACCCCCAGATTTCTCTTTGTCATTTGAGATCATGGTTGATGCTTCAAATATGGCAGTGGGGTCTGTGTTGTGCCAAAGGATTAGTCAAATCCTGACATGCTATCTACTATGCAAGTTAAACCCTGGATGAGGCTTAGAGGAACTACATAAGCATAGAGAAGGTGTTTCTTCCAATGATCTTCGCACTTGACAAAAATTTTCTCAGCTTTTACAAAACAAAGTCACTGTATACACAGATCAGAGCAAAGAAAGACTCTAAAACAAGATTGATTCATTGGATCATATTTCTCCAAGAGTTTGATTTGGAGATTGTTGACCAGAAGGGAATCAAAAATTCTACATCTGATCACCTTTTATGTATTGAGGTGCCACACGATGATGTGAACCAGATTAAGGAGGCAATGCCACATGAGTATCTCTTATTACTTTCCACCACCCCAAGACCATGGTACAAGCACATAGACAACTCTTAGCTAGTGGGAGGATACCGAGTGCTTGAACAAGGGAAGAGAGAAAGAGATTGTTTTCCATGGTGAAGAACTATGTGTGGGATGACCCACATCTTTTCAAGTATTTCTCTAATCAACTCATAAGAAGGTGTGTCCCCAAACATGAGAAGCAAGAGATTCTCTCCATGTTTCATTCTGGCATTTGTGGAGGACATTTTGGTGGAAAGCGTATAACTATTAAAGTTCTTCAAAGTGGGTTTTATTGGCCAACATTGTTCAAAGATTCTAATGAATATTGAAAGTGTTTCTTGAAGTGCCAAAAGGTGGGTACTATCTCAAAAAGGGACATAATGCCTCTATCACCTATTCTAGTGGTTGAGGTGTTTGATGTTTGGGGTATTGGTTGTATGGGTCCATTTTCCCCCTCTTTTGGGTATGTGTACATCTTGTTGGCTGTGGATGACATCTCTAAGTGGGTTGAAGAAATTGCTACAAGGACAAATGATCACAATGTAGTATGCAACTTTGTCAAGTCTAACATTTTTAGATGCTTTGGTATGCCAAGGGCAATGATTAGTGATGGAGGAATCCACTTAATTCATAGAACTTTTTAAGGATTGCTGAAAAGACATGGTGTGAACCATTGTGTGTCTACTCCTTACCACCCTCACACTAGTGGTCAAGTTGAGTTGTTCAATCGGGAGATAAAGATCATTCTTGAGAAGATGGTGAGACCAATCCATAAAGATTGGTCACTACATCTCAAGGAAGCTTTATGGGCATATAGAATAGCATGCAAAACCCCAATTGGCACCACACCATTCAAGCTTGTGTATGGTAAGCATTGCCATCTACCCATTGAAATGCAACACATGGTGCTATGGGCATTGAAATCTATGGATATGGATGTAGACACCTCCAGAGTAAGGAGGAAACTCTAGATCCATGAGTTAGAAGAGATGAGGAATGAAACCTATGAATTGTCAAAAAGCTACAAGGAAAGAACAAAGTTCTTGCATGACAAGTTGATCAAGAAGAAGAGTTTTGGGCCCATACAATGGATATGATTGTATAATTCAAGGATGAAGTTATTTTTCAGAAAGCTTATATCTAGATGGGAAGGACCTTATTGAGTCAAGCAAGTGTATGCTCTGGTGCTATTGTGATATGTGAAAAGGAGGTACAAAGGAATTTGTTGTCAATGGACAAAGATTGAAGGTTGTTGTTGAAGTTGGTCCAGATAAGGCAAATCAAAGTTTTGACATCATTATGTTAGTTGAGGAAATCCCCTTTGATGAAGATTTATGCTTGAATTCACAAGAGAAGAACATACAATTCAAGGATGCTCGAAAAGTTCTAAGAGGATGAATGAATCAGTAATCAATAAACAACAAGCCTGCATTAAGGTGTGAACTTTAGCGTTAGTGGGAGGAAACCCAACTATGTTTGGGAACTTTTACACCCAACCTTCAATTGTTTATACTTTTCATTTGCTTTTACACTTTCCAAAATCACATACACACTTGTATCTAATAATTTTCATTTAGATTTTGAGATGTGGCATGAGAAATAGGTTAGAGAGCGTGAGAAGATGAGTTTAACAACTACAATGAGAGAGAAATGTGGTGTCACAACATTTGCATTGAAAAATATGAAGTTTCATGAAGTTTTTGTGAATTTGTGAACTTAGAAGACACACCATAGTCATGGTAAATTAAAATAGCCACGGTGATTACGTTCAAAAAATACAGGAGAATTTTGAAAAAAAGAAGCAAACACCACGATCATGGAGTGCACCATGGGCATGTTAGTAGCCTGCCACCATCGTTGTGGTCATCACCATGGGCGTAATGAAAAATTCCCAACCTAGTTTTGGTGACATGCCACGAGTGACGCACATTTTTTCAAAATCATAGGAAAATTTTGGAGATTTGAAGGAGGATGACCACGTTCATGTTGACTGACACGGGCGTGGCGCTTAGCAGCCACCATGGTCATTGCAGTCGCCACGAGCCTGGCGAGGGAGGAGTTCTATAGCCACTTATGATGCCCCCATGGGTGTGGCACCCATGACTACTGTGCCACCACCAGACCACCTCAATCGTGGCCTCCACCACAATAGTGGGGAGGCCCGAACCCACCAGTTCAAGTGTATTTTCTTCCATCCACCGTGACTCTTCCACTTCATTTCTTCGACGCCTGACACCCGTGGCAAATAGAGAGTGCACACCGACTACCTACTCCACCTCAAGCCCTTCTTGACTAACAATACACCTCCCTATCACCTCCCTCACATCTGCCACACCTTTCTCTACCATTTCCACCACTAAAACATCTCCAAAATGCCATCATTCCCATTCCTATCTTCACTGAACCAACCACAACAACCCTAAACCTACCTCACCTGACCCATCTTCTTCCACCATTACTTCTTCCAAACCAGTCCTCTACATCCATCTCAACCTTTTTCATCATCCTGAACCCATTAATACCTCCAATTCACCATTTTCTCCATAAATCCAACCTAGTCTTCCTCCACTTTCTCTACCTAGCAATGAAGAAGGTGGGCAAGGTAATAATGAAATGGGCTTAGAGTATCCTCCACACAATCACGGGGGACAAAGTACACACAAATAAAGCACCCACCAACCTTCCCATGCCCTCTTGCAGCCACACACCATTACCTTCAAACTCAATTAATAGTCTTCAATGTTCAGCGTCTGTGGGTGGTTCTCACATCCGCTTGTCCGGGAGCCACCACACCTCCAATGCTACATATGAGGAAGAGGAGGAGGAGTCCAAGACAAACATTGATGCTATGATTGATGAATTAGAGATAGAGGTCACTACCCGTCCACAACGAGGAAAGGGGGAAGATGCCCCTTCTTTTTCACGCACTCTGCCTCGACCTATGTCATCATGTCACTCCACTTCTTTATCCATGTAAAGGCTACATCAGTAGCCATGAGCATGATGATAGTTGATCATTGAGGAAGAAGAGGATGCTCAGGATGATGAACCCAAGAAGAGAGTTCCCTTGAATCTTGACACAAGCTCCGTGTTACACACATACTAGGTTGAGGAAGAGGATTAGGATCTGACTTTAGAGCTAATGGATATTATAGCTTCACTTGATACAGAAAGGTTGAGAGGAATTAGCAAGCTCCCCGAGGGAGTTTCCTATGGGAGAGGGAGCAAAAGAAAGATCATAGTGAGACCTCTCCACCCCGAGTGCATGACGAGGAGGGTGATTGCAACCTGCTATGACTTCCAGCATACAATGGAAGCCATCAACATCAGAAAACCTTAGGAATGAGTTGCTAGATTGTAGATTTTATAAGGTGCTTTGTACATCTTAAGATACACATGTTGAGCTGACACATCAATTCTTTAGAACTTTGGAAAGGGTCAAGTATAGAGGGGAGTAGGCCATTAGATTTGAAGTGCAAAATGAGATCCATACTATTACAGTTTTGCAACTGAATAGTATCTTTTCCATGATCCTGAAGAAGCCAAGCAACTTGATAAGGGCCGCCTTGAAAAAGAAATAAAAATCAACTATGTGTCCAGTGCTATGGCATGACAGGATAGGGAAACTTCACACCTAGGAAATCAAAGACCAGTGGAATCCATAATCCTTCTCTTAGGTATTTATAGAAGATCATTGCTAATACCATTATGGGGTGGTATGACAATTAGGGAAGTTGTTCACATAAAGATCTATTCGTGATGCATTGGGTGATAAAGAACAAACATCTCAACCTAGGAGTGCTCCTTATTGATCACATGAGGTCAATCCCATCCAAAAGTAATACTCCTTTCATCATGGGTGGGATTGTAACCTCCATAGCCCTAGCCCTAGGATGTGATATGACTGGGCTCACCAAAGTTGAGGGAGCAAAGTTTGTTGATATGAAATACCTCATCCTCTCCCAAATGATCACAATGGTTTACAATAAAATGATGTATAATGTCAACCCCTTTATCCCTAAATTCATTCTTGAGCTTCGATATCACACATACCCCCTCATTGAAACTATAGGTCTCACTGAGAATTTAAGTGAATTTTTGAGGAAGTGGGAGTTGAGCTACAAATAGAGGCCCACCATGTGAGAAGAAAAGAAGAGGAAGCATCATCTCAGTAGTAGCCTACAATGAATTCCTATGACATGTCCACCATACAGGCACACCTGGAAGGCATTCAGCAGACCCAACAAACCACGTAGCATATTCAACAGTACATATGGAAGGATCAACAACAAACACATTATCAGATCAATCACATGTGCCATTATCAACATGTACGAGCACAAAGGAACCCCCAATGGGAGGAAGACTATTGGGATGCCATTTTTATGCATATCTTGAGACTTATCCTCCCCCATAGGCAGACTATTGGGGTTACTACTACCAGTTACCTCCTCCTCAAGTCGGTATGATACGTTATCAAGCCATCCTTCCACTTCAACAGGAAGACCCACCATTACAGGGAGACCTACCACCAGACCCACCTCAGACATTGATACATACCCTACCTTCCCTATGCTTTCGTTTAATGTTGAGGATAACATGATTCAAAATTTTGGGGTGGTAGGGTGGTAGGCACCCTATCTCATATCTTCTCATTTTGATTGATATATTTCACCTTGTTCCACCCGATTGACTATTTGATTGACAACATCTCATTTAGCATAGATTGTTTTGTACTTGCATTCATGTGTATCATGTAGTTAACTTCATGCATTGTTTGCATGATTTTTCAAAAAAATATCTTTCTGCCATTCCATCTCATGCACTGCATTTTCATGTAGATTTTGGTAACTCTTGTTTGTTTTAGTTAGGATTTGTTGCTTTATACTTTAAATTCCCTTAAGGAGGTTTGGATGTGATTAAAATGCAAGTTGGTGCCATTTTATCAAATTTTGCCCAAATTTGGAATTTCTTGTCTAGAAAAGCATGTTTTGACTTAATATCCACCTACTGATGTGAAAATCTTGATCTATGACAATGCATTCTAAGTTAGTATGTTTTATTGCTAAATGGTCTTGATTGTTCACTTTTTGATTGTGAATCACCGCTCTTATGTTTGGGAATGGTTTGGTGGTTGAGTAGTGACTTGAGCAAGCTATGAACGTTAGGTCTTATGGAATCACATGAGAGAAGTTTAAATTTCATGTTGTTCACTCATGTGTTGTGACATTATTTGATGAAGTGTTGGAATAGCTTTCATGCATGAGATTTTATGTCGAGAACCACACTAGTGAACCCTCTTTGATCCAATTTTTCTTTCATCATCTTATTACCCTTCGCCTCATGAAAGGATGCCAAAGTGCACACATTTATCCTTGTCCACCTCCAAAAGTTTGCTGTGGCCATATCTATATCGCATTGCTTCACTCTCACCACCATATGCCCTACATGCACCATGGGCAAAGAATAGAAAAAAAAGAGAAAAGAGAAGAAACAACAAAAATATGCTCCTATGTAATAGCATCTAAATAGAGAAAAGATGAGTGATCTATGTAATAGCACTCCAATCTCTTACCACAATTCTTTCTTCTATCTCCATACCCATTGAGCTAGGAAACACCAAACCAAGCTCACTTCACCCTTTTTCCACAGACATGTGGGTCACTTAGTGTGGTTTGAAGGATAAGATTGAATGCATGAAAATGATATAGCACTCCTAGTCATATTTGGTTAACACCATCATGAAATGGTCTACCTGGAGCTACATGAAAGAAATATGGACAGCTTTAGTGTTCTATACCCTATATTTGAAATTTGTGTACTTAGTGCTCTTTTCAAGATTAGTTTGTGAAAATGGAGAGGAGAGAGGTGGAGCACATGTACTTAGTCACTTTTTAGCCCATTTATTCAATAATCATATTTTGCAATGCATATATCATTCTTATTTGTTAAAAAAATTAAAGAGAGATTAAATTGGAGCATACTTGAGGACAAGTATATCTTAAGTTTAGGGTGGTGATGCAGCCCTGTTTAGAGCCCCATCTTGTGTTTTTTTACATCATAATCACATGTAAAAAATCTTAGAATGCAAGTTATTTCCCCCAATATGTGATTTCATAACAAATGCACTTATGGCTACTTTTTTATATTTTTAGGGTTTTGGTACATGCATTGGATGTAAAAGGGATAGAAGGAGAGGATCCTTGGTTTTCTATGACTCAGTATGGGACCCAGATCTTCCCCAAGAATCCCTTGAATAGGAAAAAATTGGTCCAAGGCAAAAAGCAACCATTTTGAGGAGCTAAGAGAAAAAAATGAGCAACTGGGCCTTCAAAATAGGTCGTGGTATCATGTCACAACCATGGATAAGATGCTCAATTTATAGGAGAATTCCAAGTTGTAGTGACATCAATACCATGGTTGTGGCCATGCAGAGCTATCACGACCATTATAGTTGTCACGGCCGTGGCAAGGGTGTCTACAACATGCAACAACCCGACCAAAATGACCATGGACATCAACATGATTGTGGTGCTTTCTTCCTACCTCGCCCGTGGCATTTGGCACTGACAATGACCTACTCAACAAAATGGATGTATCCAACTCTCTCCAACATGGTCGTTGTCCCCTCCACACTCGAGTTATCTTCCACCCACCAAGGCCGTGGTGAGCCTCCAAAGTCACATTTTTAACTATAATTTTATCCTTCACCACCTCAGCCGTACCAACCCACCAAAACTGGGATCACCCTCATCCACCACAATGGTGGTGACTACCATGACCATGGTGACTACCCTAACCCTACAACGTTTTGCACAGAATTTCCAATACTACCCCCACTTATCCCAATGCTTCCCCACCACCTATATATACTAGAGTGGCGGCCATAGCATGAGGTTAGCCTCCCTTTCTATTACTTAAGTAGTTTCTTTCTTATATAGTTAGAATTTTTTTTTTGGTCAGTATTATATAGTTCCTGCTAATATAGTTAGAATTGCTTGTTTAAGGTTAATTTAAGGTTTCTGCTAATATAGTTCCTTCTTTCTTTAAATTGCTTTCATCATTAGAGTAATCAACCAAAACCAACTTCAAATCCTAAAAACCCAACTCTCTGCTTTAGGAACATAGCTCACCCTAACCTAGCTCTAGTACACCCTCTTTCCCAGTGGATCAACCCTTATCTTTCCACTTGCCTATACTACAACACAACCTCTTATGTTTGCGGGTGAAGTTTGGATAGTCTAACCGTGTGTGTTAGACTAGGTCCCTAATAAATTTGAAAGATCCACGTGTGTACCCCAAAGTTACATCTAATCAAAATCAAATTTGTTTGTTGTAACCCAAGGTAGTGAAAATGCACCAATGGGTATGTTTCTATTACCCATGAAATTATTTCTATAGTTGAGCATCTATATTGAATTATAGACACTAGGGATAATGCTCATGTTTGGGTTGAAAAGTCTTTGTTTGCATCAGACAAGTTCTCTTTAGGGAGATCATGACTTTGGGCTATTTAAGCTTTATAGAAGTCAAAGTCAAAGGACATGTGGATCTACAGCTTCCTTTGGGAAAGGTTCTAACACTTCATAGAGTCAGGCATGTTTTATCTATTCATCTTACTATTATAAGTGGTATAATATTAGTTAGAGATGGTTTACAAATATATTGCAGATGTAATGAATCAATATAACTCATGTTCAAGATGGTTTATTTCTTGACAAAGGGTACTTTTGTGATCTAAAGAACATTTTCAAATTCATGAAGAACCTATTGTTTCAAATTTTACTTTTTATTTGAATGATAATGTGATTTACTTGAATCTTGTATCATTTGACTTATGACATTGTTGTTTTGGTCATGTGAATGGTAGAGTTTTGAAATGCATGATGAATATGGATTTGATCCTCAAAATTGAAATTAATAATAGTATATGAGAAATTTTATTTACAAAATAAACTTCCTAAAAGCTTTTTCATTCTGTGAATAAGAATTAGATTTAGTGCATACTAATATATGTGAGTTTTATGAAATTTCAACTAGGGATCATTAACATTATTTATAACTTTCATGGTGATTCTAGTACATACTGTTAGGTCTATTATCTTTGAAGTAAATAAGAAGCAATAACAAAATTCAATAAATTTAAGAAATAAGCAAAAAAGCAAATTGGTAAGATATTTCATAGATTAAGGTCTGATCAGGAAGGAGAGTACACCTTCAACTTATTTATGGAATTTTATCAATTCCATGGAATGGTTCATAATGTTATTGCTCGTTATACACCTCAATCTAATGGGATTGTAGAAAGTAAGAATCAAATCATGATAGATGTGGTAAGTATTTTTCTCTAAATTCCAAAAAGTCCCTAGTTTATGTGGGGGAAAGCTTTAAGTACGACTTGCATTATTCTAAATAGACCCTGTAAACATAATCTTAGTAGTCCATTTGAGTTATGGAGAAGTTAAAAAGGCAAGTTTCAAATATCTTGGAGTGTGGGTGTGCCTCCTAAAGGTACCTATCCCTGAACACAAAAGGAACAAATTGGGAACAAGACAATAAATGTCATTTTTATGTAGAGGCAAGTTGTGCCTATAGATTCTTGATTGTAAAATCTAAAATCTCTAGAAATGATGTCAATACAATAGTAGATCTTTGTGATGCAATATTTTTAGAAGATGTCTTTCCCATGAAATCTGGTGTCCCCAAGGAAATTTTTCAAGAGGAACTATTTACCACATGTTCCATTCTAGAGCACATGGGAAGGATGAAAAATGAGAGGGATGGCTCAAAACATATCACTTCTGAATATGATGATTATAAAGAAATGGTTGAACCAAGGAGAAGCAAAGGACCTATGAAATCCAAAGAGGAAGTGAGTTCCACACACAAAATGTTGAGTTTGATCTTTCAACCTTCAAGAAAGTTATGGCTTCCCCAGAAGATAAGTTTGGAAAGGAAGTCATTTATGATAAAATCCAATCAATTCTTTCAAATGGAACTTGGGAATTTGGTGGATTTGCCTACTAGTTGTTCTACGGTTGAATTTAAATGGATAGTTAAAAGGAAACTCAATGTAGATGGGAAAATCAATAAGTATACTGCTAGATTGGTTATAAAATAGTACATATAAAGGGAAGGAAATGACTATTTGATATATATTCTTTTGTATCTCTCATCACCACAATTTGTGTGCTGATAGAACTAACTTCTATTTATAATCTCATTATCCATTAGATGGATGGGAAGACCGTGTTCTTACACGGTGATCTTCAAGAGAAGGTATATGTGGAACAACCTGAGGGTTTTATGGGATGCGGGAATGAATCCAACATGTGTAAAGTATTTAAGATATTGTATGGCTTAAAATAAGCCTCTAAGCAATGGAATAAAAAATTTAATTCTATTTTATCAATTTTTGGCTTCATTTTTAATGATTTTGATAAGTATGTTTACCGCAAGATCATTAATGATAGATTTTTCATCTTATGCTTATATTTAGATGATATTCTACTTTTGAGTTCTTATATAAAGTAGTAAATGAGAAAAAGTCATTCTTGTTTAGTAAATTTGAGATGAAAGATATGGGTGTTGCTAATGTGATTTTAGGGCTTAAGATCACAAGGTCTATTGATGGTGTAGCACACTCTCAATGTCATTGTGTTGAGAAGGAATTGTAGAGATTTGAATACAAATCACTTAGACTTGCTAAGGCTCCATATGATTCATCCGAGCTCTTATTCAAGAATGAGAGTGGTGTTCTTATGTTTCAGTTATGATACTCTTCGATATTAAAAGTTTGATGTATCTTATGAACTGGATATAAACAAACATTGTATCTAACATGAGCTAGTTGAGTAGATACACCACTTGTCCTAACAAGACCCATTAGGAAGATCCTGATAGAGTGTTAAGGTATATCAAGGGAACTAGTTATCTTGGTTTGCATAATGCAAATATCCTTCTATAGTTGAAGGGTATAGTGATGCAAGTTAGATTGACATGAACACTAGGAGCATTGGTGTCTCAAGATATGTATTCATATCAAGAGGATGTACTTTTTCTTGGAGGTTTAAGAAATAGACCATATCGGTCCACCTTTGAGTCTTATTTATGTGTTTTAGATGAAACTGTATCAGAAGATGAATGGCTATATGAACTCATATCTAGCTTACCTATGGTAAAGAAGCCCCTTCTTGCAATTTTATTTCAATATAATAGCACAAAAACTGTTTCCAAGATAAGGAGTTCCAAGTACAATAAAAAACAACATAGACATGTCCAACTCGGAGTCAAGTTTGTAAGGAGTTGGTGCCTAATGGGGGTGTGTCTGTTGACTATGTAGCTACAAAAGAAAATACAATGGATCCTTTGATTAAAGGTCTTACTTTGGCCTTAGTTGAGAATCCAGGTAGAGGATGGGACTGAAACCCCTCTTGATTTGTGGACGGTAGCAAATCAACCCAAGAGAGTGGATAATCCACAAATTGGGTCAATGTGGCAATAACAAGTTGTCAGGTGAATTGGTTGACACTATGTAATTTACTTGATGTTTTTAGAATCTATTTGTCTATCCTCTACAAACATGTTAGTGTTGTGACTACAAATTAGTAAGAGATTAGTCTCTAAATGGTGTTGTGTTCTAGGATAGGATGCTAGAAGTACATCCTTGGAGACTATATCTAAATGAATGATGTTGTGTAGGCTTCAATAGGAGAATTGAAATCCTCTCTAATATCAATCATGATTCTTGATTTGGATGCATTGCCTTTAATGCTATTGTATTTATTATGTTATTACCAACTGATACTCTTACATCCAAGGTTTAGGTTCAAGATGTCAGTTCACCTAGTTGATGTGAGGGTTTACGTTTGATAACTCACATATGGTTCAAACTAAAAGGTACCTAATAAAAGAATAGTATGGAGAATTGAGTGGCAAAGCACAATATATATTGGACTTTGTGGGGAATTCTTAGCTATATTAGCTTTGGCTAATACTAGTTAGCATGGATTAAGCCCAATTTATATGCAGTTAGTGTAGATAAGATATGGAGGAGAAGTAGTTTTTGTGTTTTGTGGAAACTAGGAATAGAAGTGGGAAATTGTCATTTATATGCCTTCTCCTTTTTTTTTAAAACATGATTACTACTAAATTAATTAATTATAAATTAATTAATTAAGTGTTTAGATAATGTTTTCTAAAAAGGAACTCCTCACATTCTTCTAAATTGGAAAGAGACTCCTCATATTCCTTTGACATTGGAAAGATACTCCTCATATTTCTTTTACATGTGCAAGAGTGTCGATGTGATTGTGTCAAACTGGGAATATGATTGAGCATGGAAGTTATATAATTAAGGCCCTTGGCTGTAGAGTTAAACACAATCTCAAATTACAAATCCCACATATAAAATTTCACAGATCTAAGACACAAGTATGTCGTATGTGTTTTGTTACCCTACCATCATTGTTTTGTGTAATTGCTTCCTTTTGATGTGGATTTCTCTCTTGGAGTTCATCTCCTATGTAAAAAAAATCTTTTTCAGACCCTTCTCTTCTATGAAGTGATCTGTCAATTTATGGTACATAATGACTTCTAAGTTACATGGGTTGTGTTGTTGTTGTTGGTCGTCTTTGTGTGAATGAGATGGCATTCTACTACATGTTCATGACCAGATCAACTGGAAGAACAGTGAGAATCCAAAGTATAGGAGAGTGATGATTTCTTTAAGTAGCATCTCTCTTCTTCAAGAGAACTCTCCAATTCAAGTTTACTAACTTATTTTATTTTATTATCTTGTCTATTCTTAACTTGACATATTAACATGTTATTTTAATTTCAACTGCCTGCTATTTATTATAATGATGTTCTAAAATCTAATAGAAGATTAGACTAAAATAAGAGAGGCAGACAATCAAGTGGCCCCAATCTGGAACCAAAAAACAAGAGAGGTAGAAGCTATCTAGTGCGTAAGAATGTACCCACACTTCACCCATATCCATGGGCTAAACGAGAATAATGACATTAGCACAATGCCCAAGTCTTTTTTTTAATTGAACAAAAAATAATGCTATATTGCCATTAAGAAAATGAATTTATTAATATGTACATAAGTCATACATTTTTTAAAATGAAAACTCTAGACATTGACACTTTACCTAATATTGAAAAATACCATATTAGTAGCTAAAATGAAATTGGGTGGATATTTAATATAATGTATGCAGGTCAAATATGTTTTAGTTATGTGGAAAACAATATGATGGGGGGAATCTCCTAACGTGTAGAGGTTTTTCTTATTGATAGGAGGCAACCACCCTTTCCTATAAATAGGATAAGGGGAAGTATATAGAAATAGAACAAACCCTAATGGACCAATACACCATCGAGCCCATATTACAAATAGTCTAAACAAAACTTAACTAAAAGACTAAACCACTTAAGTAAATAGACACTCTAACACTCCTCCTCAAGTTGGAGCTGAAGATAATCCCAAGTCATCTTACAAACAAACAGACACATAGACTAAACAAAATAAAAAGATAACAATAAGTCACTCAATCACTCAAATACTCCCCATCAAGTAGATACTCCAAAGCAACAAATATCTAGGAAAGTGTAGAGGCATCTTGATCATCATAATGACATCTGGAGCAAAAGAAAGAGTAGCAGATAGGCACTAAGATCTTCATCATAGTCGTCATCGAAGTAGCCAAAGATTGTTGGATCACAAGTCCTAGAGAGTTCTAGGTTATAAGAAGAAGCAATAGTCAATATGTAAACAAAGCACAGATGAAATAGAGAGGGTTGGATCATAGTAGCATAAAGTCAACATGCACACAAAGCATGTACAAGTAGAGAGTCAACATGCATAAAACACAAACAAACCAGAGAGTGATGGCACACAGAAGCAAAAGTCAACGATGTAGACAGATAGAAGACTAGTGTGGAAAGTAGCAAACAAATAATTAACTTCAATATGCAATGTAGATGAAGCTCCGTGTAATGTCAGAAACAAAAGTCTTCATCATTTTCCCTCTTCATAAATTATCCATCATAGTAGAAGAAGCTAATGTACAGAGAGTGTTTATTCATAGAGTTCAGAAATTGTTGGCACACGAAGTTCAAAGAGTATGGTTTACAGTAGGAAGTCAACATACAAACAAAGCACAAATAGTAGATGGTGCAAAAGCACAAAGCAATAAGTCAAATTGTGTTAATCATAGCACAAGTAGCAAGAATGACGTCCCAATATGTAACTTCATAGCAATAGTCGAGGTAGATGAAGAATAAGAAATAGTAGCAGTAGAAAACTCCATATAGCATAAGGATCCATATACTTATATATAGCACAAAGACCCATAGAACAACAATAAATAGTGGCATGAAGATGCAAATAGCAGCATGTCTAAATTCTTCTACTTCTTTCTTCATCTCTCCTCCATCTCATCTTTTTCCTTTACTCTTCATCCTCCATTCTCCCCCTCACAACAACCACAAAAAGAGTCAAGAGACTGGTTGGAGTGGAGAGTCAAAAATAATGGTAGAGGTAGAGTTATGTAGGCAAATATGTGGAGGAAGGAAGTGTAATGCAAAAAAAAAGATAAAAATTGATATGGGGGTGAATAAGTATTGAGGAGGTAGGAAAATGGTAAGTAGCACTAAAAGTTTGAGGGTGTAAAAAATATAAAATACTGAAATAGAGAAGATAATTATTTTCGGTAAGGATAAAGAAGAGACACACCATATATAGATACCTCTATCATATGATAGAATCATTGTAGAATGACAACATAAAGCAACATGAAGTAGTGGACACAATGTGTCATTGAAGAGACACGACGTGTTGTAATATAGTAGATGCATCAATAGTAGTCAGTGCCAACAGAAGCAGGGGACATGTCATGTCGATGAAGAGAAACGTCGTGTCAGTTCACATAGTAGCAATAGTCAGTACCGACAAGAAGTATGTGACACGCCATGTCATTGACCAACACACCGTGTCAGTTGACAGAACCTCAGGGCTGAGTATAGGCAACACTCCATGTCTTTATGCGATATGTCATGTCATAATGCAGGCAACATGTTGTGTCTTTACATGAACAGACCTTACGAACAAAGTAGCACATGAAGCAGACACTGGCTACACATCATGTTTGGAAGTAAAATGATGTGTTGATGGTAAACAACAGTAGGAAAACCCCAAAAACAATAGCAAAAGAAGAGGAAATCTTTCTATGTCTCCACCATTAACATGGGGACGATGTATCCCCAATATCAGCTAAAACGAGAGATATTTATCCAAGATTTTGGAAATCTCGATGGTGGAGGCGTGAAGTAGAATGGTGTCAGAGTATAATGGCAGTGCAGATCTATGATGATGGCGGAGAATAGGATAGTACCGGCTTCATTAGCAAGTAAGATTGACAGAGGCATGGTGGCCCTTGTAGATCTAGATACCAACAACTTCATAGGATGATTTTTTTAATGAAGATGGAGACAGATCGAAGGAGATGACTTCAAGGAGAAATAAGGATAGAAAATCCCTACGGGCAGCCATTAGCAGTGCCTAGCAACGGTCATGGCTTCCTACAAGGAGAGGCAACTCTTTCTTGCACTCCTCTCTCTCTGGGTTGGGGGAAGCAGATGATCGACTGCTTTGATACCATGTAGAAAACAATATTATGGGCGAAATCCCCTAAAGTGTAGATATTTTTGTTATTGATAGGAGGCAGCCACCCTTTCCTCTAAATAGGATAAGGGGAAGCATACAAACACGTAACAAACCCTAATGGGACAATACACCATTGGGCCCATATTATAACTAGACTAAACAAAACATAAGTAAAAGATTGAACCAATTATGTAAATAAATATTCTAACAAGTTACCTTTTTGTACCATCCAAAAATCCTTGCTCTCTTTCTGTATAATGCTAGACAAATTCTCACTGTAATATGTTCTAACGAACCCCCTATTGTTATCCTTATCATCTCTCAAAAACCGATTCATGTATCAGCCTTTCCATTCACATCATCTTGTCTTCGATTTATTTGACTTTACCTCATCTATGTTAATTATTATATAATGAAACATAAAAGAAGGTACTTTGTATTACATAACATAAAGAAATATAGTATTACACAACATGTGAAATCTGATATGAGGTAAAATAGTTGAAATCATTGTATATATTATATGTACATACTAATACACAATATATATAAAACATGTATCATAAATAGCACGATACTTTATATGTTGAATTCTAATCATGAATACAATAGTGTATTATATGAAAATGTACTATTATTATGCCATATGTATGTTTTATTGAAAATGAATTTATAATGAAATCTAGTTTGTTGTATAACTATAAGTACAGTGTGGCATGGGGGATATTTTAGTGCCACATACCTAGTTCAAAGTCAACATTAATCTTTATTAGACATAATGTTAACAACCATTCCTTCACAAGGAATAGAGGAGAGAAATGAGAGTACACACATACACACCACTCTGGGTCAGGCAGACGTTGGACTTTCGAAAATAATCTTCGGCATTGTTATGTCCTAAAAGATTTTAAGGTAAATCTATTCAAGTTGGAATGACATTTGACATAATGCATTTTGTATCCAGTCAAATATGACTTAAATTAACCGAATAAACACCACACTTTTTGGTTGGATGTGTTAGCTCATATGATCATACTCTTAGATCACATTTTCTACTTCCAGATGGAGTCTTCACTTATAATGAAAAAGTAGTGGATAATTTTTCAGGAATACTAGAGAAAGGTATGAAATTTCTCACACATATAGAGCATGCACACACACTCTGTTGGGCGATACTCTAGATTAGGGGATGATTTTTATTATATTTTCATAAAACAAAGTTTTAAAAATAAAACTAACAGTGGAAGTGTATTTACATTTTGTGTCAGGCCCAATATGACAATTATTCAAATAAGTATTACACAATTTTGGTGGAACATGTTAAGTCATATGGTGTTATATGTTGCGTATTCAGTCTAATGTGGTTAGAATGGTGACATATCAGAGCAAGAGTGGGATGTATACTGAGAAAAATGTTTATTTGATCATATGCAAGTCAAATATAAGTATCTAGCCTATTGTTTCTGGTAGAATATGTGTACACACTGTCAAATTTGATTTCCAATAAAGTAAAATTAATTTGTTGATACTTTAATTATGAATACGTGTTTCCATGAAAGAGAGAAATTTCAATTTCTAATGCCTACATATTTTACTATAAGAAACGTCTTGTTATGCTATTGGTTATGTATTATACATTAAAGTAAATGTTAGATATTGAATTGATTCATATTGAGTTACAATTGATTTTCATATCACATATGATATAAAGTCATAACTATTGTATTAAATTATTTAAGATAATTTACTTTATGTTTTATTACAAAAACATTAAAATGAAAAGAAGGTAGCAGCAATCACATGAGTCAATACGGCATGAAATAAAAAGGACAACTCGGACCTCATTATTGCGGGAGGATGAAAAAGACAACAATGGGAGATTGATTAGTATTTATGAAAGAAGAGGGTGTTTTTGGACCTTTAGGGAAAGAGAGGGTGTTTGGAAAAAGAACTCTCAATAAAATAGCCAACACAATACACAGATCTACGACCGTACAAAAAATTGATGGCATTATACATTTTAAAATTGGGCGAGGGATATTGTGGTTTGCAAATTCAGATGCCTCAATAATGGGATATGGACTCCACCGAGAAGTGTAAAAGGAGGGGGTATTTCTATCTTAGTCCCAAATATATCAATGTTCTTAACAATACCATTTATTTTAAATTGGTGAGGTGTCAAATCTATTGTTAGAATAAATTGTATTGTTCTTTATTCAAGGCATGTGGCATCGTAAGAACCATCACATTGTAAAGAACATAATGTTGTGTTTGTGAATTATTAGAGTTGTTTCTGCACATTGTTTTTTCATGTTTTTGTTGTAGAGATGGAGTCCTTTGTTAGGGCTCCTATGAGAACTGATGTTCTTGAGAATTAGGGAATCACAACTTTACAAGACAAAGTTCTAGTAATTTTATAATCCCAAAAATAAAGAATACATGGTGTGCATTTAAATGTTGTAAATCAACTCCACAAATATTTTATTGAGAACCCTTCAACCTTCGTATAATTACTTTATAGTATACTAATCCTTAACCATGAGATCTTTTAAGATAAGGGAGAGTACAATATGTTGCATCAAGATGACATGGTTGAGGAGTATCCATAAAGTGATTAAGCACTCCTACTTTTAAGAGATATCAATGCAAGTCATAAGGGAGAGTACAATATGTTGCATCAAGATGACATTGTTGAGGAGTATCCATAAAGTGATTAAGCACTCCTACTTTTAAGAGATATCAATGCAATTCATGGTCAACTATAGAAGTTTTTCAACCAATAATTTGTAGTAGAAATATCATCTAGTTACTTACAGGAGGTATAGAACCATTGTACTCTATAGGTGAGATGGAAAGCCTACAATCTAGCATCCCAGTTTGCTCTTAAAGATCCAATGTGTATATCAGTTGATATTGAGATAATCTATGTTTTGTATGACCAACACCTATACTAAGAAAATGTTGGGAATCAAGAGGAGGAAAGGTGAAGTAAAAGAACAATAAAATTATCACGATGGTCCCATGAAAGGATCTTGTTCGTTGTTCCATATTTAGAAAATAAGGATTGCTACATATAATTTGTTGCTGAAAGAGTTTCGTAAAGTCCTGGTGTGAAGGTGATGTGTGTTTTAGTTGTTGTCTTCCTCCTCCATGTGTGCAAGTAGTGTAGCTAGTCTCCAACACAAGTGCCCCCTACTTATTGATGCACTCATCTATGCATATGGATGTGAACTCTATCTAGAAGGAGGGTGTTACATCTTGTGGGTTCCTAGATATGTAGCTATGTTTCTCTCCTACACTCTCTGTGATGGCTAAGGTTTCCAAAATTTTGTTGCACTAATGCGAGTGGAGGTTCTACACAAAACAAACAAACATGAAAAATAAAATAGGATTTCTAACAATAATAAAATAGGATTTGGTTCATGTGAACCATTAATGGTCTAATGATTCTATTAACTACAACCAAGTTTGATTGGTACTCACTATCTGAATGATTAAGTAAATACAATACAAACTCTTCCTCTTCAAGGATCTAACCTTATGCACGTGAAGTATGATTATGTGTGTGAACATATAGTTTAGATACTATGTTGGAAATGATTTCTCTAATCATTTTGTGACTTCCCAAGCAATGAGAAATATCTAGCAACACATCATTTCTTGTAATTGGACAAGGTAATGGACTTTCAACCTTTTTGTGAAAAGTATTACTGTGGTTGTATAGTCCCTTTGTCATTGATATGCATATTGAATCTAAGGATGTAAATGGGACTTTGTAGTGTTTGTTGTTGAATCTAAGGATGGAATTGAAATCCTATTAATATTCAACCTATGTTTCTTAATCTAGAGTAAATTATTGAGGTGCATCTAATCTCAATATCTAGTATTGACTCACATGAGCATGGTCATGCATTTCATAGTTTAACTTTTAAGCACACAAGATATAGCTCTAATAGAAGGGGCAAGTTACACCTACATCACTCATAATGGCCCAAGTGTGTCAGATTGCACCATAGTACTACTTTGATGAAAAACCTTTTAGTTACTTAAATTGTTGAACAACATATAATCATTGCATTGAATTTCAATCTATTAATCCCACTCACCACTTAAATATTGAGGTATGATCTTTTAATTTCATTCATTGTCCTCCATGTATGATTCCCAATGTGGGTCTATCCAATTCACTTGCTCTTTTATATGTATTTATGTGTCTGAATTGGTATCTAATATCATGACAAATGAGATGTAGTCATTAGCCACTATGCTTGTTGATTTAATTTATTATTGTTGTCCTAATTTATAAAATAATATCTGACTAGGGACTAAACAAGAGAAAATACTCTTAGCAAATATAGCATCCCATGTTTTGGTCCTCAACACAAAAGCATATATCACTAAGTCAAAAATTCTTTGGACATTGTTATGTTTATCCATTATATCATATAGAAACAAACATAATAAATAGAATTGACTTTGTTAATAATCAAATCAAATGTAAAATATCACACTAAAATCACCACATACTTCGCTCTAAGGGCATATTCACCAACCAAACATACCCAAGATTTCCTAGATCTTTAACCAAAAAATGGATGTAGGATATGTTTGTTGGTGGTGATAATTTTTTTTTGGTAGGCAACGAGACATTTTCACATTTTTTAAAAAGACGTGAAGTCTAAAGTAGAGGTAGAAATGTTCATAATATAAAATACAAGGCTGAACACAAGATGTGATCAACACCCTTTCCCTGCGGTTACGTGAAAGGTAAAGGGCTTTATATATGAATAGCGGTGACCAAGAGATCTTGGTTTAATTCCTCTTCCTCTTCTCCTCCTCCTCCCCCCTGTGGTGCCTGCTCTCATGTGAGCATCCTCCGAGTAGTTGATGATCATCTGCCTCAACCGTCGAAGCCGTACAGGGTCCTTCCCTGCCTCGTCAGTGCATATACGACATCCATGGCCATGACCGTCTTCCTCCTGGTGTGTTCTGTGTAGGTAACGGCGTCGCGGATCACGTTCTCCAAAAAGATCTTCAGCACACCACGGGTCTCCTCATAGATCAACCCGCTGATGCGCTTCACGCCTCCCCTACTGGCGAGACGCCGGATCACCAGCTTTGTAATGCCCTGGATGTTGTCTCGGAGGACCTTGCGGTGACGCTTTGCACCGCCCTTGCCGAGACCCTTTCCACCTTTGCTGCGTCCAGACATGCTAGTAGGGAGCGCTAGGAAACTTGAGGTATGTGAATGATGTTTCAAGACCAAAGAAGGTTGAAAAATGTTGGTGGTGATAACTGCATTGGTATCACTAAAGCATATCTAACCTAACAATTCTTCACAAGGTTTTTCTTAGTAAAAATTGATGATCACATTGATATCTATTAAAGCCAAAATTTTCCAAAATTTTTGTTAGTTTGTCAAACCATATTCTTGGGCTTTGTTTGATTCCATATATGGATTTCTATGTATTTCATATTTTCCATGCTCTACCTCAACATGAAATGCAAGAGGCTGCTTCATATAGATCACTTCATGTTTATCACCACATAGAATGACATTTTTGGCACCAAGAAAGTATAGAGACCACCCTTGATTGGAAAAAATTGATAGTAAAATGCACACAATAGTTTATGTGTAAAAGGTTTGAAATAATTATACTATTGCCTCTTGGTTATGCCCTTTGGAAATCAGCCTTGGTTTCAATCACCCAATAAAACCATCAAGAATATAATTAATAATAAACACCAATGGAAAACAACCACCTTACAAGTGGTGGGAAGTTAGGTAAGAATTCAAGTGTTTCTTGACCATCGTTCCATCAATTGTTACAACTACCTAGGAATTATGAATAAGATTCTCTGAGACATTGTGAATCATACCAATAGGTAAATTGACACATTGAAGAACCAAAATGAGTCATAGTAACAATACTAGAGATATGATAGAGTGCAAGTTTGTATGTCATGGTAACCTACTTACTTAAGGATATAGGCATATCTTGGTCATCAAGTGTAGAAATATTATTGGAAATAGATGTAGTTTCATCACTAGTACCAATATCACATGTAGGAGTAAGATCGATAGGATAAGTAATATCAACACTTTTATAAGAAAGCATATGAGAATACCTAGAGTGCGTAGAAGGATATGCAAACTATAGTGAGCCATGAGAGGGGGATACTTCAAGTGGGTTGAATTCCATGTATGTCATAGTCATACTCATAAGGAGAAGAAGTAAAAAAACTTAATTTATAAAGAGGTAATGGCACAAAAGAGCCTAGTGAAGAAACTTTTGTACTAATCGAAGAAAATAATGGTATACCCTCAAAAAAGGTAACACATGGACGAACATACACAAATTTGGCAATCAAGAAAGAAACGATGTATATTATGTGGTTCTCGTGTACCAAGGTTAGGTTTGTGGTTGTGTCAAAGAACAAAACTCCAAAAAACTTTGGTGTTAAAATAGAAGGAAGGTTTATGAGGATCAATCAGTTATAGGAAATGAAATCATTCAAAACATAAAGGATATTCTATTTATAAGGTGGTAGTAATAAGTTATTAGTCCAATAACTTTTGAGAACTTACATTTAATGAGTAAAGTACATATAATATAATGAAAGGGGCAGTTCTCATGATGAACTCCACTATTTTGTTGTGGGGTACAAAAATGGGAGTACCAATGCAAGAATCCCTTTGATGTACAAACATTTTGGAAATATTATTTCATGTATTCAGAGGAATTTCTAGTTTCAATGGTTTTTAGAAGTAACTAAAAATTAATAGCAAACATCATTCCAATAAATGATAACTCTATAATAATTTACAAACAGTATATCATATGGTAAATCTTTAACAATTGACCAATCATCAATAAAATACACAATGTATTATATTATAGAATGAGTACCTATATGACATGGTTACCAAATATATATTTGGAATAAATCAAGGAGACTGGAGCTACAAATAAATTGATTGGCTAGGAAACACTAAACAATAATGTTTTCCACTATTACATGATTGACACTAAAATAAAGTAGAAGTATCAATAGTGGAAAATAAAGATTTCAACTTGGTTGTTCAGAATCTATCCCAATGTGAGAGTCCCATTTGGACCACTTTTTCCATGATTCCTTTGTTCAACAGAAGATTCATCTTTGGCAAGTTTGGTAATAAATAAATATTCACTCTTCTTATAAGACATAACGTAAATATGAAGGGACTTCATTGCTAGAAGGTAGTTGTATCCATTAATCTTCATGGTAGTGAGAAACCTTAAGTGTTTATCCATCATATCATGATTAGATGCTATATATATATGGGGATTCATTCAATACTCGTGTGGGTAGCCTGATTTTTCGCTACCCGTGCATCCAAAAGTGTAACTATATAGTACACAAAAGTAACTCTAAGATAAAAAAAAGTAACGATATTGATAAAAGAGTAACTATATGACTAAAAAAGTAATTGTGCAGAAAATATACAGTTAGTAAAAATATATGGATGTATTTTTTATTTTGGTGGGGCAAATGATATTATTTTTGGATGAAATTTTTTGAGGAGCTAGATAAAATGCTCCTCTATGATTGTGAATTTTTTTAAAAAAAGTGATAGGAAGGGTGTGTGGGTAGCTACCTGTACAGGTATTAAAGATGAGCCATATATATATATATATATATATATATATATATATATATATATATATATATACAGAGAGAGAGAGAGAAAGAGAGTCAGGCTAGAATACACTCGAGTCTACAGATCGTGCGCTACACTCAAGTTGTGTTTGCATATCAAGAATATTTTTTTGTAAAATGTAAACCATTGATCTTCATTTTCATACTATAATTAGGCTACATACAAATTTTGAGCTCATTTGGATGAGTATAAGTCACTCATCCAATGGCAACAAAATCGATGCACGAAACTAATTTAAAATACATAATTTTATGTGGTCTTCATAACATGACCTATAAATGTCCAAATGGACTCAAATTTTATATATGAGTAATTCACAAGATGTCTAAGAAGATCTATAGATTAGATTTAAAAAAAATATATTGCATCATAAAAAATTGCTTGAGTGTATTCTACTCTGGATACACTCAAGTGTATTCTAGCATGATTCTCTCTCTCTCTCTCTCTCTATATATATATATAGAGAGAGAGAGAGAGATTCAATTATCTTTTAATGACAATTATTGACCATAATAACATGCTATATTAATCACATAAGAACTGAAATTTCGAAATCTAAGAACTTATGCCTTGAAACTCCTAACCTTCCTCTTAAACACATAATTTGCCTTAGAGATGAATCTTTGTGATTTATTTTGGTAACAAATAGTGTAACCAAAAAAAATCTTGCTCCTCTTTTTCTTCCTTTGATGGTTCCTATTGATCGGGTTTTGTACTCCTTATCTCTAGTTGGATAAAATTTTGAAATTTATGTTCATTATCCTATATATGGAACCTCTAGGTTTTCTTAGTACCCTAGAGATGGAGTTGAATTTTATCATTCTTTTTATTATAGAAGGATTATCTATGATCCAAAAAAATATATTTTTCAACATCAATACTACTGGAACCTTATAAAGGTTGACTTGGAGGTTAAAAGTTAAACGTTTAAATCCCAAGATGGCTCATTTATGTCACTATTTAAGTATTCAAAATCATAATTCTTGAGTATCACATACCTTTTGAATTTTTGGAATTTTATTATGAAACTTTTGATGATATTCTTTTGTAGTTATATGAATACATATGAAAAAAATTCAAGTCATTCTAAGGTTCCTATCTAGAATTATTACTACTTTTTCCTTTTTAGTGTTTTGGCTGGTTTATACCCTAAATGGGTACTTTGAGTTATCTTATGAATAATAGAGTACTTCTTAAAGTTGTATGCACTAAAATTAATCATTAATGAATTGATGTGATTATAAGTCAAGACTTATACTAAAATATGCATGTCATATATCATAAGGGAAATAAACAAGATGAATGAGAAAGGTTAGGAGTTTCTTACTTCCATATGAGTTAAAAAATAGATAGAAGTCCCATTTAGATAAATAATCTTAATATAGTAGTTCTCTATATTACATGTGGAATATGATTGTTATTTCTTCTCCCTTTATAGTATTAAAGGTTTGTATAAGAATGTGATAATATGTGACATAATATAAAATGGATCTTGAATACGGGATACTTACATGTAGGCTTGTTTTCCATGGGGTTGATGTCTTAAGTGCTATGGTATTTGGTGTAATATTTGGGATGATGATAGGGCCCAAATATTAAGGTTAATCTATTTTTCTTAATAAGAGAAAGATGACGAACAAGTTCACAAAACTCTTAAGGTGGAATAAGTAATATGATCTTATAATTAAATAACACTCCTCTTAAATGATGGTATATGTAATTTATTATAACCAAGTAGGACCTGAAATAGGTATGAAATAAAAAATTTCTAATTAAAATTAAATGTTCTTAGAAACAATTGAATATGATAGTTCCTTTTTATGACCCTAGCACTGGAATAATGATGGTTAGCCTCATTGCATTACCATGTTGATCTGATTGTATGATTATGATAGATTATAATTATGGATCAATGGAATGTATTTTTATGTTTCTATGTACTAATTGGAAATGAATTGCAGAGGAGAAATACTCCATGTTGTTTCTTTTCGAAGACTTATGTGACTTGATTTGGTAATTTCAGCCTTTTTGTGGCCAAGGTTTACAAGTTGGGCCTTGATATGGACCGATTTAATGTGTTGAGGCCTTGATATGGTCAAGGATGGTACCTGAACTTCAATATGAGTAGTTGATGTATGTGAATACATTTTATATCTTTTGAAGTTGTCAAAATTGTTCAACTTCTATATTCACATATGTGCATCTTGCATGTAACTTGATTGATGAATCAAAATATGAGTAATTAAACCAATACGTTAAGTATAACTTTAAACATATAGTGCCATGTAACCGTAGAACTATCGTAGTGTTAGAATCTATTGCATAGTGGAAGGAGAAGTCCTTGTATCAAATTTTACATTGTGAGAAGGAGATGGGTTCGTATATTGTATAGTATATGACGAGTTCAGAGATGGTTTATCTCCATCATCCCGAGTTTAAGGTTGTTGAGATAGTTTACTTTGTGTCTCTAATTACATGTGATGGAGAGTGGTTGTGGTCGTAACTCATATTGAGGGTTATTATATCCCATTTTTGGTGTTGTGACTTGTGTACCTAGGATGGACCATGATTTAAGTGGGATGGTCGGCGTGCACCTATCGGTCGGTTGGGTTATTGTACCACTATAGCTTGTCACTCATACTAACCAAGAAGAAGAGATCATTAGGATTATGCTGATCAAAAGATCTTATACTGGGTTGATTGTGAATTCTTAGTGTTCAACTAGTAGTTTGAGTGGTACACCTCAAACTACCCAACGCTTAATAAAATATGTAACTCAATCGTCTAGTATATTTGTTTAGGAATTTATTTGAGAATAACATTCGATGTTATTGCCATGCTCCAGCAACTTTATGAGGCTCTATGAACTATTTAACAATTGCAAAGATCATCTGGAATTAATGTAAATAATGTTATCTTAATTTCATTTAAGATGTTAGTACTATGAGAATCATGTTACGGATGTAAACTATGTCTTTTTTCCTGTAGTACATTTGTAGCAATCTGAGTTAACACATAATATTGATAGTTAAACATTGAACTAAATATAATTTTCTCTCTAATATATTTAATCTTTCTCGTATGTCATACATGTATGTTAATATCTTGGTGGGAGTCATCCTCCCGCTGGGACTCTTTTCAAGTATGACGTGATTCTTCCATATATTCTTAGGTATGTCGCATAGCAGAAAAGATGAGGTTCTCAAGTTGCAATAGGAAAACATACAGTAGTGCCTAGAGTATCCATCTACTCTCATTTTCTTTAGTTATAGGTGGGTATTTCTAGATGTATATGGTTAGATATTTCCCTTAGTACCTCTTTACAATTATGGGTTGTAGACCACTTTTTTGTGTACACATGTTGTATCCCCAGAGATTTGGACCCTCTTGTTACATTAGTGTGTAGATTAATAAAGTTATTCCAGTTTGCTTCACTATCTTGTTCTCTCTATGATGGCATGTGACATACTCTGTGATGGTATGTGACATACTCTGAGGTTTGATTCATATTATGTAGCTTTTTTGTTGATTTCTAGTTCTAAGTATGATTTAGTCTATAGATTAGACTTAATAATTATATAATTACACACACACATACACACACACACACACACATATATATATATATATATATATATATATATATATATATATATATATATGGCCCATATTTAATACCCGCACGGGTAGCTATCTGCCCCCCATTTCGGTTACTTTTTTTTAAGAAAGTCAGGAGGCTATCTATTTTGCCCGCCCTCCTCATGCAGGGATTAAAACTCTGAAGTGATACATAGGGGTCAGATGGGATATGTGTGGTAGGACTCCTACCATTACAGAGTGAGAATGGGGTAGAGTGACCCACAGGGTCGAGGGAATGGACCGTGTAAATACGTCCATCCTGGAAGTTTTTTAGGTGAACCTTCGCCGGGGAATCAGCCAGCATAGTTCTTTCTCTTGGTTGGTAGATGATCTTAATATCTGCATGTTCGTCAATGAGAGCTTTGATGGGATATAGCCGTGGGGTGTAGGCCGGATAATCTGTTTTTTCTCAGTTAATAGCAGTCACCGCTTTAGAGTTGTCTGTTATGGTCGTCACTGGCTTCCTTGAACTTGATATAAACGAGGTGATGTCGAACATAATAGCCCTTATTTTAGCTTCTGTAACTGACCATGTTGTAATGGTATCGGCGATCCCTCCCAGCCAATGGCCGTCTTTATCAACTTTTATCGCAGCAATGGCTGATGTTTTATGCTTAACAGCAGCATCTACTAAGATTACCATGCACCCATCTAGGTCTAAAAGGGGTATTTTTGTAGTGTCCCGGACTTCTGAATTTGTGACTTGCGTCCTATTTCTTCGGATTTTCATAGCCTGGAAGAGCTTCTGTATTTGGTTCAGTTGTTGTGCGGCGTCCTGACTGACCCCCTCGAAGACAGAGGCGTTTCGAGGCCGCCAAATAATCCAGCAGGATGCTGCAAACTGCATCGTCTCTTCCGTTCTTCCGTTAAGATACTTGCTGAGCCAAAGATGAACTTGTGATTCTCGCTGGTCATTAGAAGTTAAAGGTACCTTTGCCTTGGTCCAGATCTCTCTAGCAGCTGAACAGAGCCAGATCGCATGGAGGGTATCTTATGTATCAACCCCGCAGCGGGGGCATTTCTCACAGTCCGTGAAGCCTCGTTTCTTCCTACGTGAATTTGTCATAATAGCCTCATGGGCCATGAGCCAAATGAATGTTTTAATCTTACTTGGTACCTGCAGACGCCATATAGAGGGTTACTTTACATGTAGAGGGTTACTTTTTTCAAGTTGGTTATTTTTTATATGTAGAGGGTTATTTTACCTTGCAAACTGTTGAGTTTCATACATAGATAATTACGTTTGTAACAGCAGATTTCAAAACACAGTTACATATATATTTTGTACGGGATTACTTTTTTAGTCGTATAGTTACTTTTTGATCAACATAGTTACTTTTTTTTACAACAAAATTATTTTTCTGATCAGAACAGTTACTTTTTTAGCTGTCGAGTAGCGAAATCAAGACTACCCGCTGGGGTATTTTATATATATATATATATATATATATATATATATATATATATATATATATATATATTGAGAGAAAGAGAGGGTAGAATACACTCGAGTGTATTTGGAGCAGAATACATTCAAGTAGTTTTTTAATGATGTAATATTTTTTTCAAAAATCTAATCTGTTGATATTCTTAAACATCTTGTGAATAGCTCATACGTAAAATTTGAGCACATTTGGACATTTATAGGTCATGTTATAAAGACCGTAAAAATTTTACTTTTCAAATTAGTTTCACGCGTAGATTTTATTGCCCTTGAATGAGTGACTTACACTCATTCAAATGCGCTCAAAATGTGTATATATGTAGTCTAGTTATAATATGACAGTGAAGATCAATGATTTGCATTTTGCAAAAAATAGTCTTGATATACAAACACACTTGATTGTATTCGTGTGATCTGTACAATCGAGTGTGTGTGTGTGTGTGTGTGTCTATATATATATATATATATATATATATATATATATATATATATATATATATATGATCCAGTGAGAAACATATTTTGGTGAGAGTATATATATATATATATGTATATATATATATATATATATATATATATATATATATATATGATCCAGTGAGAAACATATCTTGGTGAGAGTATATATATATATATATATATATATATATATATATATATATATATATATATAGAGAGAGAGAGAGAGAGAGAGAGAGAGAGATGAGCTATAGTACCAAGCTTCTTGTACGCCTCAATTATTTACAATTTGATCTCCATCAAGATCAAATATAAAGACAACCCAGTAGCAGCCTTTAATTGCCGTCATCTACTCCCTTTCTCTAACCTCTCTTCCCAGTACTCCGTGAATCATAATGTCTCTCTCTATCACAACAAAAGTACACACATGTCTTTTACTTCTCCATGGATTCACCATTAATGGTCGTCCCGGTCTCTTTCATTTACTTCTTGCATAAATTCCCTGTACAAGTAATTACTTTTGCATATGGGCATATTCAAGTCGTACGCACATCAATATTTAATTACTTGCTACCAATCCCCTCTCATTTGAGCTTCGATATTTTTCTTTATTTTTTATCCTTTGATCTTTCCTCATCGATGCACCGTTATTTTCTCCCATTCATTAAATTTTATCCTCCATATATGTCTCTTCACGGGTCTGCCCTTTTCTCAACATCAGTAATTTGCATTTATATATCATTTCTTCACAATTTTATTTAATGTAGTTCAGATAGGTTGCTACTTTCCAAAAGTCTTACCATGTCTGTTATTTAGATGTGTCTAATCGCATACAATTTCCTCATTAAGTTTTTCTTTAGAACGAAAAGGCATGAGAAAAATATGTTTATCTATTTTATAGAAGGAAGATATATGAAGTGAGAATAGATGATGGAGGAAGGAACATGATGCCAGAAAAAAATAAGGAAGAAAGAGAAGTAGGATGCAATCAACGAAGGAATAGATAGAATAGAAGAAAGGGAAGTAGGGGAAACCAATAGAGGAGTAATAGGAGAGAAGCAGGGGCCAAAGTAGGAAGTAATAACATGCATGGAATAACTAAAAAAATCACAATCGAGAGCTGAAATTGGGTATGGAGGTGTGATAAGAGAAAATGAAGAGAACGATGAGAGGTGGATGGGGACTGGAACAACAACAGAAGAGAGGGAGAGAGAGAGAGTAGGAGAGAGAGGGATACATGTTAATGGGGAATATGGAAGAGGGAGCAGAATGTTTGTCATGATGCACATTTTGTTTATGAGAGAGTAGGAGAAAGGCTTAAATGTAGAGAGAGAGATGCAGAAGTTGATTTGGTGACTATGTAGGTGATAGGTGTTTCAAAATGGTGTAAGATTGTCTTTTTTATTTGATTAGGATGGAGATCTAACCGTATAAAATTGAGGTGTACAAAAAATTGTGTACACTCAAGTGTGTTCTATCTCATCTCTCTCTATCTCTCTCTCTTTATCTCTCTCTATCTCTCTCTCTATATATATGTATATGTATGTATGTATATAATGTGTGTATATGTAGACATATATATATACATATATAAATAGAGGGTGTATATATTATCTGTGTGAGAATATAATAATGCTACTCGTTCAAGTACATCCTAATATTCTTGTTCCTGTAGACTCTCAAACACAAGCCACATCCACATTCGCCTCCTTTTAGCGACCCTCCAAATCCTCGTTGACATCTGGCCTAGTCTCATTGTCCTTCACCGGAAGCGTGCTTTTTTATGGGGGTAAGTCTAGGGAAAATTTTGATGCATGCGCCACCATCGGAGGAGGGTGTCTATTACAACTCAAGATACTTCTCACTGTCACTATTCATGGTTGTACTTATCTGGATGTAGTTACATGTATTAAAGTTTTCCCTGATCAGATTAAGATCTCATAAGCCAGGCTAGCTCTAGGTTCACAAAAGAATGTGACTTTCTTTTTGTGGATGAATTTGACCACAAACCTCTGTCCACATTTCATGTGTATATCAAAAGTCAATTAGGTCTAACATCACATATACGATGGTGGAAAATTCTATAATTGAGGATATCTCAATCCTTACAACAATCTGAATAGCTTTCAAATTAAAGATACCGAGTTGGGGAAAGAATGCACAAAACACCTTTTATGGCTTCTTCTTTCATGTGTCTGATGGTTGTTTAGGAATATCATAGGTTAGAATAATGAAATTAAGTTCTTCGAGTGCTCGTGGGAGATGCAGACGGAATCAAAGATTAGTGCTCAAAATATTGGCCAGGGAGGAGTCACAATCGGTATACATGGTGGGACCAGGAGGTGTCTGCAACATCTTTAGTGAATTGCCAAGCAGCAACAACTCCAAAAAGTGTTTAATACCAAGGATGTGATGGAGTTTGGAAGTACCTTTGACAAGCCTTGCACATATGTTCTTGTGTGAATGACCCTCGTCTTTCAGGTGTAGGACATGTATTCAAATGCTTCTTCCTATGAAAAACCCCAACCAAATGAATTAGGCATCTAGGAGAATGTTAAAAGAAAGTTTTGTGTCTTTTAAAAATGAAGCATTGTCAATGTAGAATATCACCTTCTATTTTACTGTATACACTTTTATACCTATGAGGAAATAATTTCTACATGAATTTCTTATACTTGAAAGGCATAGAAATAATTAGTGTAAGCACATATGCTTGTATCAGATTGTTAGTTGACGAATTAGTTGTAATAAATGTGGCATCCATCACTTCCCTTATATTTAGTTGGGACAAGATTTGAAGCTTGCACAAATATTGATAATGCAAATATATTTATTGCACAGTTCATTTCATTTGTAAAGAAAAATGTGTGAAAGGATAATATATAGGTCTCAGACCAACATTAGTTGGCATTGCTCCAAAAAAATTGATAAGTTTCTCTATTACAAGACTTTGAGATCATAGTGGCAATGTTTGTCGAATTAGAGGTATGAAATTTGATGTAGAAAGTCCTTGTCAAGATGAGGAGAAAAAAATAAGTTAGTATCAATAGGTAAGCACTATGTAAGTAAAACTACAACATGGGTACAACTGCAAAACTTGAACATCAAAATTTTTCCAAAAAGTAACTATGTGGTATACAAAGTAACTATATGACACAGAAAGTAACACTCAATCATCAAAAGTAACAAGTCGAATACTAAAAGTAACATTAGGAAAAACATTTCCAAAGGATTCTCATTCTAGCCAAGTGTGGTGTGCTATCTAGACCGCTCATGATAACATATTGACGGGGGAAATAGAGACATCGATGAGGATGTTATATGGAATCCAACATGTATATGAAAAAATGTAACATTTTTCAACCAAACTATACTCTAAAGATATGATGTGTATACTAAACAAGATGGAGATAGAATAAAAGATGTGTTCCCCTCATTATATTCCCATATACATTTACTATAATGTGTTTGTTCCCCGGGAAAATAGGTGTAGAAGAAGAAGACATAAACAAACTTTTATTCATTAGGAGACTCTCTGTAGTAGTCGATCAGCTACTTTATTCGAATAAAGGTATGCATGAAAATGGGACACAATAATGTCACAAGCTACAAGTGAGTAAGAAGGCATTGGTATGCTTTTTTGTAAAAATATTTATTAGCATATTAAGTTACCATTTATATAAAATGCAACTATTGTGCATATAAAGTGATTTATTGACACAAAACTTAACTATTTTGTACCAAAAAGTAACTATATGGTACCAAAACTAACTATTTACTTTTAAAAGTAACTAGTTATCATATAAAATAATAGTAGGTCATAAAAATTAACAAATTAATTACTAAAAGTAATAATAAAATTAAAGTGATGTCATTATAGAATAAGAAGTCACTTAATAGGAATGTTATATGCATGTATTGTAATTTTTGAGTGATGTCATTATAATGGTGCATGCATATAACAACTTTAGAATTATGTATTTTGTATAAATAGGGGATAGTGAAAATGCTCTTGCAATTTCTTCAATGAAATTACCCTTTCACAAAATTTTTTTGATCCAAATTTGACCCAAAACTAAATATCCTACACTTGCTCAGAACATCATTGACCTAAAAAATTAGGCACTCAAGAAACTACAATCCACCAGCAATAAATCATCTCATCCTCGTTGTCATTGGAGATTATGGAAGTAGGGATGTAAATGGGTACGGGTAGACCCGCAAATACGGACCCTTAAGAAACCCGTCGCGGGTCTAATTTTTATACCCGCATACCCTTTGACCCGTATACCCTTGGACCCGCATATAAGCGGGTCCAATAATGGGTATGCTTGGACCCAGACCCGCTAGACCCGTGCACCCTCTATACATAAGTAACTACTAAAATAATATGTTATATATATCATACTTTACTAGTCTAATTAATATAATTATTGAGATTATATCCTACTCTAAGGTTGAGACTAGTCATATAACTAAGAATTAACTATTCTAGTTACAATAACGAACATCATATGTAAACTTAAAATCAAAATGTCTACTAATCTACATTACTTTCTACATAAATTAAATGTTATGATGATGACTACAAATATGTAAACAATTACTCAATTAATTTTATTGTATAGAATATAACATTGTCTAATATAACTATTACATGTTAATATACTATATGATAACAATATCTTGTTGTGTTAAATATATATAACATAGTCATTTCTCTTACATAAACAATATAATGTTTTATAGAACCGGTTATCCTCATACCCGCACCGCATACCCGCTATTATTACGGGTACGGGTATGGTGCGGGTCTAGGTTTTGTATTATGCGGGTCTAGAACCGGAACCAGACCTGCAAAATTAGATGGGTATGGATATGGGTATGGCCAGACCCGCACCGTACATGCACTGTTTACACCCCTAGATGGAAGTATCCCTATGGTGATAACTCCATGTCTCAGTATGAATTTCTAATGAAACAATGTCCATCGTAACATGTGAATTCTTGAGTTGACGATAGTGCGGGGTATAATTTTTTAATGAAACAATGTCCATTTTCACGGGTGAATTATGAGTTTATTCATGAAGTGTGGTTGCACATAATATAACTATGCAACACCGAAAGCAACTATTTTACATAAACTGTAGCTATTATTCCCCAAAAGTATCAATTAAATTGTCAAAACTAAAAAATATAACATCTTATATAAAAATATTTCTCTTGTAAATTGAATATGCATGTGCACAGGAGTCCTTGGCCATGTCTTCCCCATTCTTGGCGTCACTATTCTTGAGCCCAATGAGCAACAAAAGGGAAGAGAACTTTGACTCTGACTAAAACTCAAGGGACTAATGATGCACTACTTCAAGACTGTTTATGTGGAAAATGATGATGATTCTTGGTCTAGAAACATATGGTGATGACTAATGTACTCATTTTACTTGAAAGGTACTCGATACTCGAATTTAGAGGATATGAAAACACATAAAGACAGTGTGATGCCTGAAGTATGAATTTGAGTTATGTGCTTGAAATATATTAGGAGACAATTATTATGTATTGATTTGGCTTCTATTTGTTTGTCTTTTGTAAATGCCTTCAATAAAAAATTTACAAATGTTCTGTTTTTTAGTCATGTAAAGGTCTTGTCATTTTGTTATAGTCATTTCGTACAATTGAAACATGTTATAAGTACAATATATGTTCAATCAATTTTAGTAATATAATATGAAAATCCAAAATCTACGTCAAATTTTCCTAAAATATGTAAACATTTTACTCTGGTGGTAGAAAAAACATTTTACATTGTATCATAACACATTCCTCATGAATACAAAATAATAAAAAAAACATACTTCAACAATATGTTGATCACAAAAGTATTTTTCACAAACAAATGAATTTGCAACATCCTAATTGAATCACATCATCAAGACAGAACAATCACCACGTCATATATGGGACAAAATTTAGAGTAACAATTTGGGTTCTAAGAACAATCTCTAAGATGGTTAATCCTAGAGTTTAAACCTTTTTTACTTCCAGTTTTAAGGGTAGTATAGAAGGGTCGATCTCACAGGACAATTTTTTAGAGATTGTTCTTAGAACCCAAAGTTTTAAGAACTTTATTATTTGTTTTTGGTATTTTTCTTTAGATTAAAGAAGAAAGTAAAAGTCAAGTTGGGGGTTTGATTGATTACACTAATGCAAGAAGAAATGCACTCAACAAGAATAAACATGCACAAGGAAAAATTAAGATGATTGTTAACACAAGCAAACTATATGAATGGAAGACTAAGAATTAAAGAAAATAAGGATGCAGTGATTAAATCAAGAGATGGAAATCGAGGCTCGTAAGGGTTTTCACCACCTTAGCCTAGGCGATAACAACTAATTCTTAAATGACGATTCGATGAAGGTTTGTGAATTTAAAAACTCACAAGAGATAAACTCCACATGAGCCCATTGGTCTTGGTGCTCATGCTTCCTAGTTTATCATCCTAAAAGATGAAAATCCACGGTCATATCAAAACGTCTATGTAATCGATTTTATTATTCTAAATCCAGATTTCCACGGTCATTTCCATCCGGATTAACATGCGATCCGAAGATCAACCGTTATTTAAAATCGATTACCATCTATTCGTTTAAGAAGAAGTCGTTAAAACCATGACTAAGGGGTTATTCCCCTTGCCTCGATAGAAGTCTACTCACTCATGGAGAATGGGGAGACAGAGGAAGAAAGTACTGAAGCTATAGTCTAGCCAAAAAATCAGGAGATTAATCCTTATGCTAGAGACAATGAAATGGCTTAGTTCTTTGTTCCTTGCTCCAGAATTAAAGAACGGAGAAGAGAAGATTAAAACTAAGGAGGAATGAAGAGACAAGAACAAGTATGAAAGAACTATGATTGAACTAAAATCTACTTTATTGCATAATAAGAAGATGATTACAAGACCAGTTGCTTCAGAATTCCAATACAAAGAAATCCAAGATGCCCAAAGAGGAGGAAGTACCCCTCCTTTTATAGGGGAAGGAGGGGGGTATACATTAGGTTTAGGGCAAAAGAAATGGCCGCCGGTGGCTGCTAACTTTCTAGATCTAATCAATAGCGGAAACAATTGATTGCTTTGCATTCCTTTTGCATTAATTTCCCGCAACAGAAATTTCGAGCGTATTTTTGGGCTAGTCAAAAATTCGGAAGCGGCTCAAAAATATATTTTTCCTGTAGATAATTGAATTATCTTTCCAACACATACTTTCACAATAAATTCTGCCTTGGAATGTGAGAGTTATACCAATTTTGGTGAAAGGTATATACTGAAATCAGACTCTGCGCGAAAACGTAAGGATACTTTTACTGGTTAATTGCGCAGCCAAATAAATACCAAAATTGCCGCAAAATATGTCTTTTTATAGCCAATAAAATTCTCTTTTCATTCCATACTTTATATTGAAATTCCGCCTTTAGACGCAAAAGATATGACTATTTTGGTGACGAGTATCTCAGGCACTGCGGGAATATTTGAAAAGCCTCATATCTTCATCTTTTATTCTCTCGATTTAATTACTTAGATAATTCCTGAAAATTAAGAAAAATATCATAAGAATTCAGGAAAAGTATATCAAGAAGATGAAAGTGCTATTTATTTTTGAATTAGCTAAAATTAACAAAAAAGTCCTACTTAATTATTCTAAATTAAGCAAAAATAAGAGATGAATATGCATTGGGGAGTTCCATTCTCTATTGGGGAGTTCTCCATCCTTTCTTCATAAAAGATATCATCAACATGGATGTCTATGGAATTAATTGAATCCTTTACTATGTTGAAGGGGAGATCTGATTCCTTTATAGGACAAGTGCCCAACTCAATGGGCTCAGAAGGAATCACCTCATAATATAACGGTGTAATGTAAGGTTCTTGCAGTGGTAGAACACTACTACAGAACATGCCTTTGGCGTCGGTTGTTTAACCCCCTTTGGCGATAGTTTTTAAGCAACACCTATGTGGGCGCCGCTAAAAGTCGAACTCTTCGGCGTCGGTTTTCTAACCGACGCCTATATGATCTATAGGCGTCAGTTATATATAGTTGGCCGACGTCTATAGGGTTCGCACCACAAAAAAGGGCAACACCTAGGACACTTTCTACATCTGTTAAAAACTGAACAACCGACGCCTATAGACCATATAGGCGTCGGTTATATATAGTTGGCCGACGTCTATAGGGTTAGCACCACAAAAAAGGGCAACACCTAGGACACTTTCTGCGTCGGTTAGCAACTGAAGAACCGACGCTTATATGGTCTATAGGCGTCGATTTTATACGAATAAGCGATGCCTTTTCCACCACGGCCGTGTTGTCGGGTTGTTTGTCATATTAGGCGTCGTTTTTTATCCAATAAACGACGCTGTAGGCCTTTGATGATGGTGTTCTAGAAATAACCGACGCCTATATTTTTTTTTCTTATCAGTTTGCAGGCCTGCTGTGGCTGGTTAGCAGGATGAGAACCTGCAGTTCAATTTTCTGAACTGTAGGTTTACGACATCCATTGATATCAGCCTACAAACAGGTCACAAACCTGCAAAATCAACAAATATTTTTTCACACAAGTAGATACATTCAGACATCAATTCAATTCTCACATTCACACATGTAGAAATATTCAAATACATATAGAAACATTCAGAAATATTCATTTATAAAATATCATTCAGCATCACTATCAGCATCACAATTATATCTTACAATCGCCACTGCTTGTATGACTTTTTCCCATTCTTCTCTTACTTCATTTAATGCTTCCATCGTATATGGAGCATGTACATTTTTTAAGTGTTTACCTACAGTGTGGTCAGTTTTAAACACATGCAAAGAGAATGATGTATATATAAGTAATAATATAAAAATAAGATTGATATATTTCATACTAACTAATGAGACTATATATAATACCTCATATATGGTATTAATATCCAATGCGGCATGTCGGATAATCATCTGCATAAATCGCATCACATAGTATGTGCATGCCCAGCCGTTGTCTTGTGTAGCACACTATAAATTGAAACATACAAAATATTAAAAAATACAACTAAGCACAGTTCACATAAATAATATATACATTGGAGTCGGGAACTTACTTTTACGTTCTCCCAAATTATTGGCTGGTTTTTTTCCTTGGGATATTTCCTCCAGTATTTTTGAATGCATCTAAACCCCTACATATTAATGTAACACAGTAAATTGCATAATTAAATAGTAATGTAATAACAGATGTTAACAGATATAAAAATGAAATATTTCTCACCAGAATAATGGCATTCTCATTACGTATCCAATTTTAGTGTTCAATGTACTTCCCGCAGGATCTAGATGATAAACAGTGAACGTCCCGGGGACAATAACTAGTAACTCCCAATGTCTACCGCTAGAGGTAAAAAAGTTAAAAATTAATAACTCAAAATGCACAATAAAAATGGAATTTTCTTAAGTTCAAATTATAAATAAAGTAAACTTACTTGACATTGAATGGAGCTATTATCATCATCTTCTTTTGTTGACCGAAAATTGTAAAAGCATCTATATAGTATTGTTGAACCCTATCAGGGTCTTTAGCTACCATACTAATCAATGATGGAATCAAAAATCCAACATGATCAAATGCAAATTGTTTACATTGATCTTTGACTAAGTAGCTGCAAAACATGTATTACGTATGCATTAATATATAAAAAACCAGATCATCGGATCTTACACAAGGTATATGGATGTATAAATAAGATCTCACCTTATCTATGTCTCTATCATTGATGTATTCAGCCAATCATACATAAACAGCTCAATAATATCTTGTATAAATAAAGAGCTATCGTATGATTGACCTGCATAATATGCTTCTAAAGAAACAATTATAGGGCAATGTATATTATGTGCCCGTAGCCAACATGTCATTCCCCTACAAGCAGGACCTAACGGGTATTTTAGGTCATTTGGAACCCAACTTGGTAATGCAGGAAGTGGAGGTGGAGGCCTAGGTGCTCCAGGTGTCTTCTTTTTAACCTGTATATATAATTTCAGATCAGTTGACCTCATATATACACATTAACAATCTAAAGTAATGTAAATTTATCTTATAATTTCAGTAGTGTAGACAACATCTGCTTTGGGCCACAATATCACCTCGCCTTCTGCCTCAGCAAGTGTATCAATATCCGGGTGGGGATATGGCAATGTAGCTTCTCTCCAATCGGGTAACACACGTATCGGGCTCACACGAACGTAGCCCCGTGGCATTGGAGTCCCGTGAAACATTGCCCCAGTAAGGGACGGGTAAGCATGCGCCTCTGCAACAACATAGTCTTGCATTCTTAAGCGGCATGGCTTCAATGCCTACAAATTTACGTAAAGAATATTATACATATATACATATCATCTTGAAAACATATCATCTTGAAAAGACTAGCTACAATGTCATAAACAATACTTACAGTAGACGTGTTAGGTGGTGGGTCTACAGGATTACTTATAGTCTGTACATCAGGAGAAGAGTGGGTCGCCATAGGCTGATTGGAAGCCTGAGATGCCTGCCACCGTAGCAATTCTTTTTTGACCTTCTCAGCAACTATGTCATTGACCTTCTTGGCAACTATATCCTCGACTCTCTTATTCTCCTATACATGGATAAAAGAAACATTAGCTTCTTATTATTGAATTTCCTTTTGCAGTAACATTCTTAAAAAAGAATAGGTTACCTCTTCTTGTGAAAGTCCCGCTCTGGATGGCCCAAAGAATGCTTTGATGCCCACACCAGTGCCTGCACCCCTAACACATCTAGGATGCTCTGGGTTACCCAGAAAAACTGTCAATTCATCCCTTGTGCCCTAAGGGATGAACGTGCCTTGTTTCCTTTGCTCGTGCAACTCCCACTTAATCGTGTACAGAAAAAATAGACTGCCGGAATGGAAACTCGGCAGAAACAGGAGTAGCACTTCCAGAATGTTACTCGAAAGGTATAAAAAATAAAAAAAAGTATTTCAAAAGATTTTTGGGGGTTCGAGAAAACAATCTGTTGTCCCCGACAACGGCGCCAAATTGTTAATGCGTCGCTTAGCACTTACAATCACTAAGATAATTATCCTAGAGTTTAATTCTTTTTCAACTTTCTGATTAAGGCTAGTATAGACAGGTCGATCCCACAGGACAACTTTTTAGAGATTGTTCTTAGAACCCAAAGTTTGAAGAACTTTATTATTTGTTTTTTATATTTTTCTTTAGATTAAAGCAGAAAGTAAAAGTCAAGTTGGGGGTTTGATTGATTACACTAATGCAAGAAGAAATGCACTCAACAAGAATAAACATGCACAAGGAAAAATTAAGATGATTGTTAACACAAGAAAACTATATGAATGGAAGACTAAGAATTAAAGAAAATAAAGGATGCGGTGATTAAATCAAGAGATGGAAATCGAGGCTCGTAGGGATTTTCACCACCTTAGCCTAGGCGATAACAACTAATTCTTAAACTACGATTCGATGAAGGTTTGTGAATTTAAAAACTCACAAGAGATAAACTCCACATGAGCCCATTGGTCTTGGTGCTCATGCTTCCTAGTTTATCATCCTAAAAGATGAAAATCCACGGTCATATCAAAATATCTATGTAATCAATTTTATTGTTCTAAATCCAGATTTCCATGGTCATTTCCATCCAGATTAACATGTGATCCAAAGATCAACCGTTAATTAAAATCGATTACCATCTAGTCATTTAAGAAGAAGTCGTTAAAACCATGGCTAAGGGGTTATTCCCCTTGCCTCGATATAAGTCTACTCACTCATGGAGAAAGGGGAGACGGAGGAAGAAAGTAGTGAAGCCATAGTCTAGCCCAAAAATCAGGAGATTAATCCTTATGCTAGAGACAATGAAATGGCTTAGTTCTTTGTTCCTTGCTCTAGAATTAAAGAACGGAGAAGAGAAGATTAAAACTAAGACGGAATGAAGAGACAAGAACAAGTATGAAAGAACTATGATTGAACTATAATCTACTTTATTGCATAATAATAAGATGATTACAAGACCAGTTGCTTCAGAATTCCAACCCAAAGAAATCCAAGATGCCCAAAGAGGAGGAAGTGCCCCTCCTTTTATAGGAGAAGGAGGGGGGTATACATTAGATTTAGGGCAAAAGAAATGGCCTCCGGCGGCTTCTAACTTTCTAGATCTAATCAATAGCGGAAACAATTGATTGCTTTGTATTCCTTTTGCATTAATTTCCCGCAACAGCAATTTCGAGCGTATTTTTGGGCTAGTCAAAAATTCGGAAGTGGCCAGAAAATATATGTTTCCTGTAGGCAATTGAATTATCTTTCCAACGTATACTTTCACAATAAATTCTGCCTTGGGATATGAGAGTTATACCAATTTTGGTGAAAGGTATATACTAAAATCAGACTCTGCGCAAAAACATAAGGCTACTTTCACTGGTTAATTGCGCAGCCAAATAAACACCAAAATTGCCGCAAAATATGTATTTTTATAGCCAATAAAATTCTCTTTTCATTCCATATTTTATATTGAAATTCCGCCTTTAGACGCAAAAGATATGGCTATTTTGGTGACGAGTATCTCAGACACTGCGGGAATATTTGAAAAGCCTCATATCTTTATCTTTTATTTTCTCGATTTAATTACTTAGATAATTCCTAAAAATTAAGAAAAATATCATAAGAATTCAGGAAAAGTATATCAAGAAGATGAAAGTACTATTTATTTTTGAATTAGCTAAAATTAACAAAAAAGTCCTAATTAATTATTCTAAATGAAGCAAAAATAAGAGATGAATATACATTCATCAAAATACCCCAAACTTAAACTTTGCTCGTCACGAGCAACATTAAAATTAATAAATACTTTCAAGATATACTCTCAACCTATCATCCTCACTCTTCTAACAATCACTTGATTCCTTCCACCAAAATATGGCCAAGCGACCCTGGCTTCCTGAATTCACAAAAAGTGACTTTTATATTTCCTACTTCACAAACTTGCATTTATTCAAGACCTGCAATAAAACAGATTTTCATTTCACATTTGCATTTGGTACTCCATTTTTTTTAAGTTTTACACAAGAACAGGGCTGATTTGGATGGTTGGGGTTTTTGTAGTTTTCCCCTGGGTAGAAAATTGGAGTGAAGGAGGTATGGAAGAAGGACAATCTCTCCTCTATTCGACTCAAGACCTTTTTATTTAGTGGACATGCAGTTACGTTGACCGCATTTTTTTTCTTTGATTTTTGGTGATACACCCAATTGCGTGGGTATGGAAGAAGTGGAAGAGGGGGAAGGGGTGCCACCCCAAACTTAGCCTTTTAGGCATTATTGTCTTTTTTCTTTTTGACGAATGGAAAGATTTAGAAGTGGTAGAAGAAGAGTAGAAGAAGTTGTTCTTGTGCAACTTTTTTTCTATCTTTTTTTAGAGTACCATGCATTGGTTCTACTATTACTGAATCATGCGAAAAATCAAGAAAATTTATACAAGTTGAACATGATAAGAAAGCATCACTCATGAATCCTATCAGTCCTCTATGGCTTGTCATCTTTTCCAAGGAGTGATTATTATTTGAGGTCCTAAGTGACACGAGGATTTCTAGTCATGAAAGTTTCAAAATTTTAGTTGCAAGGCAGTTACATCATTAAGGGGAGTATTTTGACAAATGATCATATCAAGGCCGACTAGATAAAGGCCATTTTGCAACAAAAGAAATAAAAATATGGTTGACTAGATAATGGCCATGAACAAAGAAACTATATGCAAAACCAAAAAAAAGTGGAAATAATGCAAGAATAAAAAGATAAGGGGGTGGAATAGAATAATACCACCCACCTCCACCCCAGACTTAGAATTTTTCTTGTCCCGAGCAAAACCCAAACCCGAGATGGAGGGAAGAAATTTTTTGGGTTCACCAAGAGGTCCTGGTAGCTCAAAATATGTCCATCTGAAGGGAATGTCGATGATGGCTGGAGTTTTAAATAGAGGAGCTTCATGGTACACCCAATGGATGGGTAGTCGGGGAATCCTAAAAAGGTTTTCTGAATGATGTTGTGTATCACCTTATAGTTCTTCGAGTAGGATCCACATATCTTACTTCAACAATGAAAGTAGTGTTGGAGATGAATGTGGATTGGGGGGGATTGGCAGGTGCCAGTTGGGTAACAAATGTAGTGTCGGATGTGGAAGATTGGACGGACACTACTAAAAATTGGGTCATTATTCACGGGAGAGTCCTGTCACAAACCCCTCTCTACAGGCCCTCAGAAATAGGGATGGTTGTGGGTCTAGCCCTTACAAATGGTCCGTGAAGAGAACTCACGTGACAAATACCAGTGGCCCTCACGAATACAATTGTCACGGACCAACTGACCCTCAAGAATGTTATATTGAGGGACTATTTAGCCTTCATAAATACATTTTTGAGGGACTATTTAGCCTTCATAAATACATTTTTGAGGGACTATTTAGCCTTCATAAATACATTTTTGAGGGACTTTATGGTCCTGGAGAATATATTTTTGAAGGATAATGCCTTCATTAATATTATTTTTGAGGGGCTATGTGGTCGTCATCAATGCAATTTTAATGGTCAATCTGGACCTTCATCAATATATTTATGAGGGACTACTGTAAATGATTTTGTTATTGATTATTGAATGATTTATTAAATGATAATTAATTGTTACTGTAGTGAATATCAAATTTTAAATGAAAACTTTGTATACATAACCTCAAGCAAAAATTTTATACTAATTCACATGACATCATAAGAAGATTCAACACCAAAATGACACATAAAAATGTTAAATCACCTCAAACCAAATTTTGTTATTGAAGCAAAATATTATCCATACATTGTGTGCTCAATGTTGATATAAATAAAGAGTACATATGGTTCAAAGTTTTGAGATTGATGACAATGAACATATGATGCTAGAAACTCTTAAGATCTATAATGTCTCCATATTCCTTCAAATAGTGTGGTGCTCTTCATCAATGCCAGGCCTCATACGGTTAGGTACTTGAATATTCTTCTCCTAAAAATGACAAATCATTATATTAATAGAATTTAAAGTTTATACATAAATCATAGTACAACAAACAACTTACCCTTATATTTCGGTTTTGGTCTACTCCAAGGTGCATTGTCCGTCGAAATCCATCATTAAAAGTAATTCTACCCTATCAATATAAATACCAAAAGGAATCAGAGTGAGTGCGAAGTAGATATAAATGTAAGTGAACAACTGCCTCAGCAGGCTACCGGACCACACAACCAGACTCTACCATCTCTATAAAAGTAAGAGGGGAGCACAGAGGATCAACCAACACATCATCCACCATCAAAGGACTCGACCAATACAGTAGAGCCAACAACTCATGCACAAAACAGCAGAACAAGCCGACCAACATATACTGCAGATCATCAACACTTCGAAAGAATCACAATGGCAGCACCTACCCTGTCCCAGCCGTCAACAACCAACAGCACTCAAGACTACACAACACAAAGCAAAGAGAGCACAGCCACCAACGCCAGGCAGCCAGAAACCAAAGGAACAAAAGAAACAAGAACCAACTATAGATCCCTGCTATTCCAGCCCAGATCTGAACCAGCAACAAACAACTAGGAAAGAGGTCAACAGCGGCTTCAAGATAGCATAAAAACAGAACAGAACCAGCCATCATAAGAAAAAATAAAACCTTTCATGATCATTGAATAAACCTGGTGCCGGATAAAATTGAATTAATAAATTACTGTTGGTCGTTTCTAGTGAAAAACATGCCATCCAACAGAAAAATAGTATGCAATTAAAAGGTCTGGAGATGAATGTCCCTATACCATTCTAATTGTAAAGAATGATGCAGCTTGTAGATAACATAATCAACACACCTAAGATTTAGAGATCATCTAAATATCCCTCAGAATATGTCGTTCTTGAACTCGTTTAGCAAGCCAACATATTGATCAAGAAGATCACAATGATCTATTACACTGAAAATTGGTTGTCCTGCCAGAATATACCTAAATCATTTTAATAGTAATGAAACATGCAGCTTGTAGATAACATTATCAACATGCCTACGTTTTAGAAATCATTTTAAAAATCCATCAGAATATCTTTTTTTGAGCTACTTTTCGCAAGCCAAAGAAAGATCAAGATGATAGAATGGCTTAAGATTTAGTAGTAAGGATATTCGTGAAATTCCAAACTGAAGTCATCCTAGCTACTAGTATGTCATTTGAAAGTAGTAATATTCTCCCATTTTCATCTGAATCAAACGAGCTGAAGAAAGCACTTTTCTTCAATCCAGTTGCTACACAAATTGATGCTTGAACTCATGCGAGATAGAAAACAACATAACCAACACTGGTTATGTTAATACCCTACTAATGCAGATTTAAGTCAGTGACAAATTCAAGTATTATTACCCTACTAATTGTAAACGACATAACCAACACTGGTTGTAAACATGAATTGTACAACAGAACTCTATAAAAACATAAACATAAAATTTGAACTCTATAAAGTCCATTCACACAAAACAACTAAAAACTTAAAAATCTGAAACTATGGATGTCTTGTGACAAATTCAAATATGTCACAGGTAGGAAAAACATATACAATATTGAATATATCTTAAACACATGAAAAATGTAAAGCTTTTAGTTTTTTTAAAATCATGTCATTCAGATCACTAGAAGTTTAATCAAGCATGTATTGAATACCTGATTTAAACACTGAGTTCTTGGTGTGAAAGACACCGATGAAGATGTGCTTGGTGTGTTCTGCATTTGAGGATGACTTTGTCGATTATTACCAGAAGAAGGACACCAACTTTCAACTGCAGCCTTTAATAAAGTGTACATGTTAATATTCTTATGTGTATGAATATTAAAATAATCTATAGATGTTATGAGGTACCTGTGGCTAAAATCTTAGTGGATGTCCATTGCCTTGTATGGAAAGTCTGCCTACTACATTCTCCCTTGAATTGCCTTGTATGGAAAGCCTGCCTACTCCATTCTCCCTTGAATTGCCTTGTATGGAAAGCATGCCTACTCCAGTCTCCCTTGAATTGATTTGTCTAGAAAGTCTTCCTAAGCCATCCCCGCTTGAATTATTTTGCCTGGGAAACATGCCTACATCTGCACCATTACTTGTATTGTCTTGTATGTGAAAAGAACCCACATCCGACCTATTTGTGCCACTTTGCATGTGTAAGACACCTGTTGTATTCTGATTGGGGTATTCAGTTGCACAATCAACATTAATATCGCCATCCTATAACAAATACATCAACAATGTCAAAAAAAATTATATATTACATTGACATAGACAAGTGAATCTGAGTTACCTGTGATTGATTATACCAAGTCATTAATTGGGAGACGGAGTTCTTCAATCCATTTATTGTTTCTTCAAGTTCCTTAAGTTTATCCTGAAATAGAAAACAAATTACAAACATCGATCTAATAGACTAGTTGTAACTAATAGTTCAAGTTTAGTTATAATTCAACATACATCCTTTGCATTGCTTTCCTCAAGAAGCATTTCATATCTTATACGGGCAGCTTTTCCCCTATGTCCTATCTCTTTGTGCCCAATTCCAACACCTCGGATCCTAGCCTTTTTGGAAGGATTTAAAACTTGCAAATAAGCAGCACGTGTTAGATTATCAACACTTCTAGGATCTATTTCTTCTTGGTTTGCTACTTGGTTTTCCACGATATCAGAGATTTCAAGCTGTAATTAGAAAGCATCATAAAAGGAAAGCTTAAATTGAGATATCTAAGCATATGTAGCTTTGTAGACATCATAGGAAAGCAAATATCCATTTTCTAACCACTTGTGGGCTTTTGTCGTAAACTTTTTCCAAAAATTTGTTAAGAGGCACAACGGGTTGATCTTCACTGACCTACACATGATAGATAACATAATAATTGTCCATGTTATATGTTCAACTCCTACTAAGAAAAACAAGTGTCCATTATTAATACCATTTCTGCCCGATAACAACTCCATGGCTTTGATCCTGTGGTATGATCCATCACTTTTTTTGCTCTGTTTGCCTTGTTGATCTCGGAAATTTTCTAAACCATAAGAAACATATAATTAGAAAAAGTAGATAGGTATACATGCAAGTTATATGAAACCATCCTCAATATAGGCAAGCCAATAGCTGGATGTGGAAGAACATCCTCAATGTAAGAGATAGATATCTCTATAATGTCCAATTCCACATTGGAAAGGGGACTAATGTGAAATTGTGGAAAGATCCGTGGTTTAAAGGGAGATTTCTGTCTCAATGTGTTGAAGACCCCGACTACTTTCAACTTAGATCCAATCTTGCCTTGGACCAAGTGGCTGTGGAAGAGTCGAGCACCTAAAAGAGCAATACTTTGCTGATGGAAAGCTATGCACGTCAGGCTGGTTACAGAAGACTATCTGCAGAAAATTGGTGTTAACCTAGCATCAAGATGTAGCTTGTGTTGCAAAGAAGGGGAAACAAATGACCACATCATGTGGAGATGTGAGTTCGCAGTAGAAATATGGAGCAGAGCTACGCCCCTGTTATCCTTTGTACCAGGAGATATACGGGAAGTACACCTGCTAAAGAACAGAAATGAAGCTCTTCTTACTACTCTTATCATTTATCACATATGGATACATAGAAACAGATGTGTTTTTGAAGACAGTAGGAGCAAACCAAATAGTGTGTGGCATTGCATAAATACTGATTATAGAAGTTTGCATAGATAAATTGCATCCCTCTTTTTGACTTTTGATATCTATCTTTATAGATGTATTGAGCTTTGCTCCCCTTTGTAAATTTTGTGAGTAATGAAAGAGAAACGTGCTTACTGATAAAAAAAAAAGTTATATGAAACCATTGTACCTTAGACTTCTCGGTTCCCCATTCTTTAACAAGATTTTTAAACGGGTCCATATCTATGGAAGCATTTTTCTCAACTTTCTTCATCATCAATTCTGGTTCAATCTTGTACTTTTCATAGTAATCTTTCTTTACATGTGCCCTCCACACTGATATCCCTTTGCTAATGTGTTCATCAATGTGATTCCATGCATTAGGGTGACTGCCTAAATCGAAGTATTTCTACAAAACATTGAAAATATTACTTTAGATATAACAATCATACAATTTGTTGGTCTTTTTATGAAAAAGATTACCTCAATAATTGATTTTCTATCTGCAAAAGCTTGTTCTGGTTGTTCGTTCCACTTCAAGTCTAGATGACATATGTGTGGTTTCCTTGCTAGCATATGACAATAACGATTCAATTTGGCACCATTCTCCCCAATAGCATTTCCTTCACAATCCCATTGGACCTTGTGACGTGGCTGCCCTTGCTTAGGAAGTAGGCTTTTCTCACTTGCAGGCCCACGTCCATACTTCCTATTCTCCTGTTCATCCTCAACATTTTCTTCAACTGTTACATCATTTTCAATATTGTTGGACAGTAGAGTAGGTTCATCCTCACAATTTTCTGCAATTGTGGATGGAGGGACAGCAATAGGTTGCAACTCCTGTGTGTTGTTACAACTAGATCTAGTGATTCTTCTTCCTGCCATCCTTCAACTGACAAGAAAAAAATTAGATTATTAGTGCAGAAATGTCAGTAACAAAAGTAGTAGCTACATTTGAAAAACAAATAAATTGCGAAGAATATGAGACACCAACATATGAATATTCCGCATTTGAAAAACATATAACTTGTAGAGTACCTTGGTTTCATATCCCAAAAAAGAATAATGATGTCCTACTTGCTGGTATATGAAACAAGACTAAATAAATTGCAAAGAAAATGCCATATAGTAACACTTTGCCAAAAAAATGCAATAGAACATATTCCCCAAGTAAATTATTCTAGACTTGCAAACAAAATATCTCTCGGTGTCACTCCTCATCCAAGACACATCACTAGTTACGTGATGAAAACCGACAGATTAATGAACTAAACATTAGCCCTATCATTCTTTTTTTTAGTTCTATCAACAAAAGAACCCTCGGTGTCACTCCTCATCCAAGACACATCACTAGTTACACCACCATCAATAGATTCAGATTGTAAACCAGTCAAACAATTCTCAATAAGAGGTACTTCAGAATAATCTTTAGGAGGATGCTTTAGCATTGTGCACCAATCATCAACATTAGGATCCTTCACATAAAAGCATTGCAATGCTTGAGAAGCCAGGATAAACGGTTCCTCCTTTTTTCTTATCCTTGAAGTGTTGATTTGTGTGAACCCATATTCATCAATTCACAACCCGTTAGAAGTGCTTTCATCATACCAAGAACATCTGAACAACGGAACTTTGATTCCTGGACCATAAGTTAGCTCAATAACCTCCTCTAAGTAGCCATAGTACGTGACTTCAGCATTTATAGGATTTCGATCTCTACCACTTGAATAACTTGAAGTGTCATCACACAAATACACTCCACTATTTTGTGTAGTACATGTACTTTCAATGTGCTTTGAACGGAAATGATATCCATTGATCGAAAATCCTTCATAAGACATTCCCTCAGCACAAGGGCCTTGGGATAACCATCTCAAATCATCGCTAATACTGTTCGGCCTAATCTCTCGCATTTGCATTACCTTCATAAAAAAGTAAAACATTAATGTAATATACACTAACTTGAACATTAAGAGTGACAACAATATTTATATTTGAGACTTACATGCTCTTTCAACCACTTAGAAAACTCCTTTGCATGTTTTGTTTCTAGGGTCCGTGGGGCAATGTTGGGTTCCATATCTTGAAGAATACACATGTGTTCACTGCTTTATAAGAAGTGTCTAAATTAATGTACAACAAATATACAAATATCAGCAAAAATTTTAGGACGTAATTAAATCTTACCTTCTGTAAACATCCAATTCCTCTTTATTGAAAAGGACATAATGATGGGCTTGTTCCAAAGTGTGGATGTCGAAATTTCTTGACACTCCAACTCTAATTGGAGATCCATCAACATTATGAGGAGTGCGGTTCAGTTTTGTCTCAAAATTATGCAAGTACCTAGCACAAAATGTCAAACTTTCTTCAGCTAAATAGCCACTAGCAATACAACCAGCCGGTTTAGCTTTGTTTCTTACATACTTCTTCAATTTCTTCAAGTATCTCTCTATTGGGTACATCCACCTAGTTCGGACAGATCCGGCTTGCCTGGCTTCATAAGCTAAATGAATGGGCAAATGCATCATGATGGTGAAGAAAGAAGGAGGGAAGATTCTCTCCAACTGGCAAAGAGTGATAGCAATTTCTTGTTCCAATTCTTTGAATTCCTCCACATCAATAATGTTAGAGCAAAGCTTGTTGAAAAATGAGCACAAATTAGCAATAGGCTTGTACACATCTAAGCTTATGCAATGTCTCAAGGCAACAGGTAGAAGTTGATGCATAAGAACATGGCAATCATGACTTTTCAGCCCAACAAGTTTTCTATCAGATTTGCTAACACACCTAGATATGTTAGAAGAATAGCCATTAGGAAATTTCAACTTTTCTATCACAGACAGGAACTTATCTTTCTGTGCATTAGTCATGGTGTAAGATGTTGGAGGCAAGTAATAGCGGTCACCTGCATCTACTGGCCATAAATCTCTTCAAATGCGCATTTTTTTCATATCTTGACGAGCTTGTAAGTTGTCTTTACTTTTCTTAGAATCACCCAATAATGTGTTTAAAATATTCTCGCACACATTCTTTTCTATGTGCATCACATCCAGATTGCGTCTAACAGATAAATACTTCCAATAAGGTAGCTGAAAAAAGATGCTTATCTATTTCCAACCATGAGGTAATGGTTGAATTTGAACTCCAAGCCTCTTGTGCTTATTCATTTTTCCAAATGTGATAATTTCATATCCATCAAATTGCCTCATTATATCTTCTCCAGATAGTGGCTTAGGTGGAAGTCGAAAATCTTTTTCACCATCAAATTTTTTCCTATCACGTCTATATGGATGATTCATTGGAAGAAAACGTCGATGGAAACCATAGCATTGCTTTTTCCCATGTTGTAACCATTTTGATACAGTCTCCACATTACAACAAGGACATCCCAAATCTTTCTTACCTTTAGTGCTCCAACCAGATAAGTCACCATATGCTGGGAAATCGTTAATGGTCCATAAAATCATTGCCCGCATAGTGAAGTTCCTTTTGCTATATGCATCATAAACTTTGACTCCAAGCTCCCAAAGTAGTTGCAACTCCTCAATTAATGGCTCCAAGTATACATCAAGGTCATTGCCAACCATATGTGGACCTGGGATTAATAGGGACATCATAATAAATTGTTCTTTCATAAGAAGCCAAGGCGGAAGATTGAGAGGTGTCACCAACACAGGCCAGATGCTATGTGATGCACTCATATTGCCAAATGCATTAAATCCATCTGTTGCTAATGCCAATCTAATATTGTGTGGTTCAGCAGCAAAGTCTGGATACCTGGCATCAATAGACAACCATTATGGTGTGTCTGAAGGATGATGAATACGACCATCCTTGCCTTTTACTTCTGATGGCCAAATCATATCTTTAGTAATAGATGAAGACATATAGAGCCTCTCTAACCGAGGTATCAAAGGGAAGTGATACATGAACTTAGAAGCTACCTTCTTTCCCTTTATTTTGTATTGCTTTTCATTCCATCTTGAAGCACCACAAGTATCACAATTTTCTTTTGAAGTTGCATCTTTGCGAAAAAGCATGCTATTATTTGTACATACGTCTATAGTAGAATGATCAAGTCGTAAATCCTTCACGATCGCATTTGCTTCATAGTAAGTCTCCGGGAATAGACAATTTTCTTCTGGAAATCCTAAAATAATCAACTGTAACAACTTTGTGAAAGAATCGTTGGACCATCCAGATTCCTCCTTCAGAAATAGCAAGGAAACCAAATATGATAGAGTGGTTGATCCGCCTCTTTTAGTAGCTTGTAAAATATTTGTGCATCTACATTTGCAGGTTCCTCTTTAGCTTCAGTAGAGAGGTCATTTGTTGTGTCACCCATACCAAACAAATCCTCCAGCATCTGATGCATATTGTTGGTGCTAGGCATGTTTGGTGCCACAACAGGATTGCTCCTACCAATCACCTCCCCATGAAACATCTAAACATCATAGCTATGCACAAATCCTTTTTGTAGTACATGTGAGAATACCTCCTCCTCTGTTTTAAGGTATCTATTCAAACATACCTTGCAAGGACATATTAATTTCCGCTGTCTAGTTGGTCTCTGATGGATAAGAGCAAACTCAATGAACTTTCATAACCCTGCCTTGAATACATCACTTCGCACTCTGTTCCCAATATACATCCAACTCCGATCTATTAGAAAATCCATCTACATGAAGGAAAATATATAATAAGTTAAGCACAGCTGTTTGAGATGTTAGGAAATAGCTGTTAGGAAAATATAAGAAGAGATCAGGAAGCTTTAACAAATACATGCAAACAGCAACAGCTGTTTGAGATGTAGTCATGTAGGAGCAAGAATAAGTAAGAAAAAGTAGAAGAAAACTTACAAATAGAAGTGGTACTAGTAGTCTAGGTTTGACTAAGAATCTGAATTTCTGATATGAGTAACAAGGAAATAGCAATAAGAGGGGACATAGAAGTAACAAAAATTTAGATGCAATAGCAGGAACAGGAAATGAAGGAGAAATTGCAAAAAAAGAAAAGAAAAGAAGCTACAATAGGAGACACAAGAGGAAATAGAAAAAAATCAAAGAAACAGTAGTATAAAAGGACTGATTTTTTTGCAACAATTGCTGGAAAAGGGGGTCGAATATACAACATGAAAAGGAAAAAGAGAAAAGGGGAGGGAAGGGAGAAGACATACATGAAGTCTATCAATATACAAGAAGCCTTACCCCTATCATGAGTCCAATCTTCATGACAGGGGAATCCTATCAGTGAGTTTACACTCAACAGCCTTACCCCGATGAAATCAGCTACATGGAAATTAAAGAATAAATGAATGATAAATTCATTAGAACTTCTACACAGCAAACATATAGAAGTATAGAAAAACCCTCTTTTTTTAGGTTGTTCATCACCGAGATGTTGTTTCTAGCAATCTTTCGTAATAGGATTTTAAATTCAGATGTATGATCGTCTGAATTAAATACCAAGAAAGTTGACCATATATATCAATATTTTAGATAGAATCCATAAGAACGTATTTCTCATGGATCAATTTGATCCATAGACTACCTTTCTTTGAAGCTACTATCCAGATATTTAAGATCATAGAAACCTTACAAACGTCTTTGACTTTTTTTATAGACATACCACCTTCATCCTTTACCTTGGTTACATCATCCCACTTAATAAGATGGATATCATTCTTGCCTTCACACTATCCCCACAAGAAATTTATAATAGTTATTTCCACTTCATCACAGATAGAAGTAGGAAGTGAAAAGGAAGAGGACCAGAAATTTTGATTGGCAGACATAGTACAATTACAAAGTTCTAGTCTCCAATGGAAACTGAAATGATATGTAAATAAGTTTGGTATCTTTAAAAATCAAATGATGGGTATAGAAGCACTAAAGCATGGGCAGAAATAATGATGGTAACTTCTGGTTCACTTGTATGATATGTATCATTATAAGTTAGTAGCATACCATCTTTGTGCACACTTAGCATCAATAGAATGTCTGTCATGCCCATGGAAAGCTTCAGACATGCATTAAACAAAAGGAGTCTTTGAAAACAACATTTGTTAAAACAACATTTGTATATTTGTCTTAGTAATGTCGGTTCCTCCTTGTTCCCTTTATTGTTAAAACAACATTTGTATATTTGTCTTTTTTCCTTTACCCCCTCCATCTAAAATAATACCCTTTCTTTAACCTGTGGTTGTGATGCAAGCCCTAAAAGCCAATAACTATGGTAATGATCCTCTGCTAACTGCAGCTCTGTACCTGGAGATTAATTAAAGGCCGACTGCCCCGGGCTCCCATGGGACACATCCATTCCTAATATAATATTCGGCTCTTAGGAGATCTTTGGCATGGATGGAAGATGCTCAGTTGTGGTGAACTTCTCTGCAGGCTTATTCAGGATCTCATTCGCTATGGAAACATTAAGAGGCTTATTCAGGATCTCCTTCGCTGTGGAAACATTAAGTGCGTTGTCAGTAAAAGCTATTTATGTATTTCGTTTAACTAATTTAAACGAAATACATTAAAAGATTTTACTTACAACGCCCTTCATGTTTCCACAGTGAATGAGATCCTAAATAAACCTGCAAAGAAGTTCACCACAGCTGAGCATCCTCCATCCATGCCAAAGATCTCCAAAGTGCCAATTATTATATCAGGAATGGATGTATCCCATGGGAGCCTTAGGCAATCAGCCTTTAATTAATCTCCAAGTACAGAGCTGCACTTAGCAGAGGATCATTACTATAGTTATTGGATTTTAGGGCCTGCATCACAACCACATGTTACAGAAAGGGTATTATTTTAGATGGAGGGGGTAAAGGAAAAAAGACATATATACAAATGTTGTTTTAACAATTAAGGGAACAAGGAGGAACCCACATTACTAAGAACACCCATTCTTTGTTGAGGCTTCTGCCTAGACTTCTGAAATGATGACAATGACTTAGTGTGCCTCTGCAAAATGCAAAAACACCAGGCTATATTATACTTAATACCAAAAACAAAACATTCAAAAACAACGCAGTGAGAAAATAGAACAACACTCGTACAAGTGACCATAAATAGCAGTAAGAAGAAATCTTTTATCCCCAGTAGTGATTCTAGTATGTATTAATTTATAATATTAAAAAAGCTTTTCAACAGAGCATTAGATACCATTCCACAAAACAAAAACTCTCCCAATACCATGACTAGTGTGATGAGAAATCCACTATAACTACCCAAATTTATTGGATAAACAATTGCTAAGTTATCAAACTTATTGGATAAAGTAGCATTGTTATCCTCAGTTGACCCCTTTCTCCCTCTACCTCTGGACGTATTCTTCTTATTACATTTTAGAAACTCCAACATTGTTGAACACATACAACCATCTTGATCACCACTACATCAATAAACTAGTAACATCAGATGGAACCCTTCTTCATCTTTAGAAAATAAGCACAAGCATAGCAATTCTAGAAAAAAGAACACAGAGCTCGTTTAGTAAAGAAGCACTTTTATCTCATTATGGATAATAGACTATAGCACACTCACATTGACTAACCATTCCTCAAAAATCACCTTATTTCTATACCACCAGATATAGTAAAGGATACATATAATAGATTTAAAGGAGGTATTGCTTATTTCCTTCATACTGTCTTCAAAGAAACTAGGAATATTATTAATACATTCATTATCAACTACTTTGGCTCTGACCCATATATATGTGCGTCATGAGAACACTTGTTCATATAGAATAGAACAAAGTAGCAAAATTAAACATACATGCACACATGTGTATTGCTTTGAACCAAGCTTGAGCCTCAACAATTATATATGAGTAATATTTGATCAAGTATGACTTGGATTACATGGTAGGTATTATACATAAATTCGAGTTTGTACAATTAATAGATATTGTACATATTCGAGAAAGACAATATTCAATCAAATACTATATCTACTCAATCACATCAGTAAATTATTCTTTTCTTATTGACAAAACACAAAGTTGTATGATAGAAAATCATTATGAGGATGCTATACTATAGATGCATAGCCTAGGAATTTATGTACATCACAACTTTGATTCCCTTCCATTTAGTTATGGTAGCTACTCCCAAGGAGATATTTCCTCGCTTCCAAATATTGAACACGCCCCTGACTACTCTCTATTACTGTTGTATGACCATCTCCATGCAACTCAGGATAGTCAAAGTTTTTCAACATTGTGATATGTTTCTTATACGTGTGAACATTAACCCTTAGGGGAGGGGAGATAACTCATATGAATACTAGATGGTTAGTATTTTTACTAAGTAAACCCAGCTAATCCTATGCAGATCACATTGGGGGGAGATGAGGCGGACACATGAGGTATGAACTGGAAGCCCATTGGAGGAAGAACCAATCTTAGCTATCAGGGGTCGAAGTGGGGGCTAGTGCTCTCCCAAATGAGAAAAAGAGAAAAGGATACGAACCTAGAGAGGATTCCAGTGGCCGAAGAAGCAAGTTGTGTAGCAGAAACGACCAATGGCCGAGCAGGGTGATCGGCGGCAATCAAGCACGGTGACTGCGTAGCAGCAACGACCAATGCGGATGGCAGCAATTGTCAATGGCGGAGGGTAGCAACCATCAACGGAGGAAAGGAGTTATGAAGGATGAGCCCAATGCGAAGGATGAACGGTAGCAACCGAGCAGGGCGATTGGCGTCAAGGATGACCCAATGCGGAGGAACCGATGAGAGAATCGGGAGGGGGAGGGTTTAGTGGAGGAGTGCGGAGGAACCGATGAGAGAATCGGGAGGGGGAGGGTTCAGTGGAGGAGTGTGGAGGAAATTAGGGGGAAAGGAGCGCCCTCCGTGACTGGGTGGTTTTTTTCATGAATTTTGATAGACGAATCAGTGTTTTAGAATGGAGGGAAGGATTATGAGATGGAGGGAACATTTGGCATGGAGTTTTTGAGGGGTTGATTCGTAAGAAATGTATTTGTGAGGGACCAATGTTCACATAAAATGCCTAACGATGTCAAGAACACGGTTGAGGGATTTGGTCCCATATTTGAAGGATGAGCCCTCACAAATGGACATCATTATTCACGATTTTTGGTTCCTCACAAATGTTCTTCAACAAAAGCCAAATTTTTTGTAGTGGGAGAATCTGGCTCGAGTATCTTTTTGCCGCCTGGATCTACATGTGGTGAAGAGGGTTCCTGTATAAGAAGAATGGGTTTGTTATCTGAGTAAACAATCATATGGGGATGTATGTCTTCTTGGTGGATTATGCAACAAGGTGCGTCTGAATCCTTTACCCCATAAATAGAAGCCAGTGGATTTGGTGTGGAAGACTCACAAATGGCATAATTGTCGTCATAATTATAAAAAATGATCAATCTAGGTTGTTCCATATCTATTGGGGAGTTCTCCATCCCTTCTTCATAAAAGATCTCATAAACATGGATGTCTATGGAATTAATTGGATCCTTTACTATGTTGAAGGGGAGATCTGATTCCTTTATAGGACAAGTGCCCAACTCAATGGGCTCAGAAGGATTCACCTCACAATATAACGGTGTAATGTAAGGTTCTTGCAATGGTAGAATCACCTCATCAGGTTCAACTAGATGTGAAAAAAGTGGTGGTTGAGTGAGGTCATAGTGCTCTTGATGATGAAGCCTTTCAAAAGAATCCATCAGTGCATGTTGGGTAGGTGATGGTACATTGGTCACAATAGGCTCAACCAAGATGGGATGATTATTGCAAACATCCAAATATGGGCCTACAACCGAGAAGGGTGGAGTCTTAGGTTTTTGGGATGTTCTTTGAGCCCACCAATCTTTAACCTTTTTGTTAAAAGATTCTTGATTCATGAATTTATCAACATAGGCCTCCATCCACTCATTTTCTAACTTATATGGGTAGCCAGGGCCCCATACAACTGCAACCCTAGCTAAACAAAGTTATTCATTTACAACATCCTGAATTTCTTTAAAACACATATCCATCTCCTGATCAAGGTTGTATGGAATCTCAACTATATCACATTCGACTTCTTCTAAGGAAGGTGGTTCATTATAGAGAAAGGGTTCCAATGAAGTAGATTGGCCATTAGAATCAACTAGATTAACATCCACAATGGAAGTGATTGGTGGAGCTTTAGGTACTCGAGTTGGTTCGACTTGATTGAAGATGATATAATCATCGTCATCATCATCTATTAAAATCATCCTTAGCCTCTATGGTTCTAGATTAAAAAATTGCCCCGTGGAATTGGCGTTCGGCGAGCGTCGCATGCACAAATGAAGCAGTTAATCGTATACAGAAAAAAACAGACTTCCGGAATGGAAACTCAGCAGAAAGAGGAGTAGCACTTCCGGAATGTTACTCAGACGGCATAAAAAAATAAAAAAAGTATTTCAAAATATTTTTGGGGGTTTGAGAAAACAATCTGTTGTCCCCGGCAACGACACCAAATTGTTAATGTGTCGCTTAGCACTTACAATCACTAAGATAATTATCCTAGAGTTTAATCCTTTTTCAACTTTCCGATTAAGACTAGTATAGAAAGGTCAATCCCACAGGACAACTTTTTAGAGATTGTTCTTAGAACCCAAAGTTTGAAGAACTTTATTATTTATTTTTGGTATTTTTCTTTAGATTAAAGCAGAAAGTAAAAGTCAAGTTGGGGGTTTGATTGATTACACTAATGCCAGAAGAAATGCACTCAACAAGAATAAACATGCACAAGGAAAAATTAAGATGATTGTTAACACAAGAAAACTATATGAATGGAAGACTAAGAATTAAAGAAAACAAAAGATGTGGTGATTAAATCAAGGGATGGAAACCGAGGCTCGTAGGGGTTTTCACCACCTTAGCCTAGGCGATAACAACTAATTCTTAAACGACGATTCGATGAAGGTTTATGAATTTAAAAACTCACAAGAGATAAACTCCACATGAGACCATTGGTCTTGGTGCTCATGCTTCCTAATTTATCATCCTAAAAGACGAAAATCGACGGTCATATCAAAATGTCTATGTAATCGATTTTATTGTTCTAAATCCAGATTTCCATGGTCATTTCCATCCGGATTAACATGCGATCCGAAGATCAACCGTTAATTAAAATTGATTACCATCTAGTCGTTTAAGAAGAAGTCGTTAAAACCATGGCTAAGGGGTTATTCCCCTTGCCTCGATAGAAGTCTACTCACTCATGGAGAAAGGAGAGACGGAGGAAGAAAGTACTGAAGCCATAGTCTAGCCCAAAAATCAGGAGATTAATCCTTATGCTAGAGACAATGAAATGGCTTAGTTATTTGTTCCTTGCTCCAAAATTAAAGAACAGAGAAGAGAAGATTAAAACTAAGGTGGAATGAAGAGACAAGAACAAGTATGAAAGAACTATGATTGAACTAAAATCTACTTTATTGCATAATAAGAAGATGATTACAAGACCAGTTGCTTCAGAATTCCAATACAAAGAAATCCAAGATGCCCAAAGAGGAGGAAGTGCCCCTCCTTTTATAGGAGAAGGAGAGGGGTATACATTTGGTTTAGGGAAAAATAATTGGCCGTCGGCGGCTGCTAACTTTCTAGATCTAATCAATAACAGAAACAATTGATTGCTTTGCATTCCTTTTGCATTAATTTCCCGCAACAGAAATTTCGAGCATATTTTTGGGCTACTCAAAAATTCAGAAGCGGCCCAGAAATATATTTTCCTGTAGATAATTGAATTATCTTTCCAACGCATACTTTCACAATAAATTCCGCCTTGGGATGTGAGAGTTACACCAATTTTGGTGAAAGGTATATACTGAAATCAGACTTTGTGCGAAAACATAAGGCTACTTTCACTGGTTAATTGTGCAGCCAAATAAACAACAAAATTGCCAAAAAATATGTCTTTTTATATCCAATAAAATTCTCTTTTCATTCCATACTTTATATTGAAATTATGCCTATAGACGCAAAAGATATGGTTATTTTGGTGACGAGTATCTCAGGCACTGCGGGAATATTTGAAAAGCCTCATATCTTCATCTTTTATTTTCTCGATTTAATTACTTAGATAATTCCTAAAAATTAAGAAAAATATCAAAAGAATTCAGGAAAATTATATCAAGAAGATGAAAGTGCTATTTATTTTTGAGTTAGTTAAAATTAACAAAAAAGTCCTAATTAATTATTCTAAATGAAGCAAAAATAAGAGATGAATATGCATTCATCAGTCCATCCACCCTATCCTATCCCTTGTCCTCACTTTGTTGTTCTTGCTCCCATTATACTTCGTAGTTGGGCAACATACCTTTTCATTTACTTCTCACCTTTGTGATCATACAAAATTTCTCTATTTTTTTTCTCTTATGATTTATTGTAATTATATTTAGTTGGGTATGAATTCTAGGTGATTCAATCTTATGCTTTTGTTATGTGTGCTCTGTGTGCATGGTTTTTGAGGTCCCTCTCTTCCTCATGATAGTTTTATTCGACAGAAGAACATTTTCTTTGTAGATCTACCTTGTTGTTCAAATATCAAAAGTGATTCCTATAGAAGTGTGTTGGAAGTTCATATCATACGATAAAGCAATATTTTCATTTTGATATCCTAGCTTGGCACCTTGAACCATGTACACTTTAGCTAATTGTGAATGTGTCTATTGTGAAGCTCGATGGATCTTGTATTTATATAGATGCATTTATATTACGAATAAAGATCTTTGCAATTCAAAGTATACATGTTTTATTGCATCTACAATATTCCTTGTGTGTCTTGTTCTTTATAACATGTTAAGATTGTACATTCAGAAACTCCAAGCTTTTCATTGTATTTGGTGCTATAGTTAGTCTTGAAAATTTAATAAAACTAGAAGAAATGTTGGTAGTGAGATGCTATATTTTATAGTCCAGTTGATGTCGGTCATAGTTTCTATTAGAGCCAGATTTACATATTGATTTAGTATATGGGATTTATTGTATAATAGCAGCAAAATTTACACTGGAACATATATCATATATTGATGTATGATTGGTTTGGGTCAAGTATAATCAATGTTGGGCTTAATTGGCTAGATTCGGGTTGACCAGGATTTTCTCAGCATTAGATGTACTTTGCGTTAGGGTGGCTTAGGTTCAGACTAAGACAATATGTGATGGGTTGAATTTTTGAGAACTCTTTCTATTTCTAGGTCTAATTGCAACAAACAACATATATTGTATAAAGCACCTCTTTATTTATTTTTTATTTTTTGAAGGTTACCACTACCATTATATTGAGAAAAGCCATACAACATCTACAAAGATCAGAGACCCATACAAACTTAGTAACTCAGAAAAAAGAAGTACAATGTTGTAATACAGGAAAGATCTGATAGAGGTAATGCACTTCTTCCTGAATTCCACCCCAACACATTGGACAAAGCAGCTTTTAAACAGAATTCTTCCACAATCATGGGTGATACTTGCATCAACACAACTCCAAATACTGAGCCCCGAGCTTACAGAGCAATAATCCTGATATCCACCACCAAACTTCCTACAATAGCAAAGTAGAATAACACCACTAACCACAAACAAAAGGACACTAAGAAAAGCCTCAACCTTAAACAGAGACAAACATAAAACCATGGCACCATAGACTCGATAAGAACACAACATAAGAAGAAAGACAAACAGATAGAACGCACCATGGTCACATGTGAGGGAAACTAGAAAAGCCCAACTAGCGCTGTCCAACCAGAGTAGAGAAAGGTTGAAGAAAAAAAAAGGAGGGAGGGACTGATCGGGGAACCCCCACCTCGGTCTAACCATTATGTCCTCCCCCCTACTCAAGACAAAGAAAGAGTAGCCAAAGGGACATGCAGTGTAGATGGAAGCCTCCATCAAACAACCCAGAACCCTCAAAGATATGCCCATCCTTATATAGGCAAAAACTGAACATGCCAGGCCAAGGGGAGTTGTGACTGAGAACTAGAACAACAAACTAAACGGCTATGAAAAGCCACAAACTAACACAGACAACCTAAAACCCAAAACAAAGGAAGACAAAAAAGGGGGGAAGAAAAGGATCGACACCCCAAGTAAGACGAAGGAGGAAGAGGGAAAACCACCTCAAGCATAAACCGATAGCAAGATACCATCAGCAGCTTCACAGATCAGCCTCTAGACAAATGGAGCTCGATCGATGAAGAGATGTCTTAGTACACCACTGTCAACCAGAAATGCCCTAGTCCAGATCAAATCTTAACATCTTATCGCATGTTATGCAACATGTGATCGCATGTTATAGTACATATATTTTATACAACAGTTAAAACATGTTGTCTTTTAATGAATGACCTATTGTAATAGGGGTGTTTTTTACAACATGTGGTGTGTCCATTGTAATATATATTATACAACAGTTGAACCACGTTGTCTTTCGATAAACACACCCGTTGTAATAGGGTTTTTTTTATAACATGCGGTGCACCCATTGTAATATATATTATACAACAATTGAAGCATGTTGTCTTTCACTAAACACACCCATTGTAATAGGGATGATTATTACAACATGCAGTGCACCTGTTGTAATATACATGTTTATATAACAGTTGAAGCATGTTGTCTTTCCATACATTCAACTGTTGCAATAGGGTTGTTTAAATAACATGTGTGTCTGTTGTAATATACGCATTTTATACAACAGGTTATGCATGTTGTAGTTCACTAAAAACACATGTTATAATAGGTGTCTTTTTTTCAAACACATCTATTGTAATATGTGTGGATAACACAACATGTGTTGTATGTTGCAGTATCATAAATTTTACAACATATCATTAACTGTTGTCTTTGATTAGAGTTTGACAGGTCATATATTGAACCAATTTTATTGATCAAATTAACCATATTATTAATAAATTATAATAAATGTGCAATTATACTTTTTTTCATTTCACAAATTTTCATCAAACATTGAAAGCAACTCATACTAAATTTAATAAATATTCAATCATCCATACAAAGATTCAATAATACAAAGTATTGAGTATCCACTATAGAATCAAACTAAAAACTAACTAAAAAAGTTTCACACACTGGTCTATGCTAAAGAACAAATGTCTCCCCCTCATGTCACATAATCTTATGTGAACTCAAGAACACATGTCTCCCACTCATTTTGGACCTCGTCGGTTTCTTCTTGATTGAAGCAACAACCAATATACTTCAAATAATACTGCAATCATATGACAAATATATCAACATATTGTCAATTTTTCAATTTATTTAAAAATTTGAACAAACAAAAAGAATATAATGATAAGTAGCTTACACATTCAAGAATATTTCTAATTCTCACATCAACGATGTCTCCCATGTACTTCAACACAATACATGCAATCTGTGTTATTCAACTGCTTTGGACACTGTATAAAATAAATATGAATTTATTATCCAAATAATTGTGAGAACTTATTAACAAATAAGAGGATGGAAGAAGTATAAATAACCAAAAAACCTAATAAAAGATATGTGTATACAAAAACAAAAAATGCTATTCTCATTACCATAAAGTATTACAAGTATGCGTGATAGATTGGTGACATGGCCTGAGGCTAGGTTTACTTGGATAATTTAATATAATTTCATTCAAGAACCATTCTATAGGTGCAAGTATTTTTTTCTCCTGGGCAACTTCAGGTTTGCTTCCATTACATATTTCGACATCCAATAACAATGTTGCCTTTACCAACAACACTTATCATGTACTTCTTTGGGTTTGGTAGTGATTTGCATTATATTTTTTGTATCCTTCTTATATTGTAACTACTAAATTTGTCAAGGTTAAAAAAATTAATTGAAACTTGTGTATGATCTATGGGAAGTGATGAGGAGCACAAACATTAGAGGAGCCAGGTATAGGACACATGAGGCCTGTGCCTCAGCCAACTTTTTGCCTAAAATAAACTGCGCCACTTAAGGCACTACTGCAGTGGTTATCATTTCTCCAAATTTTGATATCACGTGACAGTTCAATTATTGGTGTAAACTGTCAGTGACTGTAAGAATAGCAGGCTACTTGCCTTTATTTATCCATAAGACATGAAATCGGTATTTTCACAACCCTTGTAAATAATGTATATTTGTGGCTTTGAATTTAAATGAAATCATGACCTGCTAAATTATTGTGGCTGCTACATGTCAACAGTTAAAATGGAACATATAGAAATATAAAAATCCCAAACTAGAAAGTTGCATGCTCAAAATATATATACAAATTAAAATTTCAAAGGAAGTAGATGAAGTAGGTTGATTGTGTATAAAATCAAATAAATTATCTACTACCCTATAATTAAAATGAGTGACAAAATTATATGGACAGGTAGGCAATAGGATTAGCAAGCACAGTACTTAATCGGCTACCTCAGTAGTAAAGCCTACTACTAATCGTAGAGAAGGTCACAGGTTTGACACATGCTGGTATACCGGATAGAGAGGAAGCAAAGCCAAAGACCTTGCATTGCGGTTGTGATGGGACCCTCCAGTAGATAGCAGTAGTGTTAAAAGATATCCAAAAAAAATATTAACAACCACACTTCCTTGTCACTCAGCTTTAGTAAAAGGAAATTAGAAGCTATAATAGAGTTGCTTGAGAAGCAAGCAAGGTCACAACCAGAATAACATGCCAATCACATTATTTTATCCAATAGGAAGTGGGTAAAAATGGATTTGAGCCGATGGTGACATCCGTAATAGAGGTGCTCTAGAAGCAAGTAAGTTGACTAATGGAATAGCAAGTTGTTCACCCTACTTTATTCATATTTCATAGGACAACTAACTAGTATTTCTGATACCCTAATAGAATAATTATTAGTGTGTGGCTTTGAATATAGATGAAAATCACGACCTATTAAATTATTGTGGTTGCTTTTATGGTTGCTACCACTCGATGGTTAATACAGTACATATAGATATATATTGTCAACACCCCAGGGTAGCAAGTGACATGCGCTGGTGTGTGTGTACATATTATTATTTTTATTATTATTATTATTATTATTATTATTATTATTATTATTATTATATGTATATGTATACATACATATATACATGGAAATGAGCTGTTGTGGACTACCCCAACATTTTCCTTGAAGCTGCCAGACTCAAGTGATGACATTATCAACAGTGAAGTAAAAATTCTCAGTCATGTTGGCAACATGGTCTTCTTTTTCTCTCTTTTGTTATATATTCATAAAGAAACATGTGTAATTAAAAACTCTAAAGTAACAGACAATAGATGCAGTTGTAAATCATAAACCAATTGAAGAATTTTAGTAATATGAACAAAATTGAGATGTCACGTAGTAGCATGAATGATATTTTTGTTGTTCTATTGTGTAAGAGAGAATGATCAGATCCTTAGTATGCTCATATTGATCAATCAAAAACTACTCCAAACTCCTTGGAGAGAACTCCCTTAAATGACACCATGATGTCAACTATTTATTTTGTTCTATTTGCCACCATGTCCTTGGTATTCAGAACAACTCTCATAATGCTTCCCATACCCACATACACAGATGATTAGGTATCAATGGCCTCTGTCATTTCATCAACAATGCCTAGTTAATGGTGGTGCTCTCCTAAAAGTTCATGGTTGCCCGTAGTTGCATGCTGCTAGGCACTGGTGAACGTTCAAGGTTCTACTCAATCATGTCAAACCAGAGTTTGGGCCCATCCACACAATGTATTTGATCTATCAGATTTAGAATCATATATCTTTATATGCCGAATATGTACAAGAAAAATGTGAGCTGATGAAGATCAAATATTGAAACAGACAAAACCATGGTGCACGATGAACAAAATGAAGAGAAACTTACAATGCTACAGCAAAATGAAGCAGGTGGGATACAAGTAAAGTGTTAAGTGATGAAGTACTATGATGTCTGTATCAGTGCATCATACTCTACATCATACTCCACACCCAATGAAAATAGTTGTTCTACATTAACTACAACATTGCACGTATATGTGAACTAGAGTTCTCAGATTGATTCTAGTTCAATTTTGCTGACACATGAATACAGAAAAAGAAGAGCTACGATAAGATATGGTTTAAAATGTTAGTATATTAACTAGTAAAGGATGTGATGAAAATTTGAAGGCATATGACAGTCCAATATGTTGGTACTTGAACGTTCATTGTCATTTTATACAAGGACGACTAATTTTGACCTATAGCCATAAGATTTTATTCATAATTGATGGGCATTTCTCAATACTTATCTTGAACTAACATTTCATGATCACCATGTGAACATATCAAAATGGGACCTCACGAAAGAATTTGTGGCATCTGCTCAACTTCCACTAAGGTATGGCAGACAACACATAATATAGAGGAATCTTGAGACATGAAATGATAATTGTGCATTGAGGATTGTGTATGTTAGTTCACGGCTCCTCTAATGGGTAAGGGTGTAAACTCATCATAATTTGTTGTAAAGGGAACATGATGGCCTAACACGAACTAGACATCTAGGAAGAGGGGAAGGGGGTGAAGGTGTTTTTGAAATAACTCATAAATGTTGTTCTACTAGAGATTCTACGTTCAAATATTAGCAAGTACAGACAAAGAAAAATATTGTAAGAGCACATCTTACACTTCCCATCGTACTTAGGGGATGGAGGGGGGCATATGTACAATCTTTTTTAGAGACACCCTTATGGAGGTAGGTCTTACTGACTTGGGACTCTCTGGTATGTGCTATACCTATTAGCACAATATTCTTTACGAAAGGATAAATAGGGTAGTAGACAATGACCCTTTTATACAATAATGCATCAATACGGTAGTGGAACACTTATCACAAATGTACCTTGATTAGATCCCCTATTGTTGAAGATCAATAAAAGAAAGAAGTCTACTACAAAAATTTTAGCTAAGGCTTTGTAGAAATATGAAATGGAGTTTGCAAGTATTCTAGATTCTATTAGGAAGAAAATTTAGAGTTTAATTATGCTTTACAGTTAGCAAAGAAACACATCAGATTGGAGTACAGAACTGATGAAAAAATATGTAGAAAAGATATGATCATAATAAATGTCAATCAACTTCCATCTGATATGTTCAAACACTGTGAGAAAGTTTAAGAAAACACGTGTAAGGAAATGCAGGTAGAATTCAAACAAATTCTTAGGAAGGATTAGGAAGATTGGGAACAAAAATATCACATTAATTCATTGAAGAACGAAGATAAAAATCTAAGATTTGTCAAGTGTGGGTTAACCAGAAAAAAAAAAGCCAACACGATCACCACCTTGATGAACTCAAAAGGAGAATACATTTTTATGAAAATGAACTGATATCCATGGTCGTTAACCACTTCAAGAAAGTGTTTTCATACTGTAGTGTTGATCATACAGATCACAATAGAGAAATCCCCTGGTAATATCAAATGTCTTACACAGGAGGAGAAATCCACCAACTGAGATCATGGTTTTCTTGAACCTTTCCTGAACTAAGAGTCGTGTAATGATAGTAATACTATGATGTAGCCGACCAAAAAAAAGTAATACTATGATGCTTACTTCTACAAGTATTATTAGCGAATGTAATTTGAATTCCAATTGTCTTGTAAGAGGAGGGGAATTAATCACATGGTAGCTTTGGAAGATCCTATTCATGTATGATGTTTGGTTTGATAACCACGTCCTGGAGTGGAGATGTTGTGTGTATGAGGCATACCATGGGGGTTGGCAATGTGTAATCAGATCCATAAATGTGAAACCAATAGGTTGTAAATGAAACCAACCTTGTAGAAACAAGTAGGTTGTAAATGAAATCAACACAAACTACTCTTTTGGTTCAAAGCAATGATGTAGGGAACCAATGATCCAGGTTGATCAGACAACCAAGTATTGGAAGCAGTGGCACAAAAAATGGATGCCAAATAGGAGTCAAAATAAGTACACATTAAAGAAAGGATGACTCTGCTTCTAGCTATTGTAGAAATTTAAAACAAAAAGAAAGAAAAGGATGTCTTACCTTGATAATTTCCCATTTCAAATTCTTCCTGTATTACACATCTCTCTTTTGATAAAATTTATGAGTACTATTCAAATTCATATCAAGAATTGTATGCATTAGTAACATTATATGGAAGTTTCGATACATGTATTATGTAATGAAATTGTCTTACAAAGTACTTACCAATCCATGAGTTTTCCGTGTTCCTGTATAATTTTCCTCTTAATGGATCAAGATAGTAGCACCTACCCCACTTAGGGTGGAAGACACAAAGTATCCAATGTCCCCTACATATACATGAGCATTGCATTTAAGATTAATGTATTTTTAAACAAAATTTAAAATAAACAAACACTAGACAATCAACAAAATGTATATGTACCCCACATTATAAGGTAAAAAGAACAATTCCAATCTTTACTTCTTCCCTCTAATGAACTGATATGCTATATATTGCGTCTGAGTCTCTACTTTTTCAGTGTATAACAGATCTATGAAATGTGTACATATAAATCCAAATATATTAAATAGATTTCCTGAGGTCACTTTGTTGAACAAATGCCTACAACAAAAACACACATATTTAGTCTTTGAAAATAATTGTCTTATAATCACTTGTATAGAAACTTACTTTATGTACACTGATATATATGAGGCTTCTAGTTAGTCTTGATCATGGGATATCTTGACCAATTTAGGTGTGATAGTCAGCTCGTATGCGTAACCTACTACATCTTCAGACATCTGAAGAGAAATGATATGATTTCCATCATCTTCCACATACACCATCAATAGTTTTAGCTTCAATGGAGACTTTTTGCATGATTGCTTGTGAATAAGTGGTGTTGGCTTGACCTGACTTGAGACTTCATCACACTTTTTCTTAGTTTTTGAATTTCTTGTTTGTGTGCTTATTGATTCCCTCACTTTACTTTGAGACGTTGAGTCTTGGGATTCCTTACATATGATTATAAAAATAAAAATTATTTTATTAATGTACATGATACATTTCAATAAATTATTAAAAAAATTGTCAAGTTGTCACATGTACCTTCATATTTATTTTGATCAAGTCTGCAGACCAAGGAATGTAGGTGCCTATTCCTTAAAAAACTTGATAAACTTCTGCTATATCTAAAGGTATTGGCACACTTTCTTCACACATCAACGGGATATCAATTGTCACTTTTTTGTGTTTTGGATCCAATTCCACATTGTGAAGGATAATTGACTCATTTTCATGAGATATATACACCCTTCCATCAGCTACATCACGTAATGGGTTATTCAACATCAAAATACACTTGTGATAGCCCTAGAAAAATCAAATATAGATATCATTAATAACAAGTACAACATGAGAAATCAATATCTCTAAAATTTACTAAATAATTGACTTTCTTACCTCAGGAAGATCTGAGAATTGTTTATGTGAGCAACTAGATTTGGAAGTAGGGTCATGGTCTGTATCCCCTACATTGTCTAGATCCTTGCTTGTATTTTTTCCTTCAAGATACTTGATCTTCATGGATAAAGCTTCAATAGTCTTCTGCATTTGTAACAACATATGGGATGAATGATCATTTGTTAGAGCCACACAATTAGAATATTTTGTAATTGTTATCCCTGGCCCAGTTGCTCTTGCATGTACTGGGTGATCCTTTTTTCCCAATGTCATTGTTCGCACGTCATTACATCCCTTCTCACTAATGATTCCCGTAGAAACTTCTTGAGATAGAGAATCCTTACAAAATATAAAACATACATATGTAAAAAGTAATTAAAACTATTGTGATGAAAAAACCAACAAGAAAAAAAATTAAACTTACAATCTTATACACCACTTCCTTGACCTTGTCACTAGTAATAGTACCAAATTTTTCCATTCTAGCTCTTTTCCATAGTTGTGCTCTAGATATCTTTGATATAACTGGATCTAAATTATTCTCGTTGATCTATTTTTAAGATGATAAAAGAACAATACTTTTATAGCTCTATATGAAATTTTACAAATCACTTTAACATGAATTAAATCTTACAATTTCGTACTCTAGGCCAACATATCCCTTACAAGAAATTCTAGGCCGATACTCATTCTTTGATGATAATTCTCTTCCAGCCTTACTTCTTCCTTGGTTATTTTTACAAACAATAAAATATAAAAATACTTTTAAATGCCTTACAAGTAAAACAACAAATGGGATTTTGTACACTAGTTTATATCATCACCTTAAATTCTTCGGTCAATCGACTCATGACAAAATCCTCCCATTTATCTGTAGATATGAAATCATATACTTTGGTTGGGTGTTTGCATATGTTTCCATCTTCATCTCTCATGAATTTTATTGATAACTGAGATTTGAATTACCTCCATCTATCATTGTCTCTTTGTAATACCCACTGCTTTTTAACAGACCCAGTTGAAAATACACCCTACCAATAACAAAAGTATATACACATAAAATATAATATATCATTTTTATACAAAAAAGATACAAAGAATTATTAATGTCTACATACTCCCCTCAATCTCATCCCAAATAAGGTCCTAAATACCTTCTCCCACATCACTCCAAGTATCAATGTTGATTAGAACTCGCTCTCAGTATGCGACTCCACTATAGCTGCTGAAAATTGTTTGGGTTTTCGCAATTGGTTGTCCTTCTGAATTCCATTCCAATTGAATTTTTTGTCCTTTACGTCTCTTTCTCGCAACCTTAGGCATTGTAGTATGGCCCCTACTAATTTTTGTGGTCATTGAGTCATCTTCAAGGGAATACATATCTACAACAAAATTTAAAAGAAAAAAGTATTAGCAAACCGCATATAAAACAACAATTACAAACAACATCATGAAATCTTACAAAATTTAAGACATATTTGCATTACTTACAAAAAGATATTAGTGCAAATCAATAAAATGCTAATACTTACTCTCACTTGGACGTATGTTGTTTTTTATTTTTATGCACACTGACATCATCAACAAATGTCCCATCATTGTGATCTTCTCGAGCACATATTTCTTCTTCATTAGCAACAAGAGCATCATTTGCAGCATACATGGAATGATTCTAGACAAAGAGTTTTCTTCTTCTAAAATGATGTCATCTTCATCATAATCTCCTTCATGGGGCCTTCTTCTGTGAGATAAGACTACAGACCAACCCTTATTAGTTGTGTTTATAACATAGAAAACTTGTTTTTCCTATAATGCCATTATAAATGGATCATGTTTACATCCCTCCCTATCTAGGTTCACTAAGATCAATCCATCTTTTGTGTGTATACCCTTATCATTTACAGCCCACTTGCAATGAAAAATAGGAATTCGAAATGTGTTGTAGTCCAGCTCATATATATCTTGGATCAAACCATAATAGGACATTTCACACCAGACTGGATTTTTGTCTTTAGCACTAGCAATGTGTAAAGCTTTGGAGACCAAATACACCCCACTATTTTGCATAGTGCTTTTGTCATCTTGAAAGTTTGTATAGAAAGTGTATCCATTTATAAAATCACTAGCAAATGACAACACGGTTGTTTTAGGCCCAACAGATAACCATTTCAAGGTCTTTGAAATAGATTCAGGTGAACAATCAATCTATTCACTAATACGATTCTTTAACCAGTCGACAAAACAACGGATGTGTAAGTTGATTATATCCTTCTCATTCTTAGATCAATAATGAGTTCATAAATAATCAATGTGTTCTTTAACATACGGTTCAACCTCAGTTGTATTACGAAGTACATATACATGTGTTGTGTGTAATTGATCAGTTGAAAGTCGTACAAACTTGCATCGTGTACTACCTTGTCCATCAATTTTTCTGACATGTCGTGATTTAGGAAGACCAATGGCTTCAACATTGGATAAATGTTGGGCACAAAATTCAATAGCCTCTTCTACTATGTAGCTTTCCACCATACAACCCTCGGGTCGATATCTATTCTTCACATACCCTTTTAATAGCTTCATATATTGCTCGAATGGATACATCCAGCGTAAAATATTAGTCCACATAGTTTGACCTCTCTAACCAAGTGCACAGTCAAATGAACCATTTCATCAAAGAATGAAGGAGGGAAGTACATCTCAAGTTGACACAAAGTGATGATGATATGATTTTGCAATGAGTTCAAGGTCTCAAGGTCAATGACTTTTGAGCATAAAGCATTATAGAACATACAAAGCTTAGTGATTGCATTTCTACCCCACTTAGGAAAAATGGAACGGATAACCAACGGAAAAAACTATTTCATTAAGATGTGGAAATCATGTGATTTCAAACCCAAGAGTTTAAAATCTATCATATCCACAAATCTACTCATGTTTGAAGAATATCCCTCTGGAACCTTGACTCCTTTTAGGAACTTGCAAAAGACGGATTTTTTAGACTTTGAAAGTGTGTAACATGTTGGGGTCAAGTATGTCTGACTTCCCCTCATTTGTTGATCCAATCTATCTCGAATACCCATGTCAACCATGCCCAATCTTGCTTTGAGGCCATCTTTTGTCTTCCATGGGATATTGAGTAATGTTCCAACCAGACTATCACATATGTTCTTCTCTATGTGCATCACATCTAAACAATGCCTCACATATAAAGACTTCCAATAAGAAAGATGAAAGAATATAGACCTCTTCTTGTATAGACCTTTGAGAATTGGAGATTTCTTCTATTTTCCTAATTTTACTTTCAACTATTTCACCTTAGTAAAGATTTGATGACCGGTTGATGGTTGCAGAGCTCTTTGTAGTTATACTTCTTTGTTAAAATCTTTCTTCACTCTACGATATTGATAATCCTTAGGAAAGAACCTACGATGGCCGAGATGAATATTTTTCTTCCCATGTTTCAGTTGGTAGAAAGAGGTCTCCTCTTCACAAATAGGGCAACCAAGATGTTTTTTGACACTATACCCAGATAGATTTCCATATGATGGGTAATCATTTATCATACAAAATAGCATCTCCCACATATTAAAATTCTCTTTGCGGTATGCATCATACAAGTCAACACCCTTGTCCCACAGAATCTTTAAATCTTCAATAAGTAGAGCCAAGTAAATATCAATATCATTTCTAGACTGCTTTGGTCCTAAAATCAGTAAAGTCAAAAGCATATACTTGTGTTTCATGCATACATCTGGATCAAGATTATATATAACCAAAATCACAAGACATGTACTATGACTTCCTACATTATGGGGATTCATTCCATCTATAGAAATTTCCAGTCTTAAGTTTCTAGGATCACCACCAAATTTTGGAAATATATTATCAATTGTCATCTATTGTGGAGAATCTGCAGGGTGTCTAAGAAAACCATCTCTTTTTCTATCCTCAACATGCCAAACTAGCTTCTTCGCATCATCAACATTATTAAAAAAAGTTCCCAAATCTCAGTATTATTGGTAAATACCATAAAACTTTACTAGGGTTGCCGTCCTTCTTGTATTGTGGTTCTTCACAAACTAGACAACTATCCTTTAAAGTATGATCATTTCAATATGAAATGCAACCATTGGAGCATGCATGTATCTTTTCATAATCAAGACCCATGGATGAAAGCACTTTCTTTACCTCGTATGTGCGACAAGGAAGTACATTATCCTTAGGAAGTCTTTCAAGAGATGTGCAAGGTCGTAAAACTTTTATCAGACCAACCATTGCCCGCCTTCAGGTGATATAACTTTAAAACAACTAATAATTTGGTGAACTTGACCCAATCGTTGTATAATGGTGTTTTGGAGTCAGTCATTAACCTTTGAAACATTTTGGGACAGTCTTGTATCTTTTCTTCTACATTGTAATCCATGTCCTGCAATGTGTCTCTTTCATCTCCCTTAAATTGTTCACTCTGATCTATAGTATGAAAATCTTCTTTCTTGTATCCATCGAGTGTAAGTCATATAAATATCGTCTCAAAATAAGTGATGATGTAATGCGTCTTTGTTAAGACACTTACCGAAATCACACTTTGTGCAAGGACAAAGAAGTCTAGTATCATTTCCTGCATGCTCAATTGCACACCTTACAAATTCATCCACTCCTTTTACATATTCTTCAGACAAGTGATTTGATGACATCCATTTTGTATCCATTGTTGCACACCAATTATGCATGGTGCATACAAAAAAGTATACATAAAAAAGGGGTGAGTACAAATATGTGGAGAGTTCTTATATGTGATTTCAATAAAAAAAATAAAAAAATAAGATGTTATGTGTACATGGAGATTAAGCAATAATTGTGGATCTTGATTAAAATTGGTGAACTCAGTTCTAGAAGAGAGATATGACTGCAAGTCACCAAAAAGTTGGTGAACTCAGTCATATCTTCAGTTTTATCATTCACATTAGATGCATGTGTAGCTATACTAAGATACTAGGGGGGTCATTCTTATAGAAGATCTTCACAGAAAGGAAGGATTATTAAAATCATGAGAATAATTAAAATTAGTGATAAAGTTGACCATAGTCGAGATACCTTATGTCTCAAACTTAACAGTGCAATAAGCTAAAGCTAGAGCTCTTCCCCTCAACACGCAAAAGACATTTATATATAATGTTTTTACTGTAGACCTTCGTAGAGGAATCAATTGTTAAGCTAAGATCTTAGATAGGAACTAAAGTAGCAAAAAACATTATAATAACATAAACAAAAAAATCTTGATCTATTTGAATAAGAAAATTCCACCAAGTTTATCAGCAAAGAGTGTACAAGATTGGCCCCTTTTTTACTATTTTGGCTACAATATGTGTGTTATGACCCACACCGAGTTTATCTAGTAAGTATGTGATTAGTGCATCATTATGTTGATTAAGTTAAATAAGTGTTTGCATATGTGATTAGTGTTTTGATTAGCTGAGACAAACTAATTGGCATGTTTTTATGCCTTGAGGTTGTAGAGGATTCCGCACTTGAAAAGTTGCAAAAGAAATCGTGTTAATCGGGCCTTCGAGGTAAGAGTTATGGCGTTTTCATGTTCCTTTGGACTTGGATGCAATTTTTCCAGAATTTGTTTTCCATTCAGTGGGTCGGTTGTTTTTTTTTTCTTTCCTTGATCTTACCCCTTCCCCTTCACCCGATAGATACAGAGCGACCGCTTGAACAGCGGCGCCCGATAGTAGCCCGATAGAGAGAGTAGAGAGGGGGGATTTACAGACGATCTAGGGCATCTCGGGAAGGATTCGACCTCCGTCTTCCTTCCACCTCCTTTCTTCCCTTGCCCATCTGTAGCTCGACCAGCCCTAGCGCCCCCCCCCCCTAGCAACAGCACGGCCACCAGCAGCAACCGTAGCTGCGACATCGGCTAGAGGGCGACTTGGCGCGTGCAGCACCACCAGACGATCGGTGATTGACCTCTGTCCTCCATTCTTTCCCGCCATCCTTCCCCTCTTCCTCACCCAAATCGCGGCCACCCCACCTGTAGGGCGGCGCCCTGTAGCTGCGCCAGCAGCAGCACTTGCGGAGCTGCGGCCAAGCAGCTTGGCGCCGGCCAGAGATGATTTTGGTGTGACCAGTAGCTTGAAACTACAGCCTCGAGTTCGTCCTTAGGGTTCAAGCTCGTATCTACAGCCAATGGTCGCGACTAGGCCCAACTTGGAGCTCCCTTTCCAGTCTGAACGTGAGGTGGTTTGCTTGTAACAGGTTGAATGAGCTAGGAGCTCTTGGGCGTGCAAATCTCCAGGAAAAAAAAGGGTGATATTCAATTTGATTTTGAGGTTTAAGCTTGAATCCACAGCCCTGGTTGCGTTCCTAGATCGTTTCCTCCATCTGTGCATGAGGAGCTTCTGTTCTTTTGCAACAGGTTCGAATATTGGGCAATTCCAAGGTAGAAGACAACCTAAGTTCGCCCGAAATCAGACCCTAGACACATCTCCGGACGAATCCGGACAGACCAAATCACTGTGAGTAGGAGTTCATTTAGTTATCATCATTTAACTCCTTCGTTGGAATTTTTCGGTAAATTGTACATTTTTGCACTGATATCAGTGGTTATCAGGCGTTTTATCGGTATTTGATGAAACTTGAATTTTATTTTATAAATTGCTTCTGTATGATTATACATGATATAGAATAGCTTCTGATCAGTGTAGAACAGTTCAATGATTTTATTTGGTGCAATGGAAACCAAAAGTGCTTGATACAATTACTTGAATAGAAATACTATTGTATATGTTTTGGATAATTTAGATATTTGACTAGCTCTGAGAATGCTTTTGTACCGGTTGAGTAGTTTGTTGAATGTGAGTGGCAGTTCATTCAGAAATCATTATTTAACTCAATTTAAGTGCTTAATTGCTTCAGTATTAGTTGGTATAACTCCTAAACAGTGTAGCACATACAATAGTGTATGATAGATTCATTGAAACTTGAAATACGTAATATGATTGATGAAAATGATGGAATTTATATATATTACAGTTGCATTGATATGCTGATAAAAGGCGGTTGTTAGTATTGAACCTGAATAAGTGATACTGAGTCATGTTGAAGATGAAAAATGATTTATATGTGTTTCAAGTGATATCCAGAATGTGAAATAAGTATGAAATGTGATATTCCTGTTGAGTGTTTATATGATAATCAGTTAATAGACTTAGGTGCCCTGACACCGTAGAACCCCTTTGAGAGGTATGTGCCTTAGGGGTGAAACGACCTACCTAGCGTGTGTCTAGATGGTCGGTGGCTCGTGTTCAACAATAATACGTGCGTGTGTCACGGTGGCACGAGGACAGAGAGGCAGTGTTCAACAATAATCCGTGCGTGTGTCACGGTGGCACTGGAGTAAATAGGGGTTATTCAACAATAATCCGTGCGTGTGTCGTGGTGGTAACCCAGACTCTCTGCCTGTGTGCTCAGGTTAGAGGAGGAGTCTAGAGTACACTCTTTGAGAGTGCAGTGAGGCCCTTGAGCGCCTGAGAGTCCTGACGCAGACCAGGACAGCAGTCAGACTTAGCATTTCTCGGGTGTGTCGCTAAGTCTTGTACGGTGGGTTCGTAGTTCGCTACGAGACTTTATATGCAGAGTACACTGCATATGATCAGGGCATAAGTTAAAAGATGATTACTTAGAATTAAGATAGATTAATATGAAACTTGTGTATGTTCAGATTTAGAATTTATAATACTTGTTCTTTAAATGTTCAGTATACTTTTCTGCGATAATTGCACTGTTTAATTAGAACTACTCAGTTTGTTAATTTATTCACATATTCCTATTAAATGTAAAATATGGAGTTATCCGATGATGGCTAAGTGAAATATTATTCACTGAGCGAGTAGGCTCATTCCTCTACTCAAACATTTTCAGGTCAGCGACAGTTCCAGGAATCGGAAGGATCTTTTCATCCTAACGCTTAATCTGTAGAAGGTATATGTAGTTAGTTTAGTTAGATAGTGGTCTCTTAGTCCTTTCCCCTCGGTCCTTGGGACATGGTGTGGGTGTGATAGAGTATGTATGGCAAATGTGTAAATGATGTAAATTAACTATTATGTTTACTTTCTGTTAAACAATGTTACATGTTGTAAACTCTGTTTATGTTCTCTAGCCAGTTTAATTGAAATGCTTCCGCAATAGTTTATTATGTTTTAGTTTACAGCAATAATCCGGATATCATTACGAGGTTTTAAAATAAGAAAAAGTTCTCAGTGATTTGTTATGTGATAATCCCTCCGTCGCGCCCTAATCTCGTGATTAGTGGTTAGTGTGAGATCGGGGTGTGACATCTTGGTATCAGAGCATAGGTTGAGTACATGGTTATTCTAAGTCAAGGTCAGGGGACGATAAGAGACCAATAGGATTAGGACTTAGGTGTCTTCCTTCTAACTGCAATTTTATAACAGGAAGTGTTCTGTTATATTATTGCAGATGGTAGGAAGATGATGTGGTCACAAGGATCAAGTTGAGAACTTAAGTTGAGTCGTCTGGGATCATTAGAATCAAAAGATAGAATTATAAGCGAGATACATAAGAAGTGATGTGTTTTTAGCTCTGGGATGTCTGAGTGTTTAGATACCCTGGCCAGGTGTCTGAATACTTAGATTGACCAGTATCAAGCTACTCTGTCTATTCTTCTCTGGATGCCCTGGCCAGGTATGCAGAGGAAGGATAGGCTAGAGAGAAACCCTGGAAATCTTAGGGTTAAGGAAACCGGAAATTAATGTAGGAGTAAGAGATTAAAAATAGGATGTGATACAACTCTTTATTTGATTGAAAATCACTAGAAATGCTCTTATATGCATGAAATTAGATTTTCAGTTGTAAAGTAAACATGATTCTTTTATGTTGTTGTGTGTTATGAAATGATTTATTTATTGTTTATATTCTTTGTATTAAGTAGACCAGAAGTTATGTTTAAATGAGTTTGCCCTAAGTGGATATTCTTTCCACATGTTTGAGATTAATAAGAGTTGGTTAATCCTGAGTAGCTCTTGTCTTCAGGACTACAGGTTCGGCCTGGTCCGGCTGGCAGGATGCGTTACTGGGATCTAACGACTCTTATTAAATATATAATAAAAGTAGCTTCTGGATAATTTAGACCCGAATCATGGTGAAAAATGTATATACACTAAGATGTTGAGATATAAGGGAAAGATTAGAACAACTAAGAATTAGTTGGAACTGACATCGGAGACCCAACATTGGGACCTCATATGAGCAATCCTTAATTAGAAATAAAGGAACACAATAAGGGTCAGGTTAAATTTAATGATTAGGTGAGAAATACCCTTAATGGTACTAATCAATAATGCATAACAAATGCATGGATCCAATACATGATTAGTAAACCCTAGTGGAGGGTGTATCATTGTGAACCCTGGTTGAGGGTGTATCCTTGTGAAACCTTAGTTGAGGGTGTATCATTGCGATTGTTTGTAGGCAACTTTATAATAAATTTATGCCTTAAAACTAAGATAAGTCCATATCATGTGAGATAGCTGGACAATTCTAATGTTTGGCCTATGCATTATATGCTAGGGGTGAGTATTCTGTGATGAAATGCATTAAGAGGGAAAATACCTTAATACAAGATAAAGTTGGTTAACTCAAGAGGGTCTGAATTAATGAGAAATGGGGAACCCTAACCCTAATTTGGGGAAAAGGGAATGATAAGCCATGTTTGATAGTGAACCCTAATTCCTGGTTAAGGAATGATGGTATTACTATTGTATCACATGATGTGATGAATATCTTGTATGACTGTTATCATGCCTAATAACCATGCATGTATGATGAGGTGATGAATATAGCCAAGTTTGGGCTGTGACATTTATATAATAAATGATTGATTGGTTTTTTTGTGTGTTGATGTTGTTGTTGCTTAATAAAAGTAATAATGTGTACGGATTTTATGAGCCATGTGAATAAGTTGTTGCCTAGTGAGAGGTGACAAGATATGAATGGCCCTGTGAGCCATGTGTGATGCTTGGGTAACAAGTATCATGTTTATTTGTAGCATTTGTATTAATAGGTTATGCTAGAGAACTTGGTTGATGTTACATTTCTGTTATATATCTATAGTTCATTGATGATTATTCATATCTGTTGTATTCATTACAAGTGGATGGATGAACTTATGAGATCTAAAGTTTGATTTGAAACTAAGGAAGCAAAGTCACACCACAATAATGCTATGTTACTGATAAGGACCAAACCCTAGAATGTTTAGAGTTGAAGTACTTCAAGGGATGTCGCTAGTAATTTGACCTTGAATACTAGTATCTTTATAAAACAAGATCATACGATTTGCACTATGAAAGGTAACCTAGCACTAATAAAATCCAGGGTTTAAAGTTAGCTAATTTGGAAGGTAGATACACAATATGAAAATGACTCGGAGAAAAGAGTAAGATATAATTTTGAAATAAATTCTTACAGTAGTAATAAGAGGTTAGTACCATAGAATGAGGAGTATTACTTGTCACATGATCTGGAATTAGTTGTTGTAGTTCATGCTCATAAGACATGACGTTACTATCTTTATGGTGAGGTGTGTCAGGTGTTTATAGATCATAAGAGCTTGAAATATATCTCCACCCAGAAGGATCTGAATCTTAGACAGCGAAGATGGTTAAAATTGATCAAAGATTATGAAGTGACAATAGATTATCATCCTGGTAAGTCGAATGCGGTAGCAGTTGCTCTGAGCAGGATGTCAAGTTCAACAGTGGATGTATTCTCTATGACATGTTTCAAGAGAGACTTGTTAGTAGAGATGCGGAAGTTGAACTTAGACTTAGGGGTGACTGAACAGAGTGGTTGATTTGCACAGATGCAAGTTAAGTCTATCTTTTATGATCAGATTAAGGAACTACAGTAGGGTGATAGTAAGTTGCAACAGATCATGCATGACATGACAAAGGAAAAGAGACCAGAGTTTAAGTTTTTAGATGATGATGTGTTGTATCAGCATGACATGTTGTGTGTACCTCGAGACAGTGATTTGAAAGAAAAGATTCTTGTGGAAGTGCATGCATCGATGTATGATATGCATCCAGGCAACACTAAGATGTACATGAATTTCAAGGAGTCGTATTGGTGGTCTGGTATGGAAAGATTGTAGTTGAGTATATGACTAGGTGCAGTGTGTGACAACAGGTTAAGGCTGAGCACCAGAAACCTACAGCTACCTTGCAATCTTTTCCTATACCAGAATGGAAACGGGAACATATCACAATGGATTTTGTGGTAGGGTTACCCAGGACACCTAGAGGTTGTGACTCGATATGGGTGATTGTGGATAGACTGACTAAGTCTGCTCACTTTCTTCATATTAAGTCAACCTTTGATGTCTCGAAGTTGGCTAAGATATTTGTGGATGAGATATTCAGGTTGCACAGTATCCTAAGTTCACATCCATGTTTTTGGAATCAGTTGCATTGTGCTTTGGGCACAAAGTTGAGGTTCAGTATAACTTTTCACCTGTAGATAGATGGTCAGTCAGAAAAGACCATTCAGACTTTTGAGGACATGCTGAGAGCATGCGTCTTGCATTTCAGTGGAAGTTGGGAGGAACCCTTGAGCCTTATCGAGTTTGCATACAACAATAGTCACCATTCCAGTTTTGGTATGGCCTCGTATGAAGCTCTGTATGGTAGAAAGTGTATATCACCCATATGTTGGTATGAGGTAGGTGAAAAGCAGATTCTTGGACCTGAGATGGTGGATTTGACCATCGAGAAGATTGCAGTGATTAGAGAACAGTTGAAAGCTGTACATGATAGACAGAAGAGTCATGCCAAGAAGAGGTGTTGACCTCTTGAGTTTGAGGTTGGTGATGAAGTGTATCTGAGAATTCACCATGGAAAGAAGTGTTGAGGTTTGGTATAATAGACAAACTGACTCCTAGGTTTATGGGCCCATATCCTGTCATTGAGAGGATTGGACCTGTAGCCTATAGGTTGGATTTGCCATCCGAGTTGGTCATGTTACATGATATGTTTCATGTATCGATGCTGAAGAAGTGTTACCCTGGTACAGAGAAGGTAGTGGACCCAGAACCTGCACAGCTTAGATCAGATGTGTCCTATGTTGAGGGACCAATACAGATAGTTGATCGGAGGATCAAGAAGTTTAAGAATCACGAGATACCATTAGTGAAGGTTCTGTGGAGGAATCATAACCTAGAGGAATCTACGTGGGAATTTGAGTCCGAGATGCGTAACAAGTTTTCTTTTCTCTTTTAGGAATTTCGGGACGAAATTCTTATAAGGGAGGGAGATTGTTATGACCCACACCGAGTTTATCTAGTAAGTATGTGATTAGTGCATCATTATGTTGATTAAGTTAAATAAATGTTTGCATATGTGATTAGTGTTTTGATTATCTGAGACAAACTAATTGGCATGTTTTTATGCCTTGAGGTTGTAGAGGATTCCGCACTTGAAAAGTTGCAAAAGAAATCGTGCTAATCGGGCCTTCGAGGCAAGAGTTATGGCATTTTCATGTTCCTTTGGACTTGGATGCAATTTTTCCAGAATTTGTTTTTCATTCAGTGGGTCGGTTGTTTTTTTTCTTTCCTTCATCTTACCCCTTCCCCTTCACCCGATAGAACCAGAGCGACCGCTTGAACAGCGGCGCCCGATAGTAGCCCGATAGAGAGAGTAGAGAGGGGGGGATTTACAGACGATCTAGGGCATCTCGGGAAATATTCGACCTCCGTCTTCCTTCCACCTCCTTTCTTCCCTTGCCCATCTGTAGCTCGACCAGCCCTAGCACCCCCCCCTAGCAACAACACGGCCACCAGCAGCAACCGTAGCTGCGACATCGGCTAGAGGGCGACTTGGCACGTGTAGCACCACCAGACGATCGGTGATTGACCTTCGTCCTCCATTCTTTTCCACCATCCTTCCCCTCTTCCTCACCCAAATCGCAGCCACCCCACCTATAGGGCGGCGCCCTGTAGCTGCGCCAGCAGCAGCACTTGCGGAGCTGCGGCCAAGCAGCTTGGTGCCGGCCAGAGATGATTTTGGTGCGACCAGCAGCTTGAAACTACAGCCTCGAGTTCGTCCTTAGGGTTCAAGCTCGGATCTGCAGCCAATGGCCGCGACTAGGCCCAACTTGGAGCTCCCTTTCCAGTCTGAACGTGAGGTGGTTTGCTTGTAACAGGTTGAACGAGCTAGGAGCTCTTGGGCGTGCAAATCTCCAGGAAAAAAAGGGTGCTATTCAATTCGATTTTGAGGTTTAAGCTTGAATCCACAGCCCTGGTTGCGTTCCTAGATCGTTTCCTCCATCTGTGCATGAGGAGCTTCTGTTCTTTTGCAACAAGTTCGAATATTGGGCAATTCCAAGGTAGAAGACAACCTAATTTCACCCGAAATCAGACCCTAGACGCATCTCCGGACGAATCTGGACAGACCAAATCACTGTGAGTAGGAGTTCATTTAGTTATCATCATTTAACTCCTTCGTTGGAATTTTTTGGTAAATTGTGCATTTTTGCACTAATATCAGTGGTTATCAGGCGTTTTATCGGTATTTGATGAAACTTGAATTTTATTTTATAAATTGCTTCTGTATGATTATACATGATATAAAATAGCTTCTGATCAGTGTAGAACAGTTCAATGATTTTATTTGGTGCAATGGAAACCAAAAGTGCTTGATACAATTACTTGAATAGAAATACTGTTGTGTATGTTTTGGATAATTTAGATATTTGACTAGCTCTGAGAATGCTTTTGTATCGGTTGAGTAGTTTGTTGAATGTGAGTGGCAGTTCATTCAGAAATCATTATTTAACTCAATTGAAGTGCTTAATTGCTTCAGTATTAGTTGGTATAACTCCTAAACAGTGTAGCACATACAATAGTGTATGATAGATTCATTGAAACTTGAAATACGTAATATGATTGATGAAAATGATGGAATTTATATATATTACAGTTGCATTGATATGCTGATAAAAGGCGGTTGTTAGTATTGAACCTGAATAAGTGATACTGAGTCATGTTGAAGATGACAAATGATTTATATGTGTTTCAAGTGATATCCAGAATGTGAAATAAGTATGAAATGTGATATTCCTGTTGAGTGTTTATATGATAATCAGTTAATAGACTTAGGTGCCCTAACACCGTAGAACCCCTTTGAGAGATGATTACTTAGAACACCGTAGAACCCCTTTGAGAGATGATTACCGTAGAACCCCTCTCGGGTGTGTCGCTAAGTCTTGTACGGTGGGTTCGTAGTTCGCTACGAGACTTTATATGCAGAGTACACTGCATATGATCAGGGCATAAGTTAAAAGATGATTACTTAGAATTAAGATAGATTAATATGAAACTTGTGTATGTTCAGATTTAGAATTTATAATACTTGTTCTTTAAATGTTCAGTATACTTTTCTGCGATAATTGCACTGTTTAATTAGAACTGCTCAGTTTGTTAATTTATTCACATATTCCTGTTAAATGTAAAATATGGAGTTATCCGATGATGGCTAAGTGAAATATTATTCACTGAGTGAGTAGGCTCATTCCTCTACTCAAACATTTTCAGGTCAGCGACAGTTCCAGGAATCGGAAGGATCTTTTCATCCTAACACTTAATCTGTAGAAGGTATATGTAGTTAGTTTAGTTAGATAGTGGTCTCTTAGTCCTTTCCCCTCGGTCCTTGGGACATGGTGTGGGTCTGAGAGAGTATGTATGGCAAATGTGTAAATGATGTAAATTAACTGTTATGTTTACTTTTTGTTAAACAATGTTACATGTTGTAAACTCTGTTTATGTTCTCTAGCCAGTTTAATTGAAATGCTTCCGCAATAGTTTATTATGTTTTAGTTTACAACAATAATCCGGATATCATTATGAGGTTTTATAATAAGAAAAAGTTCTCAGTGATTTGTTATGTGATAATCCCTCCGTCGTGCCCTAATCTCGTGATTAGTGGTTAGTGTGAGATCGGGGTGTGACAATGTGAGCAGTGTCACTGGTAAATACCAGACAATAAATACCCAACCCAACAATAGTGACCAATATATTCCCTAGCAGATTATGGAAATAGCATTAATTTTCTACAACTATGATTGGTTTAATCCAGTCCCAGCACTCTTCCACTTCACTTGTTATCCTTTATAATGATCGCTTTTAAACTCCCTCCCTATCTTGGTGTGTCCACTTCCTAGTGAATTTGTGTCAATTTGTCATTCACTATGAATTTGTGAGGGGAAGAATTGTGAGTTAGGTCATCCTCATGGAAATGTCCACTCCAATATCATATACAAAATCCTATGGAACTCATTTGAGCATTTTGTTTATGAAAGTTAGGTAGTAATGACATGCTGTCATAGAAGAATCACAACTCCCTCCCCAATTACCCGTTCCAAGAAAAAAACACAAAAAAAATTATGCCCTACTCCATTACCCACTAATTCACCTTTCTATATGTAATGGATCACCATGGCTTACCCAGAAGCATAAAAGCACTCGTTACATGCACCGATGTGCCTAAATGAAGAAATCTAGAGAACAGTAGAGCCAAATATAATAATTAAGGGAAAGGTTATAGGGCCAAAGGTGAATTGTATTGAGAAGCTCTTCCAAGCTCAGGATGTTAGGCATACAAGAAACCAATAGTTAATCAACCTAGTAACAAATTCTCTTTCCTTCAATGAGTCCTCCCCTTTCCATGATCTAGTTGTAATCCAGTCTTTCTGAGAGGGTTTGTTACATCTTGTGGATGAGAGGTGATATTGTTGGTGTGCCAGGTGCCAATTCTAAGAGGGACAAGCTAGATAAGTGCAAAAATTCATGTATGTTTATTGGTCATCTCCAATCCAGATGCTCAACTATCAACTCATGGTAGGATCACTTGACTACAGCCTACATTGTGAAAACATTTAATGCCACCATGGCACTGTAGCAACTCCATTCTAGATAGTTTGTGCAGCGATCTTGATAGTCATCATAAGGGAGCAAACTGTCACTGGCATGCATTGCAAGCTGACTCCAATCATCATGGCACTAGAAGCAGCAATGGTGACCAGTAAGGCCTATAACTTGAGAGGCAGGAACTGCCATGGTCTAGTTGTTTCAAGCATGGAAAATTAATTGAGTTGGGGAATAGGGGTTGGTGTTAAGGCAGGGTACTTCACAATTACTGGAAAATGCAAGTTTTGATGGTTGCATACTTATCAAGGTATTAAGGTGTGCTTTGACGACTAGGCATCGCCTTGGCAGTTTTATCATTCACATTAGTTCAGTTGGTGAACTCAGTTCTAGCTTCAGTTTTACATATACTTGTGATTTGTGTATAAGCAACTTATCAAATATTTAACAAGATTATTGATAAAAAAAGGTGCATATACACTCTATATAAAAATAGCCACATATGTGTTGCATATGGCCGCATATGCCCTAAATATGCGGTCAAGGCCACACATTTGGTTGCTAACCATATGTAGGTCAGAGAGGTGGTTGAATCGCATATGCGACTATGCGGACTGCATATGAGAACATTGTTGTCATGCTCCCACCCTTGGCCAGTTACCACTTATTCTGTAGAATTCCACACATACCAACTATACAGTTTATGGCAACTTGTATAGGTTGGCTAATTTAGTGCTATAAGGTCAAATGAAACTTTAAGATTTGGAGACAAGGATATATTAAAATTGATAAAGAAGTCATTCTTGACCTTGAATCTCGATTGTCAAGCCAAATTTCTAAGGTTGCATGTCTCAAGAACTAATGGCAGGCATATTAGGTGAGACTTAGATGTACTTGTTAGTTGTTGTATGATCAGTTGCTAAAGTTACATGTAAACAACATGGAAGCTCCAAAAAGCAAATATTTGCTTTGAGAATAAGTTGTTTCTCCTTTGTACTTTGTGTATGTTAAAATGGATGCATGGGAAGACAAAAGGAAGATTTCTCTAAGTAACTATATAAGGAAACAGATTTGGAAATAGGATATATGCTTATGAGGGTGATGAATTGAACAACTCCAAAGAGTACTCTTCAGAGTATGAGGTTTTTTTTGTGGCCACACACACTGGAAGATTGGATTCTGGTCACTAGGTTACCTACTTACGCTTGAAAAATCAATGGTATAAGTGTGATGATGCATGGGTCACACGGGTGAGTGAAGAGGTTGTTCGAGCATCACAGGGATACATGGTGTACTATGCTCAGAAGATGTTGTTTCGAAAAACTAATGAAGACATGGCATGCATGCCCATGTCTCCAAGAGATTTGAATAGACACATGAGGGATGCATTCCTCTCTGGCTGTTGCTAAAAAAAATCATGGTTCCTTATGGGCATTAAGTAGTGCTTACTCCTAGGATCCAATGCATTAGAAAGACATCCCAAAAAGGACCAGATGTTCTTGATCTGGTAGTTACTTTATGCATGGAAAATAGCCTGAATCGCAAATCATGCCTACTTAATCTTTGTGCAACAATTATTGTGTGCCTTCTAGGTGGTGTTGTTTGAATTGGACTTTTAGTATGAACCAAATTTTATAGGTCAAGAATGTTTGTAAAATAAGGCTATTTCAGCTGAAGTGCTGACACAGTTGATCAAATTTTGTCTGCTACTTCGAGTTTTTGGAACATGAGGCCAACTTACACTGAATAAAAGAGCATGTATGATACAATAAATTACAAGGTTTGATAGCTTAAAGAGGTGGTCGCTATAACATGATGGCATCTTACTGGACATGCAGAGATCCATTGTGCCCATGAAGTGAACTCCTACTTGATTCAAGCTTTATGGCACAGGCAAAACATTAACAAGTTGTGTTTTAGATTTACTTATAACTGGACTAATTGCTCTCAGATTGTTTATTCCTTGATTCAATTTCTTTTCTTCAAAAATTAGAATAATATCATATCAATATGTGGACATGGTATAGTGTCCCTGTGACAAAGTTTGCCACCTTTATTTTCAATGAGAATGACTCATGAAAAACAAATTACTATACAATTACTTCTTGCCCAAGTGGCCTGATTTTTTTTTTTGCTTTTTGAGTCGATTTTGTGAGTGAGCAAGTCTTGTTTTCTTATCCCCAAAAAATAATGATTGAACAATTTTTAATGTAAACAAAGATGTTACATACAATTTAACGTATAGATCGGTGTCGATCTAGGAGTAACACTCTAATGTGTGTTAATATTAACTTCGGATATATGTTCTATTCATTTCAAGGGATGTTGCTATTTATGAATGAACCCTGAGCAAAGATTTTACCTATTTATAGTTGTTGCTGTCATTGTGGCATGTAGAACAAAAAATAGGAATGGAAGGGTTCTGACCATGGAACAAATCATTAATCTCATTTATTCATCCTTTATGATCCTTTTGTTTCTGTAGGAGAGGCTTCATCATCACCACTGGGTTTATGGCATACAAGGATACTCTGACCCACTTGCCTGTAAGAGGATCATAGGCGTTCCCATAGCTCTTTGATGTACATTGCTTTTAAAAAAATATCAGGTTAACCAGGCTATCTCAACTGTGGGCCAGTATAGTATCTTCTCTAATTGTGTTCCCCACCCCACAGCAAAAGAAAAAGTAATGGAGTGAAGAAAGCTCTAACATTGGGTTTATCAATCCAGTTCTAGGTCTAGGGCTGAAATTCATATTAGACCCTTGTTCTTCCAGAGATCTTGCACTAAAAGTGGAAGTGGCAATAGAAAGTTAGGCTTACCAATTTGGATTGAAGGGAGCTCGAGCTAAGGCTAGAGAATGTAATTCAAGTGCCCTGAGAAAGTCAGAGGAGGCAGGCTCGATGTCTTCACATGTGGCCATCTCTCCAGGTCAGCAGAGCTATGTCGCAATTGTGGAGAAGGAGGAGGAGGTGGGGAGACCTGGGGCAGGAGGCGCCAGAGGAACGAGGATGAGGAGAATGTGATAGAAGTCGGTGACAGATGAAGGAGAATGAGGAGATTGCAGCAGAAGTCGGTGTAGAAGGAGTAGGAGGCGGGGAGAGCTGGGGCATGCCGTGTCGCTCATGCGATTGCGTTTTGGGGAGAATTGAAGGAATAGTGCACGGAGGAGAAAAAATGCACGTGAGGTTGTTTTGTATGTATTTTAGTATATACATATAACGTGTATATTTAGTATGATTCATGTAGGTTAATTAGTTACTCTTTGATAATATCACATAGGTTGTTAGATAATTTGTTTTGAGATAGTCAGTTTCGGGTCCAAATATGACCTGGATTGAAAAAAAAATTCTCAAAAGCAAACTTGGACCCAGATTTGACAACGATTTTATAAAAAAAGAATTCTTTGATTAGATGCTCCTAATTATATTTTGTGTTATATAATATTGGGATTTGGTCGGTTTTGAGTCAAAACATCTACCTAGAGTGAAAAACGGTCATTTCCAATACCACACGAAATTGGATTTTGTTCAACAGACCTCTCAAACCAAAACCCACCCATATTGTCGGTAAGGTAGTAGCTTAGGTGGTTAAGAGCTCGACTCCCCAATGAAGGGACCCGGGTTCGAAACCCATGTTGTGCTCCTCGGAAATGAATTTGTCATGTCGCGCAGGTCGGACCACTACGTGATTTAAATGTTCTCCCTATTGTGCGGGTAGCTAGGTGAGGGGGGACCGGGGGTTTACACTACTAGGGAGTGTCTCACTTAATCGCGGCCCGTCCTCGGGGGTGGTTCCCACGTATCCAAAAAAAATACCCATATTGAGAAAATTAAATCCCAAAAAGAAATCAGACCCATATTTGATAACAATTTTATATGAAAAAATAATTATCCGATTACATGTTCATGAAAAAATTATTTGAAAAGAAATTGGGTTTGACTCGGTCCCTGGTATATAATAAGAAGTCAGAGTCTATTGTGTGATCTTGGTATACAACAACAGGTTATAGCATGTTGTGTGACTATGGTCTATTACAACATGTAGCTATTACAATAGGTGATCTCATGTTGTGTGATAATGGTATATTACAATGGATTAGTTTATGTTCTGTAATGGTGGTCTATTACAATGATTTGTTATGTGTGGATATTACAACATGTCACATATTGTTGTGTAATTATAATATATCACAACATGTTGGAGTTTGTTGTGTCATCTTGGTATATAACAACGAGTTTTAATATGTTGTATTATCTTAGCTTTTTACAACATGTACCAAATACAACATGAGAAGGCATGTTGTGCAATTACTATATATTACAATGGGTCAGTCTGTGTTGTGTAATGATGGTCTATTACTACATGTTATCATGTGTGACTATTACAACGGGTCACAATATGTTGTGTAATTAACGTCTTTTACAACAGGTTTGAATATGTTGTGATACAACAACCTATGCACTTGTTGTAGTATCCCCGTACACTACAATTGGTTTGGCATGTTGGAAATGACTTGTGTTGTATAAAATATACAATATACAACATGAAAACATGTTTGTTGTGATAAGTATACTAACTACAACACAATCATTAGAATTGTTGTCTATCTCCTGGTGTAAAAAGTATTTTTTGTAATAGTGTTAAGCTCATTAAGATATAGATGATGATATAGTCATGATCTACACAAAGTTTTGTACTTGATTCTTGGAGAAACATCGACCATGTAATTGGTAGAATCATTGCCACACATGGCCTTATACTCCTCGGTAAAAATTGTGTCTACATTTGTTTGCACGTCCAGACAATGGTTATTTGGAGTGCGTTGTTCTAGGATGTAGTAGACCACGATTTTTGGGTTTTATGCCCAATTCCACTAGACCCAAATACTTCTCTCATTCCCTATTATTCTTTGAGTAATGATATAGAACACCTCTTCCACCAAGATTTACACTCAGATCTCTATTAGTGCAAACACAGAATACGAAGCAACCGTCTGGTACTGTATAAAGAAAATTTTAGCATAGTGCCAGAAGTCGAAGAGTTTCGAGACGACTGAGAGGATAAAAACTATACAAGGAGTTGTTATTAGTGATAAAAGTCATTAAGAACACTACCGATTCTACATCAAAATTATACCAATATAAATACTAAACACTACTATATATATAATTATGTACATCGTATTTTATAAGTTTTATATAATATATATATATATATATAATATAATATTTATGCATTTTGTATTTATACATACTACAGTGAGCATTTTTTAAACAAATATTACTTAAATAAGTACTATAAATATTATACATAGTTTTAAATTAAACAGTGTTCATTAATATGTATTACAATACTTATTTTATACGTGCACAATGCTAATAGTGCTTGTATGAATTATTCGGTGATACTCTTTCTTTGTATCTATCTCTCCATCCATCTCTTGTATTTAATACTCAATCTCTCTCCATCCACTACCACTTTATGTCTATTAATTATAGTCTCTCTCTCCTTCCACTATCTTCTTTTCTTTTCAATGTACTCTCTCCATCCACTAACACTAACTATTCTATCTCTCTCGTGTCACAAAGCAATAATGACAATTTTTTTAAATTCGAGATGCACAGTGCTAATTGTGTCCTACGCTTATTCCCGAGGTACGTGTGTGAATTTTTGTGAATGAGGTGGTGCATAAATAATTTCCCTTATTCTTTATTCAATTTGCAATTTTCCCATTAACGCTTCTAGCAGCCGAAACAGTGTGGCGGTTCTACATTCTACAGATTTGCACGGAGCGGTGGCTGGCAGCGGTCAAGCAATGTTGCAAAAGTGCCAAACGGGTATCCTAGAAGTTAAATTAGCAGATTGTCATTCGCATCACAGGTATCCTAGAACACATAGATTCTTAATAATAAAGTTTTAAGCACCGTATGTTTATTACAAGTTATTTCTTTCATGTAACGATTGGTGTTGCGGGACTAGATTTTTTTGATGGAGTTGAAATTTTTTATACTCCAAAATCTAGCCTTCTTGCGGAGTAAATGGAGTGTCTTGTGATGCTTAACTCTTTTAATGTTGGGGTATATACTTAGCAATGTCATATATAGGTACATACCTATCACAATCAAAGTTTTTTGAGTTAACACTTCTAGCCTACCATGTGGTTATTCGGTAAGCATTTTGTTTATGATTCACACTTTTTGTAAGTGTACATGAAAAAATTTAAGAATAAATTATCCATGTATGTCTTTCATCCAGGTAGATGCACTATGTACAATCTATATGTATGTGATTATTTGCAATTATGCTGATTTTACCTTTGGATCCATATGTATATGTCTTTTTTTTGTGACAAAGGTGATCATATGGCTTGTGATGAGGCCAACTTAGAGGAATAAGAACCATTCCAACATCTCTTTTCGGGTAAGTTAGGAACATCAACTAGCAAGGGGCTTCTCAGGGTATCTAAACCTGAGTCCCTAGGGAGGGAACTGGCCCCCTTTATCACATGGAAAATCTAACCCTTTTTATACTTTTTGACCAAATGTGACATTCTATTATTTGGCGACATAATCTAGAATCAAGGTCACAACCATCTGGGCGTACAAATCTGGCAGAGATAAAAGATGTCATGTCGCATCAGCTATTGATCCTAATTGTGGGATATAGTGTCTCATATGGTTGTTAGGCTTGTAAAATAGTGTACTTAATTTAGTCTTTTTTCGATGAAGAAAGTAGAAGTGTTTTGAAAGACGCAGCTTATAATGTTGTGCTCATGAAATCGTAATGATATGAGATTGAACCACTATGTTGCTCACATTAGTTAATATATGAGACTGAACCACTATGTTGCTCACATAAGTCCACACGCACCCCCAACTCACAGCCATAGTCTAGTCAATATGGTGTTCTTCAAATGCATATGTCGAAACAATTAGTTGTCGGTTCTGTTTATATAGTGGTTTATATATATGATAAGTTAATATGCTGGTTTTCTACACAAGCCATATAAGTTTACATGTACCCAACACGGATCAAGCCATGTAAGTCAGGGCATCGATCGAGTTTGCGTTGTCTGATGCTCATCCTTAATCATCACCGCATCCCACCACTACACACACTCTGGATGGTTAATAAAAACCCCACACGCACTAGTACTGGCATGTATACCCCAGTAACTATACCATTGGACTCCAGTAGCTATGTGCATGGAGATGCGACGTGGATGGCTGTGCATGCAGTACTGCTTCAAACAATCCGTGGACATGCGTGAACGGGGAGGTTTGGCTTGCCGTATGCGTCTTGGCTTGTGCTGGCCGTTTGGTCTGCTATCCACATGCACATCTAGTCGAACAATAATAATATACAGGTGAGATTCTAGCCATTTATTGTGCAGCGGGGGAGCTTTTCTAACGATCTGCAGCGTGAAGAAGAAGTGAATAAAACCCACAAGCTCCAAACCGAACACTGTATGCGAGTCGTCTCCTTCCTGGTTCTTTCCATCTTGCACGCCTTGCTCTTGTTTTAGACGTGCCGTACATGTTTGCCGTTGTGAAGTGAAGAACATTGTACTATAATAAGGAGGCGGGTATTAAAGTCGGTGTTGGACGACGAACGAATCAATACCCAAGCTGCAGGGATAATGTGATGTGTTTTTTTGAGTTTCACTTTCTCGCGTAGTCGCGTGCTTCTTTTCATTCATTCAAAAAACCCAATTAAACTCCGTACGTACGCTTTCTTTCCATTCTCAGCGCCGCGCGGTCTTTCACTCTGCCGCGAGCGCGAATCTTTGGGTCTGCTCCCTTCCCGTCTTTCTGTTTCACGGTTCCGGATGCTGTCTGTCTTACACGCGAATCTTTCTTTTACTCTCTTTTAGCTAATAAGCTTCTCACGATGAAGAGATGGGCCGTGGGCGTGGGCATGCATGGCAGGCAGGCGCTTGCTTTTTGGAGAGAAAAACGATGCTTTCATGAGTTAAGATTAACAATTTTCCAGTGCGTACTGTCTGTGCCACGCAGCAGCAGCAACAGCAGCAACTTGACTAGGGTTTGGGGAAATGAGGGATCTCATCCAAAGCAATTGAATTCACACATTAATCTCCATCTCCTTCTTCCGTCTTTCAATCCCACTTGTACATACTCATCTGTCTCGTGACTCACCACCATTTCATGTTAAAAGGATCAACACACATATAAGAAACAGCATGCAACACCCATGCTACGAACTCAGGAATGGTAGTAACGTCTTTTCAATCACACTGGTTGGTTTCGGCTTTTATTCCTTTCAAATCTCAAGTACTGTGGCTAGTGGCTTATGGATTGAATCGTAGGGTAGGGGTCTGGTCCAGGTATGTGTCGAGCCACAAATGGGCTACATTAATCTATTGTTCTTAATGTTGAAGCTTGTTGGGTGGGTGATATAGTTTCGGCTGACATCGGAATCCTACTATTCAGAGACCACTAGGCTTACTCGCAAGCCTATTCCTTCTTGTTGTGATCCTCGGCCCCATTGACTACTTATTACTCGTCACCCATGCCATGCGTTTGCCAACCCTATCCCCCCCCCCCCACAAAAAAAAAAAAACCGCAACCATATTGCCTCCTTGCCTCTATAAGCTACGGACTACCAAGGGGAGACTTCTATTGTCAACGTCTATATTGTTCCATTGGTTAAGGATTTTCGGGGCAGCCTGGACTAAGATAACAACCGACCACTTTAATATTGTTAGGATAAGAATAAAACATCAACAGATTTCTTGCAGCTAAGTGTTGTGTTCTTAGTACTAGATTTGAAAACATCAACATAAGTAAGAAGCATAGGATTATAGTTGTTTTCCCCTGAGGGAAGTGTGAAAGAAGTATATCCAGATAATCGCAGACACATGAAGTATATATCTTTTGAGTTCCTCCCTAACTCAATATATAATACATCGACATCACATAGGAAGTTTTAATTTATTTGATCTAGAAGATGTGATGAAATTCACACCTACATTATTATGAGTACACTTAATAGCAGCAGGATTCACTAATTGATGAAAAAGTTTCAAAAATCATACTGATAATGTGTTAAAGGATCCAATCAGAAACTGAGTTTAGGAAAATAACTAGGGTTCATGATTGAATGCTAGATAATAAATCATACTTTTTGTATGAACTTCTAAAAGGGTGACAGTGAGTTTGATGTTATATGGTTATGAGGATTTTATTAGAAAAATATTTGCTCATGACTCAATCTGACCAAGTCGCTTTATGCTTATCACAAATGACATCAATGATCCATCTAAAAAAAATGTGAATGGGGATGAAGTTTGACAATGCCCAAACCTCCCAACTGCATAGTTTGTAAATGATACACACAATGCCAAATTAAAAGATGGGCATCTATTTTGCCTTCCTTGTCTCTCCATAGGAAGTTTCTCCTTAGTGAGTAAATTTTTCTTCTCTTGGCCTCCCATGACTTCAGTATATATGCATGATCACTCACCTACAAATCTGGGAGATCAAGCCCACCATGTTGTAGGTTGCACATTAGGAGAATTCAAGCCTTCATGCTTTCCTTCTACATCCGTCCCTTGCCTTGTAGAGGAAATTAGCAAAGTAAGACCCCCATCTTAATAATTATACTAGGGACCAGTGATGCGGCAATCAAAGACAAAGAGATGGATGCTAAATCATGCATAATGAGGATATACCGACCAACAAAGGATATAAGATGCCCTTTCCACCCCGCCAACTTCTCATTTACCTTTTGATCCAATGGATTGTAGTGTTTTTCCTTCATCACACCATGGACAAGGGGTGTATTTAGGTAAACAAGAACATCCCCACGGTACAGAATCTACAAGTCATAACTATAGTTTGGGCCACAAGGGGATTAGAGGTCCCTATGAGGAGGTTGACTTAGTATGATTCACCATTGGTACAAGATCGAGACAATGGTAGAAAAATTGATGCAAGATCCATAGTATGTAGCCCAATGGATTTCCAACATAAGGTGAAGAGTGACAAGTTTGCCCCTATTTGGTACATATACAACCTTGATGGTAGATATGCAATGACTGCTAGTATTAAAAATTAGTCCGGTCATAGATGGGATATCATTATGGACGGCTTCCATCTTGACCACAATGCCCATAGAGGTGTTCCGATCCTTTCTCTAGGGGAACAAATGAAGGATGGATCTAACTAGTTTGATCGATTCACCCATTGATTCCTCGTCTCTACAATCAAATGGAATACCTATTTTAGAGAAAGGTGAGATGATATATTTTGGAAACAAGTTGTGGAGCAAATAGTAAGAACAAAGATTTGATATTCATACTTGTATCCAAATATTTCTTGATATTTCTAAATGTGTATGCACTTTGAAAATATTTTCTTATTAATTATTGCATATTATAATTGTCATCTTTTTGTTGCTCAAAAATTTCATATGATGCTTTCAAACTGCATTATTAGCTTGTATGTACATATTTGGAAACTTTTGCACTTTTATTATTCCTTTAGAATATATTTTGAAAATATTTAACTTTGAGAAACTATTTTTTTGTGAAATTTTGTCATGAGAAAAATAGACCGATGTGCAATCTTGGAATTTTCTATATGTTACTACAAAATCCAACCCAAAAATTCCACATATGACATTGTGTAGAGAATAGTCAAAAGGATTTTTGGATGTGAATTTCTTTCTCCATTAGATTTTATGAACTAGCACCTTATGTTATTGGGGTTCTCCCTGGTTGTCTCTATATAGTAATAATTGCCATGCTTATATTTATTTCTTGCTTGAAACTTTGTTTTTGTGATTGTTCAACTATTAGTATCTTTTGCAATTACTTTTCTCAAGTTGTTATGCATGTTTAATTGATACATGTTTCTAGTTGTAAACTCTTTTATGATTGCAACCTTGATATTTATACGCTAATGATCATTGATTTGATGCATGAATTATAGTGAGCGGTATCCGTCTATGACTTCTTAGTTTGCATATTATTTTATATTGATATTTCTCTACATCTACTGGTTGCATGTTTTAATTTTCTAATATTTATTATAGCATAGATTCCCCAACCAGATAATTCGAGCTCCTCAACCATGGAAGTCAACTTGAGGGTTGGCTCTCCACCGTAGGCCATGGGGGTAGTTGTCAAGGCAGTGGTTGGCTTCACCACACCATGCCTAGGCTAGCAATCCTTCTCCCGATCTTAGGATGGCCAGAGTTGTCCATGTGGTGGTTGGGTTATTAGAAACCACAAGGAGGGGAAGGAAGAAGAACAAAGAGGGAATTGCCTCTCTTCAGTGCTAGAAAAAGATCAAGGGCGGTCAATTGGGCCTTGAGGAGTCAAATGGAGGTCTCATCCATGTATGGGAATGCTTGATTCTCTTTGCCAGTGTCGGAGAAGACGGCCTTGGTGATCAAAGCCTGGGAGTAATCTACACCGAATCACACCACTAATGGAGGCTAGGAAAAGATATATTGTGGTCATGGGATTCTCTGGGTCAATGTTTTGATCGGAGGTGGTGAGGTTAGCCCATGTGAGGGTGGGTGGTCAGAGATGAAGAAGGAGATTGGGAGGGTGGAAAAGGGTGTTTGGGTCTCAATTGGTCGGCTTCCTACAACCTTTGCATTTCCCTATGAGATCCCAAGTTTCCAAGTGGGCCCTCTAGGCCAACCCACAACCATCTCCATAATAGATACTCCATTTATTGATGGGAGAATGGTGGGGATTGAATTACACGTGGTGGATTCATAATCCATTGCCTTGATTCAATAGTGAGGTTCAAGTGCATCGTGTTATGTGGTGATTATTGTGTCCTCATATATAGGCAATATGAAGCCCTAGCTTCCTTGGACAACTTGGATAGAATTGACAGTGTGAGGGGGTTTTAGGTGTTCACTCCTTACACCATCATTCAGCAACTATGGGGGGTCAATGGGTTTGTAATGGCAAGAGGGGGTGATTGGACAGGTTTCCTGGGGTGTAACGGTGATTGGAGAGAGAGTGAGAGGAGATGTTGTGCATTCTTTCCCACTTTATCAAGAGGTGGAAAACAAATGCATGGATCATTGATGAGGGATTAGGTAGTTTTGAGATAAACTTAGAATTTAGTCGTTCTGATAGATTTAGAATTTGTCATTTGATATATTAAATCAGATAATGGATCAAACTATTTTCCAAATTTGGCTATCAGATAAAGAAATATCCGCTTTGAATTCTATCTACTTACAAGCCTAGTACTACTCTACCTCACTAAGTACGTTATTCTAAAATTGTAAGCATACAAATTTTGGACTTTTGGAGCCAAACAGCCTCTAAGTGTGACTAGAGAGGTCGTTCATAAAAAGATACAAAATCCATATAATGGGTTTCACATAAGTACATACCCAATATAACACCAATACAAGATATCTACTATTCTACCATTCTAAGCATCGTTTCTGTCATCCACATTACTTGAAATGGCTGGACTCTTATTTCGTTAAATTGTTGGACTCGTTTCCATCCTTCTGTGTTAAGCACATGCTATATGCTCCAATAATTATATTAATTTTCATCTTTGTGATTGCAATGTTAATTGCCATCTTGCAAACCCTAACAGTTATGATCTGGTTTCCCCCACCCCTCTAGCCCCATCATTGTTGACACCTCCACAACGTCTACTCACAACATCTGTTGTTTGTGATCTTGCAAACCCTGGCCATCATGATTTGGTTTCCCCCACCCCTCCGGCCCCCATCATCGACAACATCTCCACAACTTCTCCTCACATCGTCTCTTGTTTTTGATCAATTTGCCACCAGAACCCATATCTAGGATGGATGTGGTTTCTTTCTATCATATGGGGATTACCTCACATATGAAAAATAAGCAGACCATGTCAATGCCAAAATCCGAGGTCTCCAGATTGAAACAAAATCATATATTGTGTTAGCTGTCATGGCTCCCTAAAGTGCTATAAATATTTTGGAAAACGATGTCACCGATTATGGTGAGATATATAGTTGCCACGTCTAAAATGATTGTTAAGCCAGTGTCTAAAAATGATTATTTAAGCATAACAAGTACACAATTTCCGCAGCCAAACATTGATCAGTGTTCAACAATGATAATTTTCTTGGATCCACGACATCAGTTTTGCCAACCTTTGTGTTGTAGATGTTAACAATGGGAAAGAAGAGTAGCTGGTGTAGCATAATTAATGAGTTTGTTGATACAGTAATCCGCACGGCCATGTCTTTGCTATCATAATGTATATGGGTATGGCTCCTCTCCTTTTGATTTTTATTGTGTGATTCTGGAAGTACATTATTTCTTATTTGTGAGACATGAGTCACATATTTTTTGATGTAATTTGCTTCTTGGCAATGCTCTCTGCACAAAGGATGTAGTTGGTCAAACAACATATACTCTATGATTGCCCAAATAAAAGACAAAAGTTGACAAGATATTTAGATGAGAAAGAACATATGCTCAGTGAGTATTTGAGGATGTTGTCAAACTAAAATTTAGATAGGAGGAATCATTGAATCTTGATGTTGAGAAAGCACATTATCAACAGACACCGTAAGCACAAAAAAAACACTGCTATGTTTTTATTTAATTCTTGTCATACAACGAATGATCAGAAGTCCTTTGTAGTAAAAAATAGTGGCATCATATCATGATCACAACAACCTTGTATTCATCTATGCAGTATACCCACAGTGATCGTTGGCTTATAAGGAAACATCTTTCTCTAATTTATCAAAGGCAACTTTCATTAACAACAATGGATTTCAAAACCCACAACTCACAGGTGATAAATTCATACCTCTTTTTGTATGACTCAAATATCCTTCAAGCATTTGTATCCACATCATGGCTTAATATGGGGTATATATATATTGTTATGAGTCTATGGTGGTAGAGAAAAAGACAGTGGTCTTCATAAGATTTCCAATGACCGTTTCAAGTTTAGAAGACATGTTTAGATCCTGCCATAACTGTTGTGGGAAATAGTTACTTAGTAACATATTTTTGTTAAATAAGTTTTGTTTTTAACATCTCAATCTAATAGTATGAATTGAACATCAATGTTATTGGTACATCAGCGTATCGGTCAACCAATTTCTTTTATTATAGTCTCATAAAATTGCAATTTTTATCATCTATGAACCTAATGTTTTTTCTTCTTCCTTAACATAAAAAATGATTCTTACAAGGCACTTAATTGTGTGAGAATCCTAGATATAAATATGCTCAATCTTTAATCACCCGACCTTTATAGAAGTAAGAAGTATATAGTATATGTATACAAAACATGTAGATATGGTTCATGTAACTACTAACATATTGGGTTTACGATTTCATGTTTTAAGATAGATATGTAGCATGCCTTACAATATCACCTAAGAAGTTAATGAATACTTAAGTGATATCAAACCCCTATACATGATTCTAGGTGTAATGTTTGGAGAGATGATTGCTTTCATAACAGCAAACTGCTATAGTCTTTATGCATAATACATGAAAAATTATAAAGTTTTGGTAACAAAAAATTATAATTAGGTACCCATGATTTGCATGAAAACTTGAATGTGATTCATAGATTTGTCATTGGATAGAATTGTATACAATATATGTGCTTAAATGACAAATTGCAAACATTTAATAGTAATTGTCTATCTAAAATACTGAAAACGAACAGTTTTGATGATAAAGAGTTGAAACATGTACGCCTACTAAAGGTTTCTATTATATAAACTATAACCTTTTTTTATTCTTTGATGCATTAAGATATATTATTAATTCATTGTCTTAATGTGGGCTTCAAAAATTATAGCATATAATCATCACATGTAATGTCTAACATTATTAGGTATTGTATAAGTGAATGTACATTTTCTATGATATAAAATCTTATCATTAGCAAATGGAAAATAAATTGAAATAAAATATTATTTTTATTATTGTAAAATTGTTTGAAAAATAAGTCATAGTAATTTGGTAATTCTCTAGACTGTCTTTTTTTTAGCAATCTGAACATCTTCATTACTGAAAATCCATACGGCATCTACACATAGGAAAAGTGATTCTGGAAGTACATACAACCAAGAGCAGGGCTATTCGATCCCCAAAACTCATATTGGAATGATAATAGAATGCTTCTGCATTGATCTCTTTTCCACTAGGCTGACATAAGCAGCTTTTCATAAGAGATTCCTTCAACCTGAGCATAGATCGGAGATGATAAACCTACAATTGAAAAATATACAGACCAGTGTTTTCTGCCACATGCAGAGCCATAGACCCAGTAGTGAATCCGAACAGAAGAAATCGAGGCCAGCAAGAGCCAAGACTCATATCTCCCAAACATAGAGAACAACAACGCCGAAAAACAGTGACAACAACGCCGACGAGCGGCGAGAAACTGGCAGAAGAGCCTGCCACAAAGCAAAACAAGAAAAAAACTAAAAGGAAGAAAACCTAGAAATCGTAAGGAAAGGAAGAGAGAAGAAGAAAGCAGCCTGATGCCGTGGAGATCAAGAACGTAGGTTTCCACACTGTTGTCTGAAGGGCTCGGGAACCACAGGATAGTGTTGGCACTAGCCCTACCCCTTCGTCATGGTCACCACGTCGGTCCACCACCGAAAGCCCCAAGTCCCGACTCAAAATCTGGAAACGAGACCTTCAATGGAAAAGGGGTCGCAGAGAAAACAACATCGAAGCACCACTCCAGCTAGATCTCGTTGGCACCTGGCGATTAAGAGCCCTTTTGGGTTTCTCAAATTTGGGTTTCTCAAATTTAATAGCAAAACACCTTTTGGGTTTCTCAAATTTGTTTCATATACTAATATGGATCTAATCATTTTTAATTAAATAAAAAAGCTTTAGCATCCAAAGAAAATTATGTTTCATACTTGAAAAGGCTAACTACATTCCAAAAAAAATTAATTTAGGTATGAATCATGACTTCTCTCCTCTCAAAAGTGTATGCTTTGTTTTGTGAATGTATTGTTTTTTTGTTCTCTCAAGCTATATGTAAATGAAAAAAGTATGAAAAATGCTCTTTGTTTCGTGATTTTAACCCCTCTTGATGTTCTTTAAGACAAATAGGGTTGTCCTTGCATTGAGTTTTTTTAACACATAATACAATATTACGAGTTTATGTACATCTCCCCAACAATTAAATTTAGGTATTGGGTCAAGCATGTTTAATTATATAGCATACCTATCTTTTAGAATTCGAATTTAGCATTTTTATTTCCTTATTTTCATCCCAATTTATTATGCTAATAGAGAAAATTATTTTTTCTTCTTAAATGTGTTTGAATAAGATCTTCCAAACAATAATTAAACATTAAATGTTATTCCTCAAATTATTATTTAGTAGATTCATAACATATATCTCTTACAATATCATAAAATCGGTTGATAATCAACGAAAGTTCAATAACCCTCAATGTAAGATAGAGAATTCAACAATGAGATTATCAATTAAATTTTCTTTTAGAATTAAATTACATTAATGTATGAAGTCAACAATTTTAAGTATAATGTACAAAACACTACATGAATGAACATTCTAAATTTAAGTATTTATTGTAAATATACACTTAAAATAAGAAGATTTATTTTTATCTTTTAACAAGATCAACATTTAATACCAGATGATGGTACATTTATTATTCTACATTTTTTGAAACAAACTCTATTTCTCCTACTATGGGTTGTGACCGGTAGAACATAATTTTATCATATAAACCATTAATAATTAAAATAATACTCACAAACAAATAATTTTGGAAGAGTTTTAATTGAAAAGGCTAATAATTATATCTTTCATTATAAATTAGTTTGAAATATTTAATTACAATGAAAATAGAAATGTGTCAATGGAACCAAATATAGATACTAAAACTGCTATATATCTAATATATAATGTGCATTTGTCCTCAATCAAGTTCAAGACTACAAGATTACTCACTATAAGTTATAGAGAAATTTTTACTAATGTTTGCAACCACGTGCATATGCAAATGCTAATTAATTAAAACATAATTACTCGCCTAAATAAAACTAATGTGAAAATTATAGTTTTGATATTAGACCTATTTTTTTGGGAGTATTAAACATACATTTTTCGTTATGAATTGAACAATTGTAACATAATATTTTATATAAACTAGGAACTATATGCAAAATGTATTATTGTGTGGATGAGTAGTATGTATTCACATGTATTAAACTAGAAATTAGAATGACACGGTTGAACCTATAGCTTACCAACTCCATATATATTATATTTGTATATATTTGAGTAAATTGGGTATATTTATGCCATGTTTCATCCACCTATTTAGTATATATAGATTTAATTTCTTTCAATTACAAAATTGAGTTATTAGTAAGAAAACATGTGACAAACAAATCCATCAACGTAAAGGAAAATTCAAATAATTATTATTTGGGACTAAAATGTATTTGTTTTTGTTTTAGTCAAACCATTACTAGTTTTATTTAAATTTTAACACTTCGTATGGTTAATAAATGAGATGGTTATTAAAATTTAAAATTTTATATGTTTTAAATGTGGTTATGCATTCATAACTCATATACTTATGCAAAAGATTTTGGTAAGACAACTCCAAATGGTGATATGAAACTATAGACAGAGCAACTCTTCTCGATACAAACTCTTTTTTTTTTTGAGAAAGTAGTATGGATGTGATAATGCTTATACTCTCTTTCATATAGTCTTATTATGAGAAATTAGTACATTTGCATTGGTTAGACTAAGTTTGTATTTTTATTTATTTCAATTGATAACTTTTTCGAAACTTCTTGCAAATCCTAAGCTTAATTATTGAGAAAGAGTTGTTTCTAAATTTATTCTATGCTACTAAGGATTTGGTTAATAAATCTCCACGTGCATCGCACGTGCAAGAACTAGTATAGAACACTTGGAGGGTAAATAAGAATTCTATGTGGTGGTTCCATACTCATAGGTAGAGCTGGAAATCGGGGGGGGTCGGGTCTGGTTTGGGTCGGGTCATTACAGGTCAGAGATAATTCAGGTTATTTTATTCTTTCGGGTCGGTCAGGTTTGGGTCGGGTTAGGATCAGGTTGGATCCCTTCGGGTCATTTTGTAATTTGGGTCAACTCGGGTTCGGGTCGGGTCAATTTAGGTATATACTTTTTTAGGTTACTTTATCAGGTCGGGTCGGGTTCAAGTCAAATCATTTTGAGTCGTCTTAATATCGGGTCGGATCAATTTGAACTATTTCCTCGGTCTACTTGGGTTTTAGGTCGAGTCATTTTTAGGTTGGGTAGTAATCGGGTCTTCTTGGGTTGTGTTTTTTGTTCGGGTCTAGTTGTTTTGGGTTGGGTCTCAGTCTATTTAGGTTAGAGAGTTGGCAATCAGATGGGTCAGTTTAGGTTTGGCCATAGTCATCATAGGTCGAAGATAATTGAGGTTATTTTATCCTTTCATGTCAAGTCGGGTTAGTATCTGTTTGGTCCCTTCGGTTCATTTTGCTTTTTTGGGTCAACTCGTGTCCAGATCGGGTCAATTTTGGTACAAGTTTGTTCAAATTCATTTATTGGGTTGATTTGGGTTCACGTCAAATCACTTCAGGTCGTTTCAATTTATAATATTTCTTGGGGCTAACTCGAGTTTGAATCTAATCATTTTGAATTGGGTAGTAATCAAGTTGGTGTTGCATGGGTTGTATTTTTGTATAATCAAGTTGTTTTGAGTTGGACCTTATTCAGGTCACGTTGTGAGTTGTGATAATGAGTAATGACTAATATGTTGCATTAATTAAAAAAATAAAGAAAATATTTTTTACTTGTTATTTTTCTCTTTTACTATCCAATATCTCTTATATTCCCCCTTCTTTTTCCTTACAAACAAATTATCAAGCAAACTATTTCTAATAAATAATATACTGATAAAGCTATACAAAAATCTATTGTAAAACTAAAACCTTACTTCTCAGCTTGTCGCTAGTTGCTACTAGCTAGTACTCAGTCAGGTTGACATTGGGTCGGGTTGGTGTTCTGTTGGATTGATTTAGGGTCAGGTTGACATTGCGTTGGTCAGTGTAAGGTCGGTTTGACGTCAAGTCCAGTTGATATAGGGTCGGGTTGATGTTGGATTGGGTTGACATTGGGTTGTGTTGGTGTTAGGTGGGTTGACGTCGGGTCAGGTCAATGTCATGTCAGGTTGATATCGAGTCGGGTCAAGTCGGTTGTGATTTTTCCAGGTTGATTCGAGTCACGCGATATCATCGGGTCGGGTGTCGGGTCAGGTTTGGGTCTGTGAAATCCGGGTCATATTGAGTTTCGAGTAAACATCGGGTCGGGTCGGGTTGGGTTCGGATTTATATTTTCTTTGGGTTTAATCGGGTCTGTTTGCGGATAGGACGGGTCGGGTCAACTTTTGTCAGCTCTACTCATAAGTTACGACTGCCGGTGGAGTTGGCAGTTTCTATTTTTAAGGAGAAAAAAAAAAGACAACTTGTATTATAATTATCAAAAAGTAAAAGCTCTACATCATGCACTGCTTAACATGGAGGTTTCCGGGTTTTGACAATTTTTCTTTTACCCAAAGACGTGAAGCATGCGAGTTTCAACCTAAAGTGATGTTTTGCTATGGGATGGTGCTATATATGTCCATTTCCATAACAGTAATATGAATTGGCAATAAAACAAAATCCATTATAAAATGTTAGTCTATGACTACTGGTCTTGTGGAATTCTTCACAATAGAAATAGTCTAGTCACATACACCAGTACCCCCACTTGATTACGTGGGTTCCAAACATCGATTGAGGACTTGGTGCGTGTTACTGTTTGTTTTCCGGCAGAGGACGAGAATTAAGGAACACTGCTGCTACCTGCTACTTGCCGGGTCTGGGCAACTATTTATTTAGGGGGGGACCTGGGGAGTATATTAAGTAAAGACTGATCGATATATATCCACTGGCTAGAGAAGACAGACAGACCCATTAACACAACATTATTAGAATTAACGACGCCGTGCTGCAAATAAGACAGTAGGTAGCAGTAGAGTGGCCATTTCTCGGACGCAGGGGCGGACGGATGGACGAACAAACCAGCAAGCCGGACAGTTTAGTTAATAAGAATAATTGGTTATTAATATCATGGAGACCAGAAGTCAGATAGATAGATATGGAAGTCAAAGTTTTGCGTAGGTCAGTCACGGGCACATGCCGTGCTGGTCCGTGGTAACAATGCTAAAATGGGAGAGAGAGGAGAAGAGGAGAGAGGCCAGGATGATGATGGTGGAAGATCATCTCTGCTTCTCCCCTCTGGCTCTGTATCCGGCTAGCTTGTCTGGTAGCTAAGGCTTAATTCCTGGCGACCCGTGGCTGTCGCAGAAGCAGCGGCAGCAGATGAGGTGTGGGTAGCCGCTAGAGCGGATCGCATTAAGCAGGTAGCACACCAACCATCATAGCTAGCATGCGTCGGTAGGTGAGAAAATATATGGTATATAATATAGTACCGGGAAGTAAGAAGGATTGATGTTTAATAAAGAATGAGGCTGAGGGATGGATCTGAATGCTCCGCTTTGTCCCTTGGCTTTTCGGGAGAACGTCGTTTTCCGTCGCAGGTCTGCGGCCAGACCACAGTCCCACAGCACGGCCTGCTGCTCAAATTGTATGGATCACGAGCAACCACTTCTTGTGTTTGTTTGATTGTTATTGATAGCTTGTTTCTTTCTACGGCTAGCTTTCTCCTAAATTATTTTGCTTCTTTCCCTTTTCCTCTTTTAGAATGCCCAACCGCTTTGGTTTCCTTTTCTTTTTTGTTTTTGTATATATTCATGTTTCTTTTATCTATATGCAGGTGTGAGAGAGAGAGACGTTTCTTCCTTTTAGTTTGCACTCTTGTAAATCGTTGTCCATGTCTTCTTCCCCGGACGACCAACTTACAGTACAGACGTGCACACATGGGAAGTGTCGATGGATCCCAGCTTCTTCCGTTGGCTAACTTATAGTGTATGTCGTTACATGATCATATCCTAGATCAATCATTTGCGGGTTTTTGTTTAATTTTCTTCACCATAATCAGGACAAATGCATGGACGGGTTGGGAACGTGGTAGGATAGGAGGGATTTGCCAAATGTCAAGTGGAGCAAGCGGTGACTTTGACACCCCCAACTAGATCTCACTCGTATCATCTCCCGGCCAATCCATAGGGTCAGCGTAGCGTGCATGGCATTTCATATAGATCATGCCTCGTATCTTATAAACAGTTTCGATCTAGCTGCTGCCCCCGTGCAAATTCCGCCTACCAAAACCTACCGTCATGTACGGGTATGTCGACACTTGGCGTTAATCGTATGCACACACTTTCAAAGAGATAACGGGAAGAAAATTGCAAGTCTAGCGCACATTTTCAAAGAGATAACTAGGATACATACAAATTTTGAGCCCATTTGGATGAGTGTAAGTCACTCATCCAAGGGCAACAAAATCGACGCACAAAACTAATTTGAAATGTATAATTTTTGTGGTCTTCATAACATGAGCTATACATATCCAAATGGGCTCAAATTTTATATATGAGTTGTTCACGAGATGTTTAAGAAGATCAACGGATTAGATTTTCAAAAAAAATATTGCATCATGAAAAACTACTTGAGTGTATTCCGCTCCGGATACACTCGAGTGTATTCTAGCCTGACTATATATATATATATATATATATATATATATATACACACACACACACTACATCTTCAACTATTGAATACTCTGTATTCTTTATCAATATGCATATAGAGGATCAAATGCTTTATCAAAGTTGGAACCTTTCAATGCCTTCATTGAGTAGTACAAATTGCATCCTCTAAAAAGTAGTAGTGTAGGTATTAATGATTTTGTTCAAAAATTGTACTATTGATTGATGACGGTCAGAATCATAGTATTGTTTCATATATGAGTTCCAAAACTGATAATATTCAGCTTCACTGTCCATATCTGAAGAATGCCATCAGTTTCATGTATGAAAGTTGCAACTTGTCTTCATATTTTATAATGTCATGTCATTAAAGATATAGAAAATGTTAATCAAAAATCAAATGAAAGAAAATATCAGTACATACAAAAACATGGTATTACCTAGATTATACCAACAAATGATAATGTCTCATTTTATGCTATGTTTCTTTTTGTTGCGGTAGTCATCTTTTCTACATAGCTCAGTTTTATGAGAACTTTTAGATCATGTGGGGTTATTTCACCCTTGACATAACGACAAATAATTGACCATGAGAGAATATTAGCTAGGGTAAATATATTCTAACCTTTTCTTTTTGTCCTTAGGCTTTATTGGTTGTCATTGCATAGCACAATGCACTAGAAAAAGTACTCTATTTATTGCAAAATGATACTTTTTAAATTCTCATTTGGCATCAATGGAATTCTTAAGATGAATATTCTTTGTCATCTCTTATGTCCAATTGCTATTTGAGAATTTATAATATTTCGATTGAAGCTTTTACAAATCAGGTGTGTATTGTTATAAAAACCTACAAAAGGATCAATATTTCTAAGTAATTATAACGTCTCAGAATTTGAGGTCTCATATTAAATGATCTTAAGAGGAGTGATTTGGCTACTCATATCACCAAGGTGTATCTCCTTTTCAGGATCCCATCACTAAAGAATTATATAGCTAAGTATGCTCAATCCAGAGTAGTACTAGGATGGGTGACCAGTCCAGAAGTTGATCCTGGCTTAAGCGTGAGTGAGGATAAAATGAGGCCAGTGGTGGTCTGTGGGGATAATTGTCATTCCTAAATGTCTACTAGAGCCTTGGGTAGTGGACATAGGTGTTACAGTAACATAATTAGACATTTTCTTTTAAGGACCAAATTATGAAGTGCAAGACTACCTAGAGACAAGGAATTCATAATTCCTCTTCTTAAAATTGGTTGGTCTTATTAACAACTGAATCAAAGCTCTTTTTCTTATCCCTGCGAAACATCTCAATCTGAATTGGTCATTTATTTCATCCACAAACTATTTTTTTGTATAAATTGCATGGTTTGTTAAAGAACATATTTTGTCTTTATTCATAGGTTCTCGTACTATTTCATACTTAGAAGATGTTTCATCGATATTTGGGATGACCATATCTCTAGGAACTTTAGTTTGATCACCAACTATATTCTCTTTTTACCATATCCAACTTAGAGCAAATAGTCACTAAATAATGCATCATATATAGTTCTCATATTTTCTTTTAATTGATGTGTCTCAATATGATTCCATAGCTTTGATTTTACACAACTTGCCAACATTGTTTACTCTTTCCCTACTTGTGGTATGACCGGAAGAATTTTTTTGAAGTCACCACCAAATAGAACAAGTTTTCCTCCAAAAAGAAATGTAATATTTGGCATATCTTGTAACAAAATATCTAGTGATAGTTTCCCATACTATAATTTTAGTTCTTCTAAGTAATTTATCCAAACTTATATGTGTCGATATGTTTCATATTTTTTGTTTTTCAGTGTTCAACAGTATCTTAAATTGTGAATATGCAGTACGACCAAATGTAACAAAGATGCAGCCATGCCATAGATGGAGTTGCAAGTGCTCTCTGAGATCTCACTTTAACAAGTAGAGCATGATATAAGAATTTTTTTATCACTCCTGGGCCATTAATAATAAAAAAATCATTGCTTTCCAACATTCAATCTATTCATAATAATTATATAAGCACAATTTTGATCATAATTTAGTTGTGAAATTGCCAACATATCTCCATCAGATACAACAATATTCAATTCCTCTTCAATTTATTTGTATAAATTTTCATGGTCATCATGAACAATAGACGACAAGTTAAAGTTTGATAGACTTTTCCCCATGAATTCCAAGAACATATTGAGGTTCCTTAAAGCATTATTATGAGCATTGGTGCAATCTATTTCATTAGTACCATAAAAGTCCTCGATCAACTCATTTTTGAACTTGTCCCATAATTGTGTAGGATAAACTAGAGCACAATAGACAATTATCATAGAAAATAACCTTCATAGATTAGAAGGAATTTAAAACCACACTGCTTCATCTAGACACTCATCAATTTCTATTGAATTGATCTTTACAACTGCTTTTGGGAATCTTTTATAAAGTGTTCCATTTATAGTTCTTAGATGCTCAAAAGATTTAGCACCTTTCACATGGTTAAATAATAAATACAAGTAGTATCGTTCACCTTTAGTAGGACTTGCAAATATTATCCTTCCAACAGAAGTTTGTTTATTTCTTCAATTCCAACATTTTGAATTTTTATTCCAAACAAATTGCTCAAGAAATTTCTTATACAACCATTTTTAAGCATTAAGATCGATCCAGTTTGTCCTAAAATATTGTGTTAGCATTGTCCTTGTGAAATTATCATTTTCTAGAATAGTTGACCAATCTTGATTTCCATATAATGTAATGGTTTGTATATCCTTAAGATGAGCTTGTAGAGATATCGTAGAAGGACATATTTCATTCAGAGAGAATTGATAAATTATCCATGATTTACCTTGTGGTGATACTTAATGTTTAGATACAAATTGTGAAATTTCATCATGCATGATCTTAGTTTGTTGGTGATGCATGTCGTTGTAACACGCAACAATCACTAGGAAAAATTTCTTAGAGTTTAACCTTGTAATAGGTCATCAACTTGATGTAAGTACCAAACCATCAAAGTACAGAATGGTATCGATCCATAGAGACAACGATGAAGATGGTTGAGTTTCAAATCTAATTGCGAGAATAAGAACTTAAAATCCATTTTGAGAGTTTGTTTAAACTAAAATAAAAAATAAAGATGTTGAATTAAAGATCAACTAATCAAAAGAAAGAGATACTAAAGTTAAGAGATTTCACCACCCTAGCCGATGTGAAACGAGACCAAAGAAATTACACGATAAGAAAGATAAAAGAAGGTATGTGAAATATTCGTAAATAATTCATAAGAGATGAACTCCCTGTGAACCCATTGGTCCTGGCGTTCACGAATCCTAGTTAAATCTTCCTAATGGAGACTTTTCTGAGGTCTCATCCAAATTCCTATGAAAATAATTTGGTTGTTCTAAATCTTGGGTTCCACAGTCGCATCCGCTAAGATTAACAAACAATGAAAATGAGAGATCACTTCGTTGAAATCATCGATATCCAAACCAAAAACTATTTACCTAAAAGCTTGTGTAAAACTTCAATCTAATCATCACATGGCTAAGGGGTTGCTCCCCTCGCCTCAGTAAGAAAACTACTCACTAGACATAAGAGGGGAAGAAAAAGGAAGAAGGAAAACAACAAGTAGAATCTCCAAGGAGATCTAAGTGGTTCCAGTTAAATAGATTGATTCCTTAATCTCCCATTCTAAGAGGGAAAAAATGAGAAGTAAAGAATGAGAATAACCAAGATCCAGAGATGAAGAACTAAATTTGTATTGTAAAAATAAAATATTACAACTATAAAAGAAAATATGAGTACAAAATTAAGGACTACAAACTAGGACTCTATTACAAGTAAGACTCGATTTATAAATAAAACTCATGATTTTTGTGGAGTCCCCCTCTTTTATAGGGGGAGGAGGGGTGGAAACCCTAAAAGGGGAGATGAAGGAATAGAAGAGACTGTTGTTGTTTATCTTGATCAAGAGAAATATCTTCCACAATAGGCAATAAAGAAAATCATTGATTGCCTTCTTTTGACCATTCAAATTCTAACTCTCTCTCTCTCTCTTTAGATTCTCTTTCCCAAAGTTTCATGCGAATTTTGGCTGGTAAAAATCTTAAAAGTGCGCCATAAAATGTTTTTTTCCTGTAGGCCTTTTAATTCCCTTTCCAATACATATTTAAATATTAAATTTTACTTTGTATATGAGAGTTATGCCTATTTTGGTGCAAGATATATATTTAAATCAGGCACTGGGGGAAAACGAATAGGCACGTTCACTGGTTGGTTGGATAGTCAAATGACTACCAAACTCATAATAAAATATATTTTTCTTGTAGAAATTGAAATTATCTTTTCAAAATATATCTAAAATCCAAATTTGGAATTTGTATGTGGGATTTATGACTATTTTGGTGTTTTCTATACATGAATTTTAAGAACTGCGAGAATTGTGTAAAACATCTTCCAAGAGAAATTAATTGTTGGAGTGATTAGACCATTTTTCTACCAAAATCCAACAAAATATATAAAACTCCAAATAAAGGGGGGAAATCTAAATTAATATAATTAATTATAAAACTAAGAAAATGAATAACAAAACAATCCTAAAAAGATATCTAAAAGATTAAATTAAAAAGGATAAATACACATTTATCAAAATACCCCAGACTTGAATCTTTATTTTCCCTCAAAAAATAAAATCACAAATAATTCCAATTTATACTAACAAGAAGCCTATACTCACCCTTGTAAAAACACTTTATTCCTTACCTCCAAATTTGACCAAACAACCCAATCTCCTAAAACCAAAAAATACAAAATTCAATATTCCCTATCAAAAACAAATACCATATCTTATTTCTAAATCAAGAATTTGTAGAAAAACATGTTTCATCTCACTTTTTCTTTGATACTCTCATTTTTATTATTGTATTTTTTATGTGTAAGTTGTTGCACAAGAATATGATGAAATTGGGGGTGTGAAAACAAAGAAGGAAGTGATGATTTTTTTTATCCCTCCTCTATTCGTTTTGGAATTTGAATTTGTGGAGTTGTGGCTACATTGGTCATAAATTTTCATGTGCACTTTTGGCATATTTTGATGGTATGCCCCTTTATGGGGTACGAAATTTTTGATATGGGAAGTTTGTCACCCCAGACTTTGTCTGGTGGTGATTCTTTTCTCTTTTTTAGAAAGAAAATAAGGGGGAATCAAAAGGTATCCTTATGCTTATAACTTCACACAGTTATTTTCTCTTTTTTATTTTTTGAAAGTGTTATTACATTAGAAAGAATATTCATGTCAATCACATTATACAAGATTTATATCAAGTTAATCCACAGTTTAAAAATAGAGAAAAATTGTGTTTGATTTTGATTGATTCCATACTGCTCGCCAACTTTTCCAAGGAGTGATGCTATTTTGGGGTCCTAGGTGACGGTGGTTTCACCACATGACAATTTGTAACAATTTTTGCAAAAGATTCACTAAATTAAAAGGGGTACAATGTTAACATCTATTCATATTGGCCGGCTAGATAAAGACTGTTTTGAAACAAAAGAAATAAAAACATGGTCAACTAGATAATGGCCATGAACAAAGAAACAATATGCACAACAAATAAAAAGGCAGAATTAATGCAAGAATAAAAAAGTTAAGGGGTAGAATAGAAACATACCACCCACCTCCACCCCGAACTTAGATTTTTGCTCGTCCCGAGTAAAATTAAAACCCGAGATGGATGGAAGAGAAGAGCGAGGATTTCCAAGTGGCCCTAGTAGCTGGAAGAACGTCCAGCTAAAGGGGATGTGTATGAGGGATGGGACATTCATCAGAGGAGCTTCATAGTGTACTCGATGATAGGGTAGTCGTGGAAGATCAGTGGGGTATTCATGTTTTCTTTCACCTCGCATTCCCTATAATAAAATCCATAGATCTTCCTTCGATAGCAAGGGAAGTGTTGAAGATGGATGTCGATTGGGGGAAGTTGGCGGGTAATCGATAAGTAATGTCGGTAGAGAAGGATGAATAGAGTTGGGTGGAGGATCGGGTTTAGGTTTTCCACCATTATGATGATCTGTGTATGGGAGAATTGATGCTAATACAAAACATTTCAAATCATTTACAAAAGTATTCTGTTTCTCCTTAAAAATAATGCAATCAACATCGAGTTTGATAAGTTTCATTTTTGATATAACATATGTCTCTAATTATTTTGTACAAGGGTTCCCCAAAGATTCAGGAGGGATGATGATGTCTTATTTACAAACAACAGAAGGGGTGTGTGGGCTTCTTCCAGTGGTGGTATCTACATGTCTAGACCAGCCATGTGTGGGATGGAAATTGGATATGACTGCTTGGGAAGAATCATAAAGGGGATTAGATGTTCATTATCCAAAATATACTCAAAAAAGGGGTATTTGTATATGGTATCATTTGGATTTATCTTAAGGCTTGTTGGATCTTCATAATGATTCTCCTGGTTCGACATTTCATATTCAAGTAATAGAGTCTCTAAAGGAAAGATAGGGATACCAACGTCCTCATCACACACAAAATATGGCTCCATAGTTTGTGTTATTTCTTCAGTATCTGACACATATGACACAAAAATAGGATCATTGTCGTCATTTTCTATGAGAATCATCTTGGGTTACTCAAGATCTATAGGGGGTTTATGATTGAGCCTCTAGTAAGATAGCTAACATGGCTTAACTGGATTCAAGTTTTACTTGTCCTTCTGCTACCATCTTCTCTAGGGCCTTAAGTCTCTCTTCCACTTGGGGAATAAACTGGGTTTCATAAATGGGTATATACCCCCCCCCCAATTTGATCATCCTCACCATAACCCCGATAATGATCTTGGTCCTGATGGTCGGCATGTTGCTTGTGGTATTTCTCCTCATAATAATCTTCAGAACATGGTGGATTGTAATTTCCATTGCATCTATCATGGTGGGAATATTCAATACTACAAGGTGCCACCAAATCATGGGGGAACATATTTGGAACATTTGGATTTTGGGATTGGACTTTCAATAAAGTGGATAACAAGGTTTGGCTAGTTATCAGTTTTGCTGCCATCTTCTCTAGGGACCTAAGTTTCTCTTCTTGCTGAGGATTATATTGGGTATCATAAATAGGTCCATTTCCCCCAAAGTTCTATTGGTCATACCCTCCAAAATTATGTTGATCGTACCCCCCCCCCAAGAATATGGATAGCAAGGTTCCCCATAATGGTTCTCAAAAAAATATGGATTCACATTGTACCCATCATGATGAAAGGGCTCATATAGAGGGATGCTATGGGATAAAGTTGGACATGCAAGAGATGCATGGTGGTAAAGACCAGAATAATAACATTGTGGGTGATATTGGGATGCCCACTCCATTAGAAAAGTTCCTAAAAGATATGTCAATCAACACACGAGAGAAGAGAGATTACAAGATAATGGTTTAGTCAAAATTACAAAGAGAACTAAAATTATAAAGCTAAAAATTATGAAATAAACTAAAATTACAAAAAAATAACTAGAACGTGGTACTGTTGGAATGGAAACTCAGTAGAAAGATGATATACACTTCCAGAATTGTATTCGGAAGGCAAAAAAATACAAAAATCTAAGAAGGAAATTATAGAACAAGGCTAAAAATTATTGAGCATGCTAAAAAAAATTATGAAACAAAAATAAATTATGGAACAAGATTAAAAATTACAAAAAGAATAAACTAGAAAGCAATATTGTTGAAATAGAAACTCGACAGAAGGAGGAGATACACTACCAGAATTTTACTTGGTAGGTAAATTTTTTTTACAAAATCTACAAAAAGAAATTATGAAACAAAAGATATAGAACAAGACTAAAGTTATACAATTTAGAGAAATATGAACAAATTTATACAAGATATACAAACAACTGAATCTAAAAAATAACCGTGTCATCCTCAGCAATGGCAGCAAATTGATACGCGTCATTGTAACATGCAGCAATCACTAGGAAAAATTTCCTAGATTTTAACCTTCTAGAAGGTAGTCAACTTGATGCAAGCACCAAACCAACAAAGTACATAAAGGTATTGATCCACAGAGACGGTGATGAAGATGGTTGAGTTTCAAATCTGATTGTGAGAACAATATCATAAAATCCTTTTTGATAGTTTGTTTAAACTTAAAAAAAATAAAGATGTTGAATTAAAGATCAACAAATCAAAAGAAAGAGATACAAAAGCTAAGAGATTTCACCACCCTAACCGATGTAAAATGAGACCAAAGAAATTATGCGATAAGAAAGATAAAAGAAGGTATGTGAAACATTCGTAAATGATTCATAAAAGATGAACTCCATGTGAATCCATTGGTCCTGACATTCGCGGATCCTAGTTAAATCATCCTAATGGAGACTTTTTGAGGTCTCATCCAAATTCTCATGAAATTGATTTGGTTACTTCAAATCTTGGATTCCACGGTCGCATCTGCCAAGATTAACAAATGATGAAAATGAAAGATCACTTTGTAAAAAATCATCGATATCCAAATCAAAAACCATTTATCTAAAAGGTCATGTAAAACTTCGATCTAATCATCACATAGCTAAGGGGTTGCTCCCCTCACCTCGGTAAAAAAACTACTCACTAGCCATAAAAGGGAAAGTAAAAGGAAGAATGAAAGAAGCCATATACAATAGGAAGTAGAATCTCTAAAGAGATCTAAGTGGTTCTAGTTAAACATCTTGACCCCTTAATCCCCCGTTCAAAGAGAAAAAAATGAGAAGTAAAGAATGAGAATAATCAAGATCCAGAAATGAAGAACCAATTACAACTATGAAAGAAAATGGGAGTATAAAATAAAGATCTACAAACTAAGACTCTATTACAAGTAAGACTTAGTTCACAACTAAGACTCGATGGTTTTTCTTGTGGAGTCTCCCCTCCTTTTATAGGGAAAGGATGGGTGGAAACCCTAAAAGGGGAGAAGAATAAATGGAAGAGGTGGTTGTTATTTGTTTGGATCAAGAAAAATATCTTCCTCAATAGGAAATAAAGAAAATCATTGATTGCTTCTTTTGACCCTTCAAATTCTGAATCTCTCTCTACAGATTCTTGTTCCTAAACTTTCATATAAATTTCAGCTAGTAACAATCTTAAAAGTACACCCAAAAATATATTTTTCCTATAGGCCTTTGAATTTCCTTTCCAATACATATTTAAACATTAAATTTCACCTTCGGATGGCACTGTGGGAAAACGAACAACCACGTTTACTGGTTGGTTGGACAATCAAATGACAATCAAACTCATCAGAAATATATTTTTCTTGTAGAAATTGAAATTATATTTTCAAAATATATCTAAAATCTAAATTTAGAATTTGTATGTGGGAGCTATGACTATTTTGGTGTTGTCTATACATGAATTTCAGGAACTGTAAAAATTTTACAAAGCATCTTCCAAGAGATATTAATGATTGGAGTGATTAGACCATTTTCCTACAAAAATCTAAAAAAATATAATTAAAAATCCAAATAAAGAAATAAAATATAAACTAATATAATTAATTACAAAACTAAGAAAATAAATAACAAAACAATTCTAAAAAGATTTCTAAAATATTAAATTAAAAATGATAAATACGCATTTATCAGTTCGTCATCCAATTGGACTAATACATAATTGTGACCTTTGTAAATATACTTGTATAAATATTTGATTGCTTTAATTGAAGAACATATCTCAACATTTATATGATAGTTGTAATTAGATTACAAATAAGATTGTAAGGAAAAATCCAATGATTGTCAATTTGGTTGGAACCAAACTTTTCTAAAAGACCATTTTCTCTTTGTCAATACAAAGGGTAAGAATTTTTCACCTGAGTTGTTATAGGATAAAATTCTCTTGCACAATGTATCTTGCATCTTCCATACTTTGTAGAAATATTGTTTGAGTTTGAGCTTCCACATGGACCATGCACCATATATTTCAAAACCATTTTGTGTATATGTAAGTTAGAATTTTTCTCTAGTATTTTAGCTAATACATACTTGACATATATATCAAGAGTTTTAATACTTATCCTTTGCTGTAAAATTATAAGGAAGTGTTCATGTGGTAGTCCTCTTTTTTGGTATTCTATCACATAAACATGAGCAATCACATGTACAAATATTTGCCATTTAAGAAAATCAACTATTAAATATTCTAATTTTGTCTTGAAAATTCTAGCAAGCAGATTTTGTCTTTATGCTTCCTCAAAAGGTAATAACTCTCTTTTTACCCATAGTCATGACAGGTTACACGTAAAAGTAAAAAATAAGTCTAATTTCCCTTATCTTTGGACTAATGACATAGCATCAAGATAACGCTAATGCATATCTCTAGGACCGCCAATAAAAGTAGTTGGGAAAATAACTCTTTTCCCAACAGTAGTGCAACTGTTTTCCTATCACTATAGCTGACAATGATGTCTTTGTTGACTTGAAACTTATACATTATTCATATTTTGATAATGACTTAACTATTCCATTCATATGTATCTAATATGTTTGTTTAAGATTTATTTTAGGCATTAGGTACATGAAAAGATCAAATTCTTCAAGTCCTAGCTTGTCCAAGTTCAAGTCAAAAGCAATGCAAATGTGCAATTTGAGAAAATATTCCAAACCTCCTTAGAATAATTTTATAATCATTTTTAATGATGATATGACATGTAACTAAGATGAAAAAAACCAGGGACACCTAATTCCATCGTTTGATCACTTAAAACTCATTTTGAAAAATTTGTCACGGCAACTTAATCGGTTAAGTTTGAATCTCGAACAATCAGTGATGGATTTTTGGAAATGATTGGATCGGTCGGGTTGTACACTCACAGGACTCGACCGATCAACTTTCTGATCAAAGTTAATTTTAGCTGAGCAGTCGAGTTACCCTAGGACAAACTCAACTGATAGTTTGAAAATTGGCTTTGTCGGATAGTGGATCGATCGAGTTACCTTTATCAAAACTCGACTGAATGCACTATATAGAAAATATAGAAAAAATGATTCCAACCATTGGAGGGTTGATAAAAATAAAAATAGATCTGTTGCAAGTAGTAAAATGGCTATTTTTCGTTGTTAAGTGATCCCACACTCAAAGAAACACCCCCAGCTATAAATAGGACCTCTTGGAGTTTATTCGAAGGTTTCTCATTCATGGTACCTTAGTCCTTACTATAATAGAGTGTGCTAAACCCCTTTGAGCCCCTTTCTCTCTCTCATTTATAAAGTATTTTGTGATTATGAGTGAGTTAGGCATGTTGTAAGAGAGCTACCTCATTGTTACCTTATAAAGCTCTCAATCTTTCCATCTTCCCAATCCCCTTTCTCAAAGAGTAAAGGCTGAAGTGATCTTCTCTGAGTGAAGGAGGAGTTGATATTCTTCTTTATGGCTGAAGAAGGTTTAAAGATCTTCTCCAAGTGAAAGAGATGGACAAGGCAGAAGATCCAAGGATCTTGGTAGGTAAATTCATAAGGCTGAAGACTTATTGCAAGGAGGAGATGTCCTAGGAGAAGGAATCCAGGTGCTTGTAAGAGTGGCTAAGACCTTTTGTGAGGTAGAAGACTGCTCTTTGATATATAACCCCTTGGATGTAAGGTGGTCTTGTTGTATATCTTATAATGGAATATAAGTATACATGGGTTGCTAAGTCCTAGAGGTTGACCTCTTTAGGTAGTAGATTGATGGTCTCCTAGTTTGGAGATTGGAACCACTCTAAACACCTTGTCCATGTATTTGTTTCAATCTCTCTCATCCTTGCTATGCATGTTTAGATAGGACCTCAAATTCACTTTCAGCATTTGGTTTCAATTGATACAATTTAAAGGTCTAACTATTCTTGTGCAAGGTTTGAAGTTCTATTCACCCCCTCTAGAGCCCTAGATCCAACAGTCTTGATATTGATCAGCTCGGATTTTTTGTAGATCATTCTAAAATAGTCACATGACTACTTTCAATTTTAACTTACACATCAACACATATTGTTGTAGAATTCTACCAGAATGCAATATAATTGATTTGTCCTCATCTTTAATTTGTAGCGTGTAACAATAATATTCATGATATGAGACAATTTTTCTTCATTTTTGCTTATTTTGTAGAGTTGAAAGATAATATTTGCATAAATCAATAAGCATATATCCTTTATAAATAAATTAAATACTAAGATTCTATATTACCTCTTTTCTCTTGAAGTAGAAGTTCATCCATATCTCTGAGGTTACAAATATAAGTAATGAATCATTACTTAATCATTGACTAGTCATTTTATCTCTTTGTGGAATACCTTGATGCCACCCAAACTCACCATGTGAGAATAGTAATGTATATTACAAAGGATCATAACAACCATACTAGTAATCGAAAAAGTGGTTGTTCCCAACATAGGTGTAAACATGAATATCTCTTTGGGTGTTTATGTGATGTTGCTTGTATTCTCATTTTCTATCCAAATTACAGCCACTTGTGAAGAGGTGAGTGCATTTTGAATACCTAGTATATTTGGATTTAATTTAATAGACATGTGTACATTCTCATATCTATCTAAATCCTTTAAAACTTCAAAAGAAATTTGAGTATGAATTCTCCAACAATATTGTGACTAATATTTTGACTACATCCTCTCTCAATCTAGATGATTGACGTAATATAATTTATTTTTCATGCTCCGTTTCATAGAAGTATAGTTACAAATGTAATGGTTTTCCATTTGTCGATACCTTCCTATTGATGAAATGGTATAGTTTTCCTTGTAACTTAAAAGTATATATCCCTTTATTTCTCTTTGAAAGATTTACAGTGAATGTATTGTTTTATTTTTGTATACATTGCCTAACATGCATTGCTTATTTCTTGGATGAGGTATACTAATCAAGTAATTGCAAGGGGATGTCATTTGTTTTTGAAATAATTTCTCCATCACAACAACAGAATGTCATTACTTTATATGGAAATCTTTTTAGATAGCAACAATTACAATATCTATAACTGGACTCTCTTGGTGTAACTAAATTTGTAATGAAGATTTTTCTGATTTGTTTGTCTCTTTACTTCATTCAATCAAAGTGAAGCCATTTCTTTCTTGATTGCAAGGTGATGTAGATCCAACTTCCCATGTTCTATAAATAGTACATTATGTGTGTTGTTTTTCTAATTAATTATTTTTCTCAAAAAAAATCTAGCATAATCTTTTTTGGCCTTTTCACATTTTGCTTCCTTTTTATCCTATGAATGATGACATAGTACTCACTTTGTCTCTTCCTAATAATAGTTTCTTTTTCTCAAATAAATCAAAATCTTTCATCCTTTGTGCAATGAGAATAAATAATATTCTTAATACTTTTGCATTTAAAATAAAATTTTCTAGCTACACACAAAGACTAATATATTAATTAATATAAAAAATAAATTGAATGTCACATCATTACATTTTTTGTGTAATGTTACTTAAAATGGTAAAACCAAAAACTTGAATTTGTCTATCTATATATTGATGCCATTTTTCATAGTTTGTACTCTTCATCATATAGATTTCTTTGGAGGAGAATCAACACGTAACTAGAAAGGGTTTTTTTGGAAGATATGTTTTAAAAAATAATCCATACTTTTATACAACGGTAGTAGGTGCACCTAAAACATATAATAGTTCCATCCCCCCTTGAATCCTCATGGATAGATAAATATTGAAAAAAAAAGTAGATGTTTCTCCAATCCCATCATGTTGGGTTCTTGTTTGATATTTATTATCTTATAATTTGTTGTGGGGCCTCTCATGATCCAGCCGCAGTTCAATGGACTTGGGAGGTCATAAAAATTGGTGGTTGAGGTACACGGTGGTTGTCCCTAATGGCGCTATAGTTGGGCCCACTACAGTGCTCACAATCACAACCTCCCTTCTCTCTTTGTCTCTCTCACTAATATCTATCTCTTTCCTATCTTACATTTCTTTCTTTTTCTTGTCTGCCTCTTCCATAAATCCAAGGGCTAATACATGGCCTAGATCCCCTCATAACTCTGTGTTAAGCTCTCCCTGTTTCACCATCTTCCTTTCTATAACACGCCCCCTCTTTATAAAATTCCCATGCCATCCTCTTCGTCCTCCATGAGCTCTTGACTCCCCCCCCATCCCCCTTCATAAGGGTTGCATAACTATAACAAACCAAAATTTAGAATTTAACCCTATTCCATGATCATAAATCTATTAAGAATTGTTTCTTAGATTTGACAAACAAGGATAAAAATTAAAACACATTTACATAATGACTTAATTATGTGCCAACATGTAATAAAATCATGAAAGATGTTACATGTATTTCCTTTACTAACATAATAGCTAAATAAAAATAAATCATATGCTTTGGAGTAAAAATTTGTAAATTCATGTTCATAAATATTAATAATGTCTCATAATTTAAATAAGTATGGAAATAATGGATATAAAATGTAAAATAAATAACAAGTAGAATTCCGTACAAAATAATAATATATAATTCTTTTAGAAATGTATCAAAGATAATAAGACTCGGTTGAGTGGATGTTTAGAATATAGGTATAATGTTTTATAAACATAATAGTAATAAGACAAACATTTTAAAGGTGCCATAACTCATAAAAGAAAATCTCAAAAGAGAAATATAATGATAAAAATGAGTTCCTTGGGTTCCAATTGCCTTGGTTATCAAGTTTCATATTGTTTGCATAATAATAAATATTTTAATTCTTTTTAGAGAAGAATTTTTTTTAGAAAAAGAAAAGCATCATAATATTTTTATAAAAGAGTGTCTTCTACATAAAACTCTTTGTAGATGCACGAGCTATAAATTGGGCTGCCAATCCTTTTTGTATGACAAACCCCATTGATCTAAATATAAAATCGGAAGAAGTTGATGTTGGCAACATAAGATTCCGATTGGTGACGTTTTGTATGTGTCGTAAGAGAGAAATTGAGTCATTAGTAGGAACTCCAAAAATATCAAAGGCAAAGGGGAGGAAATTGTGATTATTCACCTCACACATTGCACCGTGCTTGTAGAATTTTTGAGAGGTTGTATCAGCTACGGATTAGACCGCTATGAAGAAAATAAGAATAGGAGCCAAAAGTATTAAATAAATTACTAAATAACTTCAATTGTAGAAATAAATTTCAATTTATTAATCTCCATAAAAAATCATTTTGTGTGGACAAACTTATCTATCCTAATGTAGTTTAGGAGTGAGAATTTTTATTTAAATCTAAAATATTATATAAATGCTAAACAACCACAACAGGAAGAATTGATTGTAAACCATTTTCCTCATGTTCAAGTTTGCTTGTAGTCTAAGTTTCACATCTTTTAGGAGTTTCTAGATGCTTCAAATTCCTTAATAAAAGAAAATGAAAGATAAGTCCAAAAATATTGAATTTATTATTAAAAATAAAACATCTAACATATGAAATGAATAATATAAACCAACTAGTATTGATTGTATAAATAAAATTATGTTGTAACATAATGGGAAATAATGGTGTACATGCATTAAAATATTATCATAAAAGAAATAAAATCCAAATTTTATTTTAGAAACACACCAATTAATAGATATGTAAAGAATAACATTGCACTCATATGTACTAAATATTTAGATGTATTATGTCAGTAGTAAAAAGTAGTAAGACCATACAAATTTAAAAATAGAATATACAATTAGAAACATTAAGTGTTAATTATTTAATTTAATACATTATGTTTGATATGGTTTCTAATTTACCTTCCTATCATGTTTTATTTTCCTTTTCATTTTCTGTGTTATACTCTCTTTTCTTCCGATTCTCACTCTCACTCTCCCTTCTTCTTTTTTCTTTTTAACCTTCCCTTGCTTTCCCCACATCCCTCAAATGATATTCACATTTTGATGTATTCATTTTCTTCCTTATCTTTTTGTATTTACAATATCCTATTTGACTAGTTGGTGATAGTAATATATACCCTAAGATATGCACTCTTTGGATCATAGATAGTGACTACATGTCATTGCTATGTCTCTCCCCTAAGAAACCCATGCATGTTAACCTATATAATACCCATCCAAACAATTGTTTGCTCACCTGCTTTGTCTCTGTTACGCCAATCGATGCCCGATTATATCGACCATCAACTCTTCACAATGGTGGGTCTTGAACCCTCTCACCCCACCACATCATCACAACCAGCTCTGATAAAGGCCCTTGATGATTTTCCTATATCATCTTTCCTGATCACATCACATGTATTCTACCTTTCCTCATGTGGCATTTGACTCTTACTATTTTACCGATAGACTTCTTCACAACATTTCTTATATTGATTTTCTATCTTGAGTTTTATCTAGTTGATTTGTTCACCAGAATTCTAGATGATATTATAAAATCATAAGTGATTGTTATACATTCGGTTGCCTATATTTTTGTTTTTATTTTCACTACAGTGGTCTCCATGATTGTTTCTTATTTGTCCTTCCTGGTTGTTTTGGCAAAAGGTTTCTCGAGAGTTTCTTATTGTCTTTGTACCCATCCTAGTTCTCTGGGACTAGAAGGACATGTGGAGTACATTGATCACGTTTACCATAGAGTTGTATGTGAGGTTGAAGAGTCCAATTTCCTCCATCTAATGGTATCGGTTTCACACTTAAATTCTATATAAAATGTAACTTCAAAGGAATTTTATAGTTGGTTGGAATTTTTAAAATACATATATAGTAATCTATAAATCAAAATAGAATATGTTTTAGATTTATAAAATTTTAATATATCTAATGATATGGAGTTAATCGCCTAACTCCAATCTAATAAATATGCAAACTTTATAGATTTATCGAATCGGTTGGACTTCCTCAAAATTTATAACTATCTATAAGTCTATAAAAATAAAATCAAATATGTTATGAGCTCAGTAAAATATGATCCATAACATAATATGGTTTTGAAGACTTAATTCACTAATAATAAAAGGACAATTTTAGGACATATACATAATGTAAACCTAACTCTAATTCTGCATATATGTTTAATAGGTGATTTGAAGACTTAGTCTTGAACCTAGGGATGACTTTAGACTTATGTAAACTCTATCTGAGGTATGTGCGTCTTTTTTATTATCTAGGAATTACTATCATGACCAAATTCTATTTCCCATATGAGCCATAAGTAGATATTCTCTTTTTCATCCTTATGAAATTCTTAATTTTCTTGGATAATGATTATGGGCCTTCTGACCCCTCATGATATATTTTTGGATGTTCTCATCCTATTATTTCATATGGACTAAACTTATACTTAACTTTCCCTATTTATGTGCATGGTTAGACTATCTTTATTTGTTATAGTGGTACATGTGTTGTAAAGAGGTGAGATCTCCTCCTCATTAAAATTTAAAGGAAATACAAAACATCCACTTTTTTCAAGAAAAATAGACAATGTGGAATACATGTATAATAATCCAAGTAAATAAGCATGTTTCGGATACATATGAAATGTCAATAGCAGCGGAAAGAAACTAAGTTATTACATTGCTTTTTGAACTCTTGTTCACTACATGAGTTTCTTTGAAAAGGAAAATTTGAAAAGAAACTACAGGATCTAGCAATAAGCAAACTATTCATCCTTGATAGCAAAACTTGAATCTATTACTCCTGAACTTGGTCACCTTGGCCTTGTTCAACACCTTGATCTAACCTTGGGTGGTTGGAAAAGTACCTAGCAAAAGGGAAAGAAAAACAAGGTATGTGTCATAGAAAATGAATAAGGACAAAAGATAAGAAAAATATAAGGAAATAAAAGCTAATATTTCATCATAAGATGAAGATAGTAAAAGATTGAGGCATAAGTAAATAGATGTCTGCCATAACAAAAATAGTAAAAGGTTGCATGCATGATTAAAATTGACTGCCTAAACTGTGTAGGATTGAGACACCTACCTAACCTCAACCAATAGGTGAGGGAGAGTAACACATTCCAATCACCTACAAATATTCTATATTGGACAGAGTAAGACATTCCCCAGGGCAAGTTTACACATGCCTTATCTATGGATGGTTGTACAAAAGTACCACTACACTAGCTCAATAGTCAAATAAAATCAACATGCTAAGAAATATGGTAAGTATAAGCATCAAGTAAATATAAACATGGCAGTGGGGTATAAGACCCAAGAAATAACTAATAAAACTAATTTTGAGGCAAATATAGCTAAGGAATTGTCAAAACAAAAATTAGGGTTTTATAGAAGCCTCGTTAGGGAAATTAGATTAGGGTTACAAATTTTCCCAACTTAGGTGTAAGGGAAAGCACAAACCTTTTCTTAAGAGATCCAATTATTTTTTCTTCACTACTTTAATCGATTGCAAAGCTTATTTTCCTATTTCCAATGTTTAAACATGAATTAGGGTTTACTCATGTATAAAGGTAAGGAAACCCTAACTTTTGGAATTTTCAAACAAGGCCTCAATTTTGACTCTGAAACTATCACCATTAACTTAGTTAAGTTTTTCTGATGAAAAAAACATATAATATTGTATATTTTGGAGTTATGAATATGTAGGTGTATTTTTGGTGATTTTTAGTTATTTAATTCATTTTTTAAAAATCCCTTTCGATAAAAATTGAAATCATCCTTTGGAATTATTTAAAGATCATTTTTTACAAGTTCGGAACATATTTTTCTTTTTAATTTGGGACATAGGAATATTTAGTTATGATTTTATCAAAATCAACCAATAGAAACATGCCACGTAGGCAAAACGATCGCAAAGAGAGGGAGAGGGAGCAAACGGGCCCGTGACTTGGCCCAATGGAAGGCGGAAAAGTTAGTGGTTTGTGCCTAAGTGGCGTCAGTCAAAGCCGAGAAAACAAAAATCAAAAGGATGAGAATGCCCTTCGCGAGTTCAAAGAAAGGAAGAGAGTGAGGGGCGGGGGTAAAAGTGTAAAATCTCCACAAGGTATCTTCCCCAGTTGCTCATGCCATGGCCAGCAAGGAGCAAGCTCGATTTTTGGGTGTTTGCTCGTTTCTTGACCAAACTCGAAGATCAACATACCAAACGAAAGCTTGAGAGGAGACGAACTCACACATACCTTCGATTTGTACGGAGTTGATGTGTAGAGAAAGGGTGAACGCCGCAAGCACTGGACCAAAAATTGACCACCGGAAATCAACCACGTGATCACGAGGGATATTGAAAGGTTAGATGAGTTTTAAGGGAACCCAACAAGCCTCGGGTAGGGATATTTATAGGTAAGGTTGTGTAGAGAAGTGAAAGTTGGAGAGCAAGGTTTGGGGTTTTCTCGAATCTTTACCAAAAAGATAAAAATTTAGGATAGACCTATGTGGAATCAAACAAGGAAATCATAGAATAAAAAATCTTGTGAAAAGATGGAGTACAGAAAGAGAAAATTGAACTTGAAGATTTACAAATACATGGGTCTGTTTCCTGATCAGGCTCGAGCTAGGAGATGATGATCGGTCGTACGATCTGTGGATGTGGGTCAACTGACCAATCAGGACCGTCCAATCATGTGGAAGGTGTGTGACACGTTAGATTAAATAAATCCTTATCCAAATCGAAATCAAATAAAGTGTTGCATTAAATTAATTCCTCTTTTTATCTCTCCTTGTTTGAGGATGCAAACGATCCAAAAATTAATTGAAAATTGACACCAAGCCTAATTTTTATATGAGGAATCCATATATATATAATCAGTTTTACCTTTTGGGTACTTTTAGTGCATTAAATAAACAAAAAAATATTTTATCTTTCCTCCTACATTAATGGTTATAATATTCTCCAAATTTGATGAAACTTAACCCACAAGTCACATTAGGTGCCTCGGATATGAATTTGTCATCAATTTTAAATGTTGGGATTATTTGTTCATTTGTTTAATATGTTGAAGGTTCTACACACCTCTCTCCTAATCTCACCTTTTAATCAAATATTATCCAAATTGAGTAACAAATCACCAAATTTTATATTTTAATGTACAAAACACGAATTTGACATCTATTGTTACTTTTGGAGTCATTAAAGAGTTTATTTTGTATTTTTAAGTTATCTCCTATTTTACCTTTCAATTAATTCAATTATAATTACCAATTTTCCAAAAGTTGTAGAATTTATCACCCAAGCAAACTTATACTCAAAGGAAATGAATTTGAGTTTAGAATTATCCTCTAAGTTCCACTCTTTTCATTTTAGGCAATTTTATTCTTATATTCAATAATGGGAAAATAAATTCATTTATCGTCACATTATCTTTACTTTTAGGATTTTCTTTCTTTTTCCCACACAAAAGCCATAGAAACTTCTAGATTTATTTTTATTGTATCCTTATCTCTCTTAAGTAGACATTTTGTAAATTAAACTCGTTAGTAAACTTTCACCCAGGTATTTGTGCTTAAGTCCTTATAAAGTAAAATATTAAGAACAAATGTACACCAAACCTTAATAATTTCCACTAATTCAACATCAAAAACATAAGAGAAAGAAAAGCTTATAAAAAGGCTGAAACTAAGATTATACATGAATTTCAATTCGTTATAACACTCCACCCATTAAAAAGGATTTTGACCCTGAAATCTCATACAAAAAGGAAAGGGTGAGTATGTAACATTTCATCTATAAGCTCCCAAGTGGTTTCTTCCAAACCATGATATTGCCATAAAACTTTTACTAAATCGATCTCCTTGTTCTTCAAATGCTTAACTTAGGAGTCAAGAATCTTCACAGGTAACTCTTCATAAGTAAGATTCTCTTGAATCTCTGGAGTCTTTATTGAGAGTACATGAAAAGGGTCTTTCACATATTTTCTCAGCATAGAGACATGAATCACATTATGGATCTTATCATAGGAAGAAGGGAAAGATAAACATTATGCACAATCTCCAACCTTATCCAAGATCTCAAATGGTCCAACATAGCGGGGACTAAGCTTGCCTTTAACTTTAGATCTTCCAATAGAACGTATAGGCTTGATCTTCAAGAAGGCATAGTCACCTACTAAGAAACTCACGTCAGACCTTTTCTTATCAGCATACATCTTCTGTCGATCTTGAGAAGCTTTCATTTGCTTCTTGATCAATTGAACCTTCTCTATCATCATTTGCATATCCTTAGACTTCACAAGAGCACAGTCCCCCACATCATCCCAGTGTAACGGAGAACGACAAGGTCTTCCATATAAAGCTTCATAAGGTGGCATACCAATACTAGCTTGGTATCTATTATTATAAGCAAACTCTGCCAATGGAAGAAACTTATCCCATACACCTCCCCAATCCATAACACATGCACAAAGTAGATCTTTTAAAATTTGCACTATCCTTTCGAATTGACCATCAGTTTGAGGATGATAGGCCGTACTGAAATGCAAGTCAGTACCCTTCTCTGCTTGAATCTGACTCCACATCTGAGAGGTGAACTTTGGGTCATGATCGGATACCATCATCTTAGAAACTCCATGCAGATGAACAATCCAATCCATGTACAATTGAGCCATCTCATCAACCTTGTAAGTGGACTTGAAAGGCAAAAAGTGGGCAGATTTTGTAAGCCGATCAATCACAACCCACACAGCTTCAAATCCCTTCCTAGTCTTAGGGAAACTAGTGACAAAGTCCATAGTAATCTTCTCCCATTTCCATTCTGGAATCTCAAGTGGGTGTAGAAGACCACTAGGTCATTGATGCTCGATCTTGACTTGTTGACAAGTCAAACACTTTGTGACGAATAGAGTGATATCCTTCTTCATGTTCTTCCTCCAAAAACTTCACTATAGGTCCTTGTACATCTTTGTAGTACCAGGGTGTATGGTGTACTTAGACCCATGGGCTTCACTCAAAACCTTCTGCCACAGGTTCTCAACTTCAGGATCCACAGTCTTTGTTGAAAATGTACAACTCCATCAACTGCAACTGAAAAGTTAGACTGTGGCTTCTCAGCTAAGGCTTTCATCTCTTCAAGCTCAGAACTTTCAAGTTGTGCAACAACAACTTCTGAGATCCAAGAAGGTGTAATGGACAAACTAGCCATGTGAACACACAACTTCTTAGCATCTTCATCATCATCAGGATGTGGTTGCCAATAGGAATCAAAGTCCAGGTTCATGGTAGCAGATATTGCATTCTTCTTTTGACTCAAAAGCATTGGTGACTACATTTGCTTTACCGTGATGATAGGTGATGGTAAAGTCGTATTCCTTGAGATACACCATCCATATGTGTTTCCTTAGATTCAGATCCTTCTGTGTCAACAGATATCTCAAACTTTTGTGATCTGAGAAAACTTCAAACTTCACTCCATATAGGTAGTGTCACATTATCTTTAAAGCATGCACGATAGTTTCTAGCTCTAAATCATGGATAGGCCAGTTCTCTTCATTAGGTTTCAACTGGAGCAAAGCATAGGAAATCACTCAATCTTATTGCATCAAGACACACCCTAATCCTTACTTAGAAGCATCTGTGAAGATGATGTAGGACTTACCTTCAATAGATAGAGAAAGAATAGGAACAGACGTCAAACAACTCTTTAGCTTCTGAAAATTATCCTCACATTCAGGTGTCCAATCAAACTTGACTTCTTTTCTTGTTAGCTTCGTAAGAGGAGGAGCCAACTCAGAAAAACTATTGATAAACCTCTGATAGTAACATGCTAAACTGAGAAAACTACGGATCTCAGATGGGGTCTTTGGAGCTTTCCACTTGGTCACAACTTCTACCTTTGCAGGATCAACAACAATATGTTCGGCAAAAATCACATGACCTAACAACATCACTTCCTTGATCCAGAACTCACACTTTGAGAATTTAGCATACAGTTGATTTTCTCTCAATGTGTTCAGAACGATCCGCAGATGTTCACGATGTTGTTCTTTAGATTCGGAGTAGACTAATATGTCGTCGATGAACACCACCACAAACTGATCGAGGTAAGGATGAAACACTCAATTCATCAAGTCCATGAAATCAGCAGGGACATCAGTCAAACTAAAAGGCATGACCAAGAACTCATAATACCCATAACATGTTTTGAAAGCTAACTTTGGGACATCCTCATCCTTCACGTGCATCTGGTAGTAGCCACTTTGCAGAGCCATCTTTGAGAACATAGTGGCTGACTTTAGCTAGTCAAATAGATCGTCGATGTGAGGTAAAGGATAGTGGTTCTTTATCATCACTTGATTAAGAATACAATAATCCATGCACATACACAACACACCATCCTTCTTTACGAATAGGATAGGGGATCCCCATGGTGAAACATTAGGGCGTACAAAGCCCATGTCGAGAAGCTCCTGAAGCTGCTTCTTGAGATCAGCGAGTTCCGTAGGGGCCAACTGATAAGGAGTCTTTGAGATGGGAGAAGTTCTTGGTGTGAGCTCAATGGAAAAATCCACCTCACGAGTTGGAGGTAAGCCAGGAAACTCCTCTGGAAAAATATTGGGGAGTCCTTCACAACATCTATGTGATTGAGAGCAAGAGGTGTAGTATTGAGGACGATAGAGGCTAAGAATTCTCTACACCCTTATGAGACAAGCTTTTCGGCTTTGATGGCAGAGATGACAAACTATCGATCCTCTCACTTCCTACCCTTGACACACATCCTTCCCACAACAAGATGTAACAAACTGACTTTCAATACCTCACAAAACAAAATAGCTTTGTATCTCTTCAACCAATCCATCCCCAAGATGACATCAAAGGTGATCATGTCAAGCAAGATAAAATATGAGGGAAACATTATACTAGAGATATAGAGGTCCAAGGTCAGGAGTTTGATATAAGAAGAGCAGATCCTACCACTAGGGGTTTTAACAATTAAAAAATGATCCATATATTCCGATTCTATCTCTAACATGGCAGCAAACTCAGATGATATGAATGTATTTGATGAACCAGAATCAAAGAGTTCTTTAACTGGATGCATATTAAGATGTAAGTTACCATCGATGACTTCATTATCTCCTTCAGCTTCCTCAGCATTAAGGGCAAACACCCTTCCATTCCGCCTTTCCACATGTGGTTGTCGGCCTTGACGGATTTGATTGTTGTTTCTTAGAGGTAGATTTTGTCCCTGTTGTGGCTGCTTTGCAGACTAATGAGTTGGAGCTGGTCCTCGCTCAATCTTGGGGTAGTTGGATCGAATGTGTCCATCTTGACCGCACTCGTTGTAGATAGGTGTAGGTCGAACATCTCTAGGGGGTTGACCATTGCCAGTAGGGCATCTTCTTGGCGGGTGAGAACACGAGCAATAGTTTCACTTGTCACGCCCTTGATTTCCACCAGCATTCTTCCTCTTGTTGTTGTTGTACCCAGAAGACTGGAACCCAGGGTATGACTCAATAACCAAAGCCTTATCCACCATCTGTTGAAAGGTAAACGACAATTGGGGAACAAGGTTGCGTCCAATGATGTAGCTTAAATCCTCGAGAAATAGGGTTGATCTCCTTTCTGCTCCTAGGTCCACCGTATAACGCTCCAGGAGAAGAAAACTTTGCATGTACTCAGAGATACTCAAGCTCCATTGACGCAGACTATAAAACTCTACTTCCTTCCTCTTCATATAGGTGGGGCAGATATACTTCTCGTGGAAGAGCTTGAGGAACTCTTCCCAAGTCATGCTCGATGTATCATGGGTGTGAGACATACCCGTCCACCACACTCGCACCGGCCCATCCACCACATATGTTGCTAAGTAAACCTTCTGGTCAGGAGGACATACCATGCCCTTGAAAGTACACTCCAGAGCCAAAACCCATTCATCAACTTTATCCACCATGTTTGGCTCACTCTTTCCCTTGAAGTACGGTGGTTGCATCTTGATGAAGTTCGTAAGGGTGAACTCCTTTGGCTTGGTTGCATCAGCTGCAAAATTGGAGAGTTGTCCCACCAAGGTAGTCGAGAGTAGCTAGTGCAACATGGTCAGCTCTTGCTCAGGGGTCAGAAGAGAGGTTCTAACATGGGTAGTAGGGACTGTCCCAATGTTGGAGGGAGTCACCAGAGTATCCTGATTGTCGGTGTTGTCGGAGGTATCTCCTGAAGAAGAGTTGTTCATGTTTCCAAAAAAATCTCCCATCTTAAAAGATAAGGGTATAACATAAGGTAACAAGAGTAGACAACAAGGACAGCTAAGGCTACTATGACCTCTGGGCATACTATTTTAGGAAGTCAGTACCAACGCAGGCTAGGTCGGTATCATATGGATCTGGGAGTCCCTGTAAACCAAGCTAGTGGCACGGAGGAAAATATTGCCAGCCCCCATACCTTGATCCATTCTAGACACCCTTGCTTTAAACTTATGCCCCAGTAGTTACCCAACAGGCTCTGATACCATTTTGTAAAGAGGTTAGATCGCCTCCTTACTAAAATTTAAAGGAAATATAAAACATCCACTTTTTCCAAGAAAAACAGACAATGTGGAATGCATGCATAATAATCCAAGTAAAGAAGCATGTTTCATATACATATGAAATGTTAATAGCAGCGGAAAGAAACTAAGTTATTACATTGCTTTTTGAACTCTTGTTCACTACATGAGTTTCTTTGAAAAGGAAAAAATGAAAAGAAACTATAGGATCTAGCAATAAGCAACCTAGTCATCCTTGATAGAAAAACTTGAATCTACTACTCTTGAACTTGGTCACCTTGGCCTTGTTCAACACCTTGATCTAACCCTAGATGGTTGGGAAAGCACCAAGCAAAAGGGAAATAAAAACAAGGTATGTGTCAAAGAAATTGAACAAGGACAAAAGATAAGAAAACTATAAGGAAATAAATGCTAATATTTCATCATAAGATGAAGATAGTCAAAAGATTGAGGCATAAGTAAATAGATGTTTGCCATAACAAAATAGTAAAAAGGTTGCATGCATGATTAATATTGACTACCTAAACTATGTAGGACTGAGGCACTTATCTAACCTCAACCAATAGGTGAGGGAAAATAACAAATTCCAATCACCTACAAATATTCTATATTGGGGAGAGTAACACATTCCCCAGGGTGAATTTACACATGCTCTATCTATGGGTGGTTGTACAAAAGTACCACTACACTAGTTCAATAGTATAATAAAATCAGCATGCTAAGAAATATGGCAAGTATAAGCTTCAATTAAATATAAATATGGTAGTGGGGTACAAAACCCAAGAAATAACTAATAAAATTGATTTTGAGGCAAATATAGCTAAGTATTTGTCAAAAGGAAAATTAGGGTTTTATTGAAGCCTCATTAGGGAAACTAGGTTATGGTTAAAAAAATTCCCAACTTAGGTGTAAGGAAAGGACATACCTTTTCTTAAGAGATCCAATTACTTCTTCTTCACTACTTTAATCAATTCCAAAGCTTATTTTCCCATTTCCAATGTTTAAACATGAATAAGGGTTTACTCATGTATAAAGGCAAGGAAACCCTAACCTTTGGACTTTTCGAACACAACCTCAATTTTGCCTCTAAAACTATCACCATTAACTTAGTTGGGGTTTTTATTAAGAAAACATAAAATATTGTATATTTTGGAGATATGAATATTTAGGTGTTTTTTTGGTGATTTTTAGTTATTTAATTCATTTTCTAAAAATCCCTTTTGATAAAACTTGAAATCATCCTTTGGAATTATTTTTATTAGAAAGATCATGTTTTTACGAGTTTAGAACATATTTTCTTTTTGACTTTGGGCATAGGAATATTTAGTTATGATTTTATCAAAATCAACCAATAGAAACATGCCACATAGGCAAAACGATCGCAAAGAGAGGGAGAGGGAGCAGCCAGGCCCGTGACTTGGCCCAATGGAAGGTGGCCAAGTCAGCGATCCGTGCCTAAGTGGCGCTGATCAACGCCGAGAAAACATAAACCAAAAGGATGAGAATTCCATTCGCGAGTTCAGAGAAAGAAAGAGAGCGAGGGGTGGGGGTAAAAGTGTAAAATCTCCACGGGGTATCTTCCCCAGTTGCTCGTGCCATGGCTGGCGAGGAGTAATCTCAACTTTTGGGCATTTTCTCATTTCTCGACCAAACTCGAAGATCAGCAATCCAAAAGAAAGCTTGATAGGAGACGAACTCACACATACCTTCGATTTGTACAGAGGTGGTGTGTAGAGAGAGGGGTGAACACCGCAAGTATTGTAGCAAAAATTGACCACTGACAATGAACCACACGAGCACGAGGGAAATTGAGAGGATAGATGAGTTGCAAAGGAACCTAGCAAGCCTCGGGTAGGGATATTTATAGGTAAGGTTGTGTAGGGAAGAGAGAAGGAAGTTGCCCGAACTTACTTGTAGAGAAAGGTTTGGGGCATTCTCAAATCTTTGCCAAAATGGTAAAAATTTAGGATAGACCTGTGCAAAATCGAACAAGGAAAACATAGAAGCAAAAATCTAGAGAAAAGATGGAGAAGAGAAAGATAAAATCAAATTTGAAGATTCTCAAATACATGGGTTTGTTTTCTGATCAGGTTATAGCTAGGAGATTATGCTCGACCGTCCGATCTGTGGATGTGGGTCCACTGATCAATCAGGACAGTCCAATCACACGAAAGGTGTGTGACACATTAGATTAAATAAATCCTTATCCAAATCGAAATCAAATAAAGTGTTGCATTAAATTAATTTCTATTTTTCTCTCTCTTTGTTTGAGGGTGTAAATGATCCCCAAATTAAATGAAAATTGACACCAAGCCTAATTTTTATTTGACTAAATATGTAATTAGTTTTGCCTTTTGGGAACTTTTAGTGCGTTAAATAAACCAAAACTTATTTTCACTTTCCTCCTACATTAATGGTTATAAGATTCTCTAAATTTGATGAAACTTCACCCACAAATCACATTAGGTGCCTTGGATACGAATTTCCCATCAATTTTACATGTTGTGATTATTTGTTCATTTATTTAATATGTTGAAGGTTTTACACACTTTCTCTCTCCTAATCTCACATTTTAATCAAATATTCTCCAAATTGAGTGAAGATTCACCTGAAGGTATATTTTAATGTGCAGAACAAAAATTTGGCATTCATTCTTACATTTGGAGTCATTAACAATTTTATTTTGTATTCTTAAGTTATCTCCTATTTTCCCTTTCAATTAATTCAATTATAATTATCAATTTTCCAAAAGTTGTAAAACTTATCACCCAAGCAAACTTATACTCAAAGGAAATGAATTTGAGTTTAGAATTATCCTTTAAATTCCACTCTTTTGATTTTAAAGCAATTTTATTCTTATATTCACTTAATGGGAAAATAAATTCATTTATTGTCACATTATCTTTACTTTTAGGATTTTCTTTCTTTTTCCCACACAAAAGCCATAGAAACTTCTATATCAATTTTTATTTATCCTTATGTCTCTTAAGTGGACATTTTGCAAATTAAACCCATTAGTAAACTTTCACTGAGGTATTTGTGCTTAACTCCTTATAAAATAAAATATTGGGAACAAATGTACATCAAACCTTAATAATTTCCACTAATTCATCATCAAGGACATAAGAGAAAGAAAAGCTCAGAAAAAGGCTAAAACTAAGATTATACATGTATTTCAGTTCTTTACAGTACTCCACCCATTAAAAAGGATTTCAACCCTGAAATATCATACAGAAAGGGAAGGGTGAGTATGTAACATCTCATCTCTAAGATCCCAAGTGGTTTTTTCCAAACCATAATACTGCCATAAAACTTTTACTAACTCGATTTCCTTGTTCTTCAACTGTTTAACTCGAGAGTCAAGAATCTTCACATGTAACTCTTCATAAGTCAGATTCTCTTGAATCTCTATAGGCTCGATTGAGAGTACATGAGAAGGGTCCTTCACATATTTTCTCAGCATAGAGACATGAAACACATTATGGATGTTGTCATAGGCAAGAGGGAGAGCTAAATGGTATGTACAATCTCCAAACTTACCCAAAATCTTAAATGGTCCAACATATCGGGGACTAAGCTTGCCTTTAACTATAGATATTGCAATAGAACATATAGGCTTGATCTTCAAGAAGGCATAGTCACCTACTAAGAAATGCATGTTAGACTTTTTCTTATCAGCATACATCTTCTATCGATATTGAGCAGATTTCATTTTCTTCTTGATCAACTAAACCTTCTCTATCATCATCTGCATATCATCAAACTTCACTAGAGCATGTTCCCCCACATCCTCCTAGTGTAACAGAGAACGACAAGGTCTTCCATACAAAGCTTCATAACCAATACTAGCTTGGTAGCTATTATTATAATAAAACTCTCCCAATGGAAGAAACTTATCCCATACACCTCCCCAATCCATAACAGAAGCACAAATATGATCTTCCAAAATTTGCATTATCCTTTCTGATTGACCATTGGTTTGAGGATGATAGGCCAACTAAAATGCAAGTCAGTACCCATCTCTTCTTGAATCTGATTCTACAACTGAGAGGTGAACTTTGGGTCACGATCAGATACTATCACCTTAGGAACTCCATGTAGACGAATGATCCAATCCATGTACAATTGAGCCATCTCATTGACCTTGTAAGTGGACTTGAAAGGTGAAATGTGGGAAGATTTTGTAAGCCAATCAATCACAACCCACACAACATCAAAGCCCTTCCTAGTCTTAGGTAAACCAGTGACAAAGTCCATAGGAATCTTCTCCCATTTCCATTCTGAAATCTCAAGCGGGTGTAGAAAACCACCTGGCCGTTGATGCTCAATCTTGACTTGTTGACAAGTCAAACACTTTTCTATGAATAGAGCGATATCCTTCTTCATGTTCTTCCACCGAAAACTTCACTGTAGGTCCTTATACATCTTGGTAGTACCATGGTGTATGGTGTACTTAGACCCATGGGCTTCACTCAAAACCTTTTATCGTAGGTTCCCAACTTCAGGTATCCACAACCTTTGTTGGAAATGTACAGCTCCATCAACTCCAACTAAAAAGTCAGATTGTGGCTTCTTAGCTAAGGCTTTCATCTCTTTAAGCTCAAAACTTTCAAGTTGTGCGACAACAACTTTTGAGATCTAAGAAGGTGTAATGGACAAACTAGCCATGTGAACAAACAACTTCTCAGTGTCTTCATCATCATCAGGTTGTGGTTGCCAACAGGAAACAAACTCTGGGTTCATGGCAGCACATACTACATTCTTCTTCTGACTCAAGGGATGATAAGTGATGGTAAAGTCATAGTCCTTGAGATACTCCATCCATCTATGTTGCCTCGAATTTAGATCCTTTTGTATCAACAGATAGCTCAAACTTTTATGATCTGAGAAAACTTCAAACTTCACTCCATACAGGTAGTGTTGCCAGATCTTTAAAGCATGCACGATAGTTGCTAGCTCTAAATCATGGGTAGGCCAGCTCTCTTCATTAGGTTTCAACTGGCACGATGCATAGGCGATCACTTGATCTTCTTGCATCAAGACACACCCTAATCCTTTCTTAGAAGCATCTGTGAATATGAGGTAGGGTTTACCTTCAATAGGTAGAGCAAGAATAGGAGAAGACATCAAACAACTCTTTAGCTTTTGAAAATTGTCCTCCCATTCAGGTGTCCATACAAACTTGACTTCTTTTCTTATTAGCTTCGTTAGAGGAAGAGACAACTTGGAAAAACTTTTGATAAACCTCCGATAGTAACCTGATAAACTGAGCAAACTGTGAATCTCAGATGGGGTCTTTGGAGCTTTCCACTTGGTCAGAGCTTCTACCTTTGTAGGATCAATAACAATATGTTTGGCAGAATTCACATGACCTAAGAACATAACTTTCTTGATCTAGAACTCTCACTTTGAGAATTTAGCATACAATTGATTTTCTCTTAGTGTGTTCATAATGATCCACATATGTTCATGGTGTTCTTCTTCATATTCAGAGTAGACCAACACATCGTCGATGAACACCACCATGAACTGATCAAGGCAAGCACAAAACACTCGATTCATCAAGTCCATGAAAGTAGTAGGGGTGTTAGTCAAATCGGAAGGCATGAACACGAACTCATAATGCCCATAAAGTGTTCTGAAAGCTGTCTTCGGGACATCCTCATCCTTGACATGCATCTGGTAGTAGCCACTTCACATATCCATCTTTGAGAACAAAGTGGCTGACTTCAGCTGGTCAAACAGATCAATGACGTGAGACTAAAGATAGCAGTTCTTTATCATCAATGATTAAGCATACAATAATCCATGCACATACACAACTAACCATCCTTCTTCTTTATGAACAAGACAGGAGCTCCCCATGGTGAAACACTAGGGCATAAAAAGCCCATGTTGAGAAGCTCCTAAAGCTACTTCTTGAGATCCGTGGGTTCTGTAGGGGCCAAGTGATAAGGAGGCTTCAAGATGGGAGAAGTTCCTAGTGCAAGATCGATGGAAAACTCAACCTCACGAGTTGGGGGCAAGCCAGACAACTCCTCAGGAAAAACATCAGGGAAGTCCTTCACAACATCTATGTGATCGAGAGGAGGAGGTTTAGCATCGAGGATGATAGAGGCTAAGAATGCTCTACACCCTTGCGAGACAAGCTTTTCGACTTTGATGATGGAGATGACAAACTGTTGATCCTCTCTCTTCCTACCCTTGACACATAGCCTTCCTACAACAAGATGTAACAAAATAACTTTCAATACCTCAAAAAACAAAACAACTTTGTATCTCTTCAACCAATCCATCCCCAGGATGATATCAAAGGTGATTATGTCAAGCAAGATGAAAACTGAGGGAAACATTATACCAGATATATAGAGGTCCAAGGTTGGGAGTTTGAGATAAGAAGAGTAGATCCTACCACTAGGGGTTTTAACATCTAAAATATGATCCATATATTCTAATTCTATCTCTAACATGATAGTAAACTCAGATTATATAAATGTATTTGACAAACCAGAATCGAAGAGTGCTTTAACTGGATGCATATTAAGATGTAAGGTACTATCGATGACTTCATTATCTCCTTCAGCTTCCTCAGGATTAAGGGAAAACATCCTTCCATTCCGCCTTTCCATAGGTGGTTGTCGGCCTTGCCGGTTCTTATTGTTGTTTCTTAGGGGCAGATTCTATTGTTGTTGTGGCTACTGAGCAGGATGTTGAGCTGGAGCTGGTCCTTGCCCAAGCTTGGGGAAGTTGGGTTGAATGTGTCCAACTTGAAAGCACTTATGGAAGATAGGTACAGGTCGATCATATCTACGGGGTTCACCAATGCTAATAGGGCACCTTCCTGGTGGGTGAGAACGTGAGCAACAGTTGCACTTGTCACACCCTTGGTTTCCTCCAGCATTCTTCCTCTTATTGTTGTGCTTGGAAGACTGGAACCTGGGGTACGACTCAATCACCAAAGCCTTGTTCATCATATGATGAAAGTTCAATGACAATTGGGGAACAAGGTTGTATCCTATATTGTAGCTTAAACCCTCGAGAAATAGGGTTGATCTCCTTTCAGCTCTTAGGTCCACCGCATAGTGCTCCAAGAGAAGAAAACGTTGCATGTACTCAAAGATGATCAAGCTCCCTTGACGCAGACTATAAAACTCTGCTTCCTCTTCAAATAAGGGGGGCAAATATACTTCTTACATAAGAGCTTGAGGAAATCCTCCGAAGTCATGCTCGAAGTATCGTGGGTACGAGACATACATGTCCACCACACTCGTGCTGGCCCATCTAGGACATATGTCATAAAGTAAGCCTTCTGGTGAGGAGGACATGTCATGCCCTCGAAAGTATGCTCCAGAGCCAGAACCCAGTCATCAGCTTTATCCTCCATGTTTGACTCACTCTCACCCTTGAAGTATGGTGGTTGCATCTTGATGAAGTCCATAAGGGTGAACTCCTTCGACTTGGCTACAACACCTGCAACATTAGAGAGTTGTCCCACCAAGGTAGTCAAGAGCAGTTGGAACAACATGGTCAGCTCTTGCTCAGGGGTTAGAAGAGGGGTTCCAACATGGGTAGTAGGGATTGTCCCAGTGTTAGAGGAAGTCACCAGAGTATCTTGATTGTCGGTGTTGCCCAAGGTGGATCCTGAAGAAGAGTTGTTCATGTTTCCAAACAAATTCCCCTTCCTGAAAGATAAGGGTATAACATAAGGTAACAAGAGTAGACAACAAGGATAGCTAAGGCTGCTATTACATCCAGGAATACTATTTCAGGTATTTAGTAACAATACAGGCCAGGCCAGTATCATATGGATATGGGAGTCCTCGTAAACCAAGCTAGTGACACAGAGGAAAATATTTCCATCCCCCAGACCTTGATCCATTCTAGACACCCTTGCTTTCAACTTATGCCCTAGTAGTTGCCCAACGGGCTCTAATACCATGTTATAAAGATGCGAGATCACCATCTTACTAAAATTTAAAGGAAATATAAGACATCCACTTTTTCCAAGAAAAATATACAATGTGTAATGCATGTATAATAATCTAAGTAAATAATCATGTTTCAGATACATATGAAATGTCAATAGCAGCGGAAAGAAACTAAGTTATTACATCCCTTTTTGAACTCTTGTTCACTACATGAGTTTCTTTAAAAGGGAAAAACTAAAAAGAAACTATAGGATCTAGCAATAAGAAACCTAGTCATCCTTTATAGAAAAACTTGAATCTACTACTCTTGAACTTGGTCACCTTGATCTAACCCTAGGTGGTTGGGAAAGCACCCTATAAAAGGGAAAGAAAAACAAGGTATGTGTTAGAGAAAATGAACAAGGACAAAAGATAAGAAAACTATAAGGAAATAAAGTCTAAGATTTCATCATAAGATGAAAATAGACAAAAGATTGAGGCATAAGTAAATAGATGTTTTCCATAACAAAAATAGTAAAAAGGTTGCATGCATGATTAATATTGACTACCTAAACTATGTAGGATTGATCCACCTACCTAACCTCAACCAATAGGTAAGGGAGAGTAACACATTCGAATAACCTACAAATATTCTATATTGGGAAGAGTAACACATTCCCCAGGGTGAATTTACACATGCCCTATCTATGTGTGGTTGTACAAAAGTACCACTACACTAGTTCAATAGTCTAATAAAATCAACATGCTAAGAAATATGGTAAGTATAAGCATCAAGTAAATATAAACATGACAGTGGGGTACAAGACCCAAGAAATAACTAATAAAATTGATTTTGAGGCAAATATAGCTAAGGAATTGTCAAAAGGAAAATTAGGGTTTTATAGAAGCCTCATTAAGGAAACTAGGTTAGGGTTACAATTTTTTCCAACTTAGGTGTACGAAAAGCACATACCTTTTATTAAGAGATCCAGTTACTTCTTCTTCACTACTTAATTCGATTACAAAGCTTATTTTCCTATTTCCAATGTTTAAACATGAACTAGGGTTTACTCATGTATAAAGGCAAGGAAACCTAACTTTTGTACTTTTCAAACACAACCTCCATTTTGACTCTGAAACTATCACCATTAACTTAGTTGGGTTTTTCTAATTAAGAAAACATATAATATTGTATATTTTGATGTTATGAATATTTAGGTGTATTTTTGGTGATTTTTAGTTATTTAATTCATGTTCTAAAAATCCCTTTTGACAAAACTAAAAATCGTCCTTTGGAACTTTTTTATTAGAAAGATCATGTTTTTATGAGTTCAGAACATATTTTCTTTTTAATTTTGGACATAGGAATATTAGTTATGATTTTATCAAAATCAACCAATAGAAACATGCCATGTGGGCAAAACGATCGCAAAGAGAGGGAGAGGGAGCAGCAGGGCCCGTGACTTGGCCCAATGGAAGGCGGACAAGTCAGCGGTCCGCGCCTAAGTAGCATGAGTCAAAACCGAGAAAACAAAAACCAAAAGGATGAGAATGCCCTTTGCGAGTTCTGAGAAAGAAAGAGAGTGAGGGGCAGGGGTAAAAGCATAAAATCTCCATGGGGTATAAAGAATGATGTTACTTAATGACATATGTCTTCAGTTTGAGGACCTGAACAATGACATCATATATATGATAAGAGTACATACATTCTTATTATGTTCCTATTAGGATTTTATTGTGGAAGAAAAATAGACGACATTAGTACATAAGATAGAGTGTGTGTTGGTTGATGACAGAATCTCATCAGACGTGATATGTGATATCAAACCAAGTACATAAATACTTGTTAGAGAATAGTGTATTGGACAAACCCACCTTGAGTGTGATACATGAAGATCATGGAATGGTAGTCAAAATCAGCTCTCATAGTAATAGTGGTGATTGTGGTTCTTACACCTGAAGTCACTACACTCATCACATGTCGTTTGATGTATTTTGACATCATCCAACGTGACCTTGAATAAGGGTTTCCATAAAGGTGGTGCTCCATTATGTTGTGATACATGGGGATTGAATGTGAGTGATGTAGATGGAATTTGTCCCTCTTACAGGAGATTGATATCCAAGCCACTTGATAAGTGAGACTGAGAAACGTATGACCATACTTATGTGACTCAATATGTGATATGTGAGCTCACATGCATCTCATACAGTCTTCTCTAGTTCAAGGAACATGGATTGAATGCTTATAGGATGATGATTCCATACCTCAAGATTAATATGGATATAAGAGACAAATGAACTATACAATCATGGTAACACAAATAATGGATTGTAGGTTGAAGTTGTTCCTCTAACTTTCTAATTACTTGGGTAGAAATAATATTCTGATATATACCTATCATTGATTGTGATGTTGTAAATTAGTTATGGACATTCACTGCTAATGCATCTTGGGACCTATATCGTCAAATGCATGGGATACACCTGGAATATGAGTTTACTCATGAATGAGGTTTAACTTGATTAGTAAAGTATTTCGGTATTCATTTTAAACAAAATTGGCTGTCAGAAATCTGATACGACTGGTTCAAAAAGTGAACCAATCAATTTAGAAGTATGAACCGATTGGTTCAAGTTGCAAATATACCGATTGGGATATCAGTATGAATGGATCAAAAATTGATGTTGACATAATGTTGCACATTAATCAGATATTGAAAATTAAAATGATTATGAATAGGAAACATAGTGAGCTGACGAAAGTGTTGAACCAATCATCTCACATGTGAACTGGTCGGTTCATGGTGAATTGAACTATTTTTGGTTTGTAGGTTCCAAAAAAAATCATGAAATTCCATCTTTTGGACTCCCAGTTGATCTGGAAACCCTAACCCTAGCCCTCCTATAAATAGAGGGGTAGTTGAGAATTTTAGAAGACACAACAATAAACTCTGACAATTGTTGTCCTCTCATAGTTGTGGTAACGTGAGAACCCAAGAAAGTCTTACATGTAAAAGGGAGATACAACAAGGGAGAGTAGTCAATGCTAGCATGTTGATGTTGAAGGGACAACTCCCTCTTATTTGTTCTAAAATAACGATAGGGATTCTTGATGGTCCGTGTGGACTACATTGGTGTGGAGTCCTTTGCCAATTGCTAGGAGGATGTCATCAACCACCGTCCATGGTGCTACACCAGGAGACCACTGCCAACATCCATCCAGATGATCCTTGCAAAAGAAGAAAATGTCTACAATGATAGTCGTTGTTCTTGCTTCAGGACGAGGTATATACATTGCAACTTTCCTTTCCAATCTATAGTTGTTGATGCAATTTGCCATCTAAGGGGAATATGGCAAGAATTTTTTTGTTTATGTTGCCATCTCTGTTGCCATATTTCCCTACACACAACCCATAATTGCATGCCCTCTCATCCTATATTGAGATCAACTTGATGATCATTCTAATTTTTGACCCACACACCTATTCTGCTAGCTATTGTTGGTGGTGGTCGTGGTTGGTCTTCCATCTCGACCGTCACTCCACCTCCTCTGACAAACTAGTTGCAACAACATGCATGGGATCAAAACAGCTGGAAATTCATACCAGTGAATGCCCTCTCATCTGACACTCTGATCAGGCCCAGTCTCTTTTACTCCACCATGTCGTTGTGGTCAGTGTGGACATCTCTCACATGATGACAAATTTTTGTTGTAGGTGGACTACTAGTGGCCAAATATCCCATGAAAGTATGGTTTTGGGTATGAAAGTCATGAAGACAGTCAACCAAGCACAAAGTACCAAAAGCTTGCAATTAATGCTTTGTTTCCCTTGAAAGGCACCACCCAGTTGTTTTCCTTCCGATTCATTGGTGTGTTTTGTGCTACTTGCATACTTACTTGTCTTTGTTGTTCTGAATCAAAATAAAATGTAGAAGACCAACATACTGAATAGTATTCAGTTCATTGTTTTAAGATGGAAGATCAACATTCAGAACAATATTTGGATTGTTATACATTCACAAAGTCAATTGAATGTTGTTAGTTATCATTTAAGAATTTATAACATGTATGACTTACTTATAAAACTGTAGAGAAGGCATCGAGATGGCTGGAATCTAGTAAAAATTACAATAGACTTGCAGAAACGGAAGCCACTATAGATCATAGAAGTTTTTGAAACCTAGAATGGACAAACTATGAACTAGAGGAAGCATATGCAATAACTAAAGCATAATTAAATTGGAGGAGTTTTTGCAACCAAAAGAGATGAATTGTGAACTATTTGTACAAGCTATTGTCGATTTATAGGATTCATGTGATATTATTGATACTAATGTTAGGTTCTCATGTGTCAGCCTCTCCCTTGCAAAGGGAGACACAAGTGTAAGTTAGGATCACCTGAGAATAGATCAATATCAAAAGGAACCATCTAGGAAAAAACAAAAAATAGCAACTATAAACAACTTAAGATTGGAATCCACTACAAGTAGATGAGGAAAAAAAGCTACTATAGTAGCTCAAAAAGCATGTTGCATATTTTCTCTTTTATATAGGGTAGTATATTTGGGGAAAACACTTCACTTTATTCCATATATATAATGAGTTTGGCAGAAGGTAAAATATTGATATCTAGAAGGAGCTACTTAGTCAATATTAAAACAAGTTGCAAAATGTTGAAGGTAGCTTTTGCCCGATAACATGTGGGATTTCATGTCCGAAAAACATGGGATGATATTTTGGTGGTTTACTGTAATGACCCTGGATTTCAACATAAGAAACATGAAGTCCCTACTTAATATGATTGGCGGTGCACATGTGTAATGACCATTCCCTTACTTAGTAGGTAATTAGGGATTATAAGATTCTAATTTTAATTTTAGTTTTAATTTGTTTAATATGAATTTAGTATGTAATATATATGTGATTATCTTTCATCCTTAAAGGGTGGGGTGAATTGTCAAGGCCTAAATCCTTATTAACCTTTAATTCATACTTTTTTCTTAATAGTGTTCTTTTACTTAATAGGGTTTTCTTAATAGTGTTCTTTTGCTAAACTAGTGTGTAAATCATGTTTATCTTTTCTTTTTATTAATGTATCATATACCAATTTTGGTTGATTAGATAGGATTTGGATAGATAAAACCCTTGACATGTGAATTTAGGGTTTCTTTCTTGAATTTTCCATTAAACTAGTGGAATTATGGTAAATAAATTTGATAAATTAATTTTCACTAATTATTAGTGATACGAGGTTTCTAATGATCTCTAGAATGAAATTGGAATCTATAAATTTACAAATATTTATTTGGAGGTCAAATGCTAAAGATATGTTGAATTATTATTCTTAAAAATAAAATTTGAAGGAAAACTTCATTCATAGACCTCTTTGCAAAATAACCAAGCACCTCAAATGGTCCTATCTTACTAATTTGACCTTAAGCACCTCATAATGCACCGTTCTTTTATGAAATTTTGTGGTTGAGGGTGGAGAGGTGACTTTGAGGAGATTTGGGTGGATGTTGACCTAGAATTGATCTAGCTCAAGCTCATCCACAAATTCACATTGAATCTAATAAGTTCTTTGACTCTCTTTTTCTTTCTTCCGGCTTTACTTAGTTCTATTCGTGTGGAGAAAATATTTTTGAAAGTGGATTGAAAGCCATGTTTCATCCATATTCTCTCTCTTTTCTCATGCTATCATCTAAGAAGGATCCCAAATTAGAGATTTTGTTGTGGTTTTTAACTTTAGAGAAGATAGGTGGAACTTTTTGTAGAATTATAGAATTTACCTTTTTGGAATAGGGGAGGACAATTCTCACTTGATATTTACAATAAGGGTGAGTTAATTTACTCCCGTTTAGGTATTTAAATATGCAATAAACTCAATTTGAGATTTATGATGCTAATTTAGCCCTATATTAGATAATTAGGCTAATTTTATAGTAAAATGGAACATTAAGAAATTCGAGATATATGCTTATTTTATATAAATAATTAATATGAAACCTTTTTAACATATCTTTCATGTTATGAAATCATTTATGTTGAAATCTCATTTTTCACCAGCTTTTGCCCTAATTTTGCGGATTTTGGCCATTTAGGATGAAAATCGGTCAAAACCTGGTATTTTAAGATGAAATTTGATACACGAATCTTAAATGAATTATATTAGAATAAATTTCTATTGGTGATCAAAATTAGATGTATATGTATGAAATCATTTTCTTTGTTAAGGATCAATTGTTTAGGGTTGTTTTCAAGAAGATTTTGGTGGATTGAACTGAAAGTGAGAGGAAATTATTATTTAGCCATGGTTTCAACATATCTAGTCCACAACATGAAGAACATGATTTTATATTTGTATAGTGTATCTACTTTTTGTCTTAGTGACCCTTAGTTAATTTTAAGGCATATATGATCTAAATAGCTAGAAAAATTATTAGAAGGTGAATGATTTCACTTATATAGTGAGTGTACATGATTTATATGAGTTTCAAACATAGTGTCGATTCGTCATTCATCAAACCATGGAAGTTTTGTGAAATGAATCCTAAAAAGTTATCATATCACACTCACCTCACCTTAAAAGAATCCTAAAATTTGGGCCAACTACACAAATAGTGATTCTAAGGTCATCGCTTCCGCTTTAGCTAGGCCGCATTTCCAACATGACATGTGCACCATACGATCAAGTCTAAACATAATATTAAGCCATATCTGGGTTGAAAGAACCATTTGAGGTTATATACCTCGCATGAGATTGTTATCAACACTTAGTCTTCCAAAATTGTTTAGGATCACTTTTATCAAACTTAGACCATTAACTAACATAATTATGGGTTACTATAAATTTAAAACTAATTATTATCATTTACTAGGATTACTTTCCATGCTTGCATTTCAAGGTTCCACCCACTTTTATGTGATTGTTCACCAACGATCATATTGAATTCATTATAAATTATTATAATTGAGGTTAAGAATGCATACACCATGATCACACAATCTATGATCAAAATATTTTCTCTACACATAATTCATATATCAAATTTAATCTTACATGTATGGGATGGGATACATATATTGAGTTAAGCTTATCCAAGGGAGTTATATATAATTGAAAGGTTGCTCCAGTAAGATTCTTTCTTATATCACACATCGCCTGAGGAGAAACATTCTTCTCATAAAAATGTTTCATAATTATGTAAATTGCATCATGAGGTTCAAGAGCCTCAAACACTCAAGCTAAGAAATCTTATGCAAAACATGACTTTCTAACTACATGATGTCTTCTCACATCATGCCTGGTTTTGGTGTGCAAGGTAAATTGGGAGGTGGATGTCAAGGGATGGGCCATGAAGATAGAGTAGGCATCATATTTATGTAGAAAAATGAGGAACCATACAGATTATCTTCAGAAAAATGAGTGGATATGGAAAACAAGAAGAACTAGAGACAAAGGGTGAGGCATAAATTTCCATTGGGTAATGCGTTAGGAACCCCCTTGACGTGATGTTTTGTTTTTCCTTTCAAAAGGACTTATGCATGTAAAATATAACAAACAATTATAGAATACCACCCAAAAACCAAATGTTATAACAAATTTGTGCACATGGTCATTGACCTGGGGTTCTCATGCCTTCACACTAGTAAGGGGTCAGAGAGGAAAGGGAAAATGAGAAAATGCAAGAATAATAAAATAACAGTATACAAAAAAGGTTTAGTAATATCAAATTTTATTGGTGATTGTCAACTTCGGGTGCTCATATCCTCGCCATGTAGGGGTTGGGAAAATGAGGTAGGGAGAGAATGGATGCATTGTGGTTGATCCATGTACCCACATCACTTGACCGTTGTTGGGAAGGTAAAATTCTCCTCCTTCTCTCATGGTAAATTGAAGGAGTTTTTCTATTCTCTCTCTCTCTCTTTCTTTCCCTCTCTCTCTCTATATATATATACATATATATACATATATATATATATATATATATATATATATATATATATATATATATATATATATTAAAAAGTAAGTTTTATAGAATGACTATAAGGACATTCATGCTATATGGTACCAGATGTTGGATAGTGAAAAAACAAGGTCTCAAAAGGATGAATGTGTCTGAAATGTGTATAATGAGATGGATGTGTTGGAATACAAGAAAGAATTATTTGATGAATGACTATATCAAGAATGAAATGGGGGTGGTGAGCATTGAGGACAAGTTGCCTGAGGGCCATCTAAGATGATATGGATATGTGCAGTGTCGAACGACAAATGCACCTATCAGAAGCAAGGCTATTGTGTAAAGCATAATAAAATAAGTGGAGTGATACCTAAATTAACTTAGGAAGAGCTCATAAAGAGAGACTTTGAATCTTTACATCTTGATTAGGGTATGAATTGTAACAAAGCTGACTGGAAAAGAAGGATCCATGCAGCCAACACAAATGTGGTTGGGATTGAGAATTAGATGATGATGATAATGGTGGTGGTGGTGATGATGATGATGATGATCACAATGATGATGATGATGATGGTGATGACAGCGACAACGACGATGTCGATGATGATGATAATGATAAGAGAGATGTGAGTGTTATTTGTTGGACAAGATGACAAAAGCACCCTTTACTAGTAATAGTGAGAGAGAAAGTGACTTATTAGGAATGATACATACTGATTTTTTAGACCTTTTAGCACAAGTTCTAGAGGAGAATATCAGTACTTCATCATATTTTCTTATGACTTTAGTGGATATGGATATGTGTGTCTTATAAAAATACAAATCAGGATCTCTTGTAAAGTTTAAAAAATTCATGAATGAAGTACATAACCAACTTGGAAAGAATATTAAACACTACGATATAATCATGGCGGAGAATACTTAATCTAACTGTATGGATCATGAAGTTCATTAGTGAATTTCGGGTTGTTCCAACCATTGAGGACACAACTGAGCTTTACTGTGACAACAATGAAGCTATTGCACATGCTAAGGAACATAGATCACGTCAACATTCTAAGAACATAATATGAAAATATCATTTTATACAACAAATCATACAAAGAGAAGATGTAAGGATTTGTAGAGTATCAATTGAAAGTAATTTGTTAGTCCCTTGACAGAAGTACGTTCACAGGATTAACATGATGTCATGTTAGGTCACTTGAAGTTTAATTCATGAGTGACTGACTCTAATATAAGTGGGAGGTTGTTGGTTATATGTCCTACGAGTCTTCATGTGATGATTGTAATAAGGATACATTGAATATGATTTGCATATTAATAAAGGAAAATCCACTTATTCTCTTTCTTTCAATATTTAGATAAGGAATGTCGTAAGAACATTTTGACTCAATGACACATGATTTCAAATGATGACTTGAACTGAACATGAGATCTTATGTATACATAAGAGTATTCATTCTTATTATGTCCCTAGTTAGCTATTATGGTGGATGTTATAGGACAATAATAATAATAAGACTAGTGAGTATGTTGAGTCATGCCTAAGTGTCTTTAACACAATATTGTATATCAATTTTAAGATTCATGTGTACTTGTTAAAGAACAAGTTGTAAAAGATTGACGCACTTTGAGGATTACACATAAAAGCCATCTGTGGAAGTTAGAGTCATATTTCAACGTGATAGTGGCCATTATGATCCTTAGATATGAAGTCACTACAGTGATCACATGTTGTTTTGTGTAATTTAATAGTACCTTAATATGACTATGAATAAGTGTTACAACACATGTGCCGATGGAGTGCACTGTGAAACTTGTGGGTTGTTGTGAGTGATGCAGATGATATTTTTTCCCTCCTTTGGAGTGATATTCTAGCAACTTGATAAGTGAGACTATGAGATACATAACTGACCCATGTGAGTTAATATGTGATACTAATCTTACACAATCTCAATTGTCTTTTCTACTTTAAGAAACATAGATTGATTGTTAAGTGGATGAAAACTCCATTCCTCAATTTCCATCTAGATATCTATGACAAAGGATTATGCAGTCATGAAACATTGGCCACTTTATTCTCAACCTATTTCAATTACTAAGGTAGCAATGATGTATTTCTAGACACCAATCTTTGCTTGTAAGGTTCCGAACATCGCTGCCAATGTAACATGGAACTTACGGGGTCACACGTGTAAGGATGGATAAAGGAACTAAAGTTTGAAATCAAATATATGATTATAATGGCTCTAAATCATGTAGAGCAGTTTCTTGTCAATAAATCAACTGGGAAAGTCAGTCGGTCTATTGGGCAGTTTGTATGGACCGATCAATTGATTGTCAATCAATCAACTGATCATTAGTTTGGGAAATTGTCCAGTCAGTCCACCGGATAACCTAATTGGTTGACTGTATTGAATTAAAAAAAATGGAATATGTGGGCTATTCGATATTGAATTGAATGGGTCAATTGAAATCAGACATGGACTGGTAATCACTTGACTGAATGCAAAAACAATCATGGTTGGTCGATTGCTTTGTAAATGGGCCGACTATAATTTCTAGTAGTATTCTGAGTTTGTACTATTTTGATTTTTGATTAGAAACAAGATTGGATGTTTGTGAAATCCTAGCCCATGACTCTTCTATATAAAGGGGTAGATGTCCAAGGGGATACACACATTATAAGACATGTTATCTGACAGTTCTTCCTCTTGAAGAGAAAAATTCACCAAAAGACAACGTCCCACAATAGGAGGAGACAGAAAGAGAGAGTGATGCTAGCACATTGACAACTTCTAGTCTTGCTTCCTCTTGGGGAGTGAAGTGATGTATCAAGATTTCCCACATCCGCATAAATGAGGTTAGGTCGAGTCCCTTAAGTGGAGGACTGGGGACAAGCAACATCTTGAAGGAAGAAGGTAAAGTGTTGTTGTAATAAAAAGACGACAACAACAACAAGCACTTCAAATCCGGATCTAGATATGCAAGTTCTGCTCGGACATAAGATGTGTCTAGTTTTAGACAATTAGTGTGTGTTAATGCATATTTAATATCCTTTCTAAGTCATAAATATAGTTTTTTGAGGAAATAAGTCATAAATATAGTGATGTTATGGCTATGACAAATCCATTGGCTAAGAATTTTGTTGAGATTCTTTTTGTATTTCTGTTATGCCCCTCCCACCAAAAATCTACACGTATATTTGTAGAAACCAAACAATGACGACAAAATGGAGAGTGTAGCATCACTTTTTGTTTGAAAATTGATGTTTTTATGTAGTTAGTGGTCTCATTTGTTTTTTTTTACCGACGATGTACTTGTTGCGTTAGTTCTCATGAACTGATAGAGCCAACATGGTACCTTGGTATTGTAGCGTCACCCACCTTTGTGTCACTTTTTGGCTGATAATTTATGTCTTAATTGACCGACGCTATAGTGTATTTGTGTACGGATGTGTCCTTCCAAAATATTGAATCCAATCTTTTTTTATAGGACACAGGAAACTCTTTGTGGTGTTGGACAACTCTTGAAGATGAATTTATGATCCGGTCATGTCCCTTCTATGCTCTATAACACAGAAAGCATTCATCATGTATTCTTTGAATGTGTTTACGCCAACGACATACAACACTTTTCTCAAAAATCAACCTTCAAATAACTCAAACACTAATGATTTTAATATTGCTATATCCCATCTTTATAATAGTGACAGTTTTCAAAGCCTAAATCACATCACTCGAGGTAGTGAACCAGCGACATGCATTTTATACGATAATTAGTTAGAAGAAAAAACATGATTTTCTTGTTGTAGCTAGATTCCACACTGTTTAAAATGAGTGAAAACACTTTTTGGAGGTGATGCAGGCTCTGCACGTAGGGTGAAAGCTCTATCAGAGGTTTCATATTTTGCCTAGATGAAGAGATAACAATTAGCTATGGGTGTCATAAACTTGGATGCACATAAAGAAACGATGGGGCGGCCCCAAGGAACCCCTGAGCCATATAAATGCCTCGTCCGTCCAATCAACTGAAGATGTAGTTGATGATGATGGTTTTCTTTTAGCTATGCAACATGTACCCGTGCTTACCTTCTAAGGCCCTATTATAACCTTAATAACAAATCTAATCTTTTAAGCGTTATTAAATGAGCACACTTTAGAGAGACAAATAGTGCTATATATTTTTTTTTTTTGCTGAAGATACGAGGAGAAAAAGTGCCTCTACATCCAATCCAACCGTTTAATATTAATGTGAAAGACATGAACCCAAACGGTCATGAACGGCCCAATCGACAGGTGAACAGGCACAGAAAATACTCCATCATGAGTGGAGCTTCCTCCATGAGCCAGCCCATTGTCCGTTGATTAGTAGTACAATCCTCCTCCCTACATCGTGTCTGTCTGCCGCCGATCTACCATCCCGATTTGTTGTAGGTTTAGGGCGGCGGCGGGTGGTCGGTTACTATTAGTGCGCACGCCAATTCGTTTGTCCACCTTTTATTAGTTGTTATATTACTTATTTTTGCCCATCTTTTTCGGGAAGCAAAAATGCAATTGCGTTGCGTTTTCGTAATTGATAATATAAAAATGATTGATTGTCTCTCTTCTCCTTGTGTGTCTGGTGGAGTTGCAGAGAAAAAGCAAAGAAGGTGGAGGTGGTGCTGGCCGCAGCAGGCAGGCAGGCAGCCGCAGCAGCGGCAAACAGTGGGCTTGGCTTGCTGCGCCGTGGGGGAAGAGAGAGACTGAGAGAGGCTGTGTGTCTATGTATGTAGAGAGAGAAAAAGAGCTGAGGGGGGCGTCAGTCAGGCGGGAGGTGAGGTAGTGTGGTGTGGTGTGGCGTGGCTGGGCTAGTGGGCTACATGATGCCGTGCCTTTCGTTTGACTGCGGATACCAAGAGGGAGAAAAAGCTCAGCTGAAGCTCGTGCTTTTTAGGCTTCCTGCCCGTTTTTTACGACCGGCGGCGTATCCGCTGATCCAACCCACCTCCTGCTCTTCTTCCGTCTCCTGCTACTCGTATATCCTCTCCCGTCCGTCCGTTGCTCGCCTTTCCCGTGATTCGGTCGAGTGACGATGGTGGTGAAGGCATGATATGATCCAATACCAACAACACTTACCTTCCTCGATATTCCCTAGGCCACACAGCTAAGATCATCATCATTTCTTCTTCTTCTTCCCCAGCTCCTCCTCCACCTTCCCCAAGATACCTACTACGACAACTGCTGCCGCCGCCCACTCCGCTTCCCCTGTTCCTTGCTTTTCCGCGAAGCTGCACGAAATGCTTTCTGCAGCCGATTGATAGACAGCTTACTCGCGCACCTCCACCCACCAACTCGTATTTACTATATACCCATAGTTTAATATATCCGAGAACAAGCTTATTAGCAAAACCGAGATCTCGAGCAGTTGATGGTGGTGGTGGCATCGTCGTCTGCGCCTGGGCCTGCAACTGCAACTGCACGGGGGGGGTATGTAATGTAATGTAATGTTAATGAATGAAACGGTAGAGACTAGAGAGGAGGAAAGGTTCATCATCAATGGCTCTCTTCCTGCAATATCCCACGCCCGTATCTTATTATGTCATCATACCCTCTCAGGAGGATGCAGAATGTTGCTTCTGCTGCCACCACTCTCCCTTGTTTAATAATGGCATACTACTTGCTTGCTTTGATTATCGTATATTATAATAATGCTTTCTCCCAGTACAGAAGCCCATCATCTACCTTAATTCCTTCTGAAATGCGCATTATCTCTCTCGACATAAATGCCTGACTCCCTGATTTCATTCCTTTATATACTTCCCCGCTGGCTGCCTGCCTCACATAACTGCTATTCTTTCCTTACTCCTCCGTGCTCTGCAGAACCGCAAGTAGCACCAACCCCAAAGTCAAGCTCGACGACGCCGTCACGGGTGTAGGCATGATGCTCGCCGTCGGAGAGCCGGCGCCGGACAGGTCCGCACCAGGATGCCTCCGCGTAGGCCAGCCGTTTGGGCCCGTTCAGATGGATCATCATCAAATCAAGGACTGCTCAAAGCCGCCACCGCCGCCGTCGACCTCGCGTCTGCTTGCTGCTTCTGTGACTCCGGCATTCGTTCCAAAGAAGAAGAAGAAACCGCTCCAGAACTCGCTGCATCAGCAGAGAGCACCAGACTCTGCGCCGCTTCAGCAGCACCAACACCAGCGTCACCCACCTCAGCTTCCAGTGCCGGAGGGGAAGAAGGCTCCGGCTTCCAGGAGAAGAGGGAGGGGCAGGGGGAAAGGAGGAGGCGGTGGCGGCCTCGCAGTTGTTAATGCCCAAACCGCCTGCATTGTGAGCGACAGGAACGCCACTTCCAATGCGACAGCGCCGGTTAACTCCGACAACAAGATGCAGCTGGTGGTGCCTGGAGGAATTCAGCTCGACATGGGTCCTCCCGTCTCGTCCAAAGCACTCGTCTTCAAGCGCCGACCGGGATTTGGACAGATGGGCACCAAGTGCATCGTCAAAGCCAATCACTTCCTAGCCCAGCTCCCCGACAAGGACTTGAACCATTACGACGTATGTTTAATGAATATTCTGTATATGCTTACAAATTGTCCGCTTCCGGCGTTTTGATCTCGCGCACGCATCGTTTCTGTTGTCTTTTTCCCTCTTAAGAAAAAGAATTGAAATTTGGCCAGATTGGCCCCAGTTACCAACTCAACAGAGCTAGTAGCCTCATCTCCGTCATTCGCTTCTGCTCGTTTTTAGGTTTCCATCACCCCTGAGGTGCGTTCCCGCAGCGCCAACCGAGCCATCATCGCCCAGCTCGTCAAGCTCCACAGGGAGACCGATCTCGGGATGAGGCTGCCGGCGTATGACGGAAAGAAGAGCCTGTACACGGCTGGCGCACTACCGTTCAACAGCAAGGACTTCTCCATCAGCATCACGGAGGAGGATGTTGGCACTGGGATCACAAGGTTTCCATTCCATTGTCTTACATTTCCTCCTCTTTTAAATTAACCAGCCAGCTAATTGATTGACATTACATGCTAAACACACCCAATTAACTAACTCAGGGAGCTCAGCTACAAAGTGGTCATCAAACACGTCGCCCGTGCCGACTTGCACCACCTCAACGAGTTCCTCGCCGGCAAGCTGACTGAGGCGCCCCAAGATGCGCTGCAGGTGCTTGATATCGTCCTCAGACAGGTCTCCAGCCAAAGGTACTCAGTAGTGTGATTTTCGTATCTTTGAACACCACTTACTACCTCTATCCGTGTCCCTTTTTCCTCTACTGTAGCATTGTATCCATCCGCCCATTTGTCTTGTCACTGCCATGGATTTTAATGCAAGTAATCATTACCCATTGCCTACTTGTCCTCTCTCTCTCTCTCACTCTCAGTCTTCTTCGTCTTCACTTCCTACAGTCTCTCCCCATCCTTATTATTATTGTTCTTCTGCGTTTCCCTCAGGTATGTGTCAGTTGGACGCTCCTTCTATTCTCCTGATATCAGGAAGCCGCAGCGGCTGGGGGATGGGCTGGAGTCGTGGTGCGGGTTCTACCAAAGCATTAGGCCGACGCAGATGGGATTGTCTCTTAACATAGGTACATCAATAACGTTAGCCTAATCTTATTATTATATTACTCTGTCTACATCCATACGTGCTCTTGTATCTCTTCTGTTTGTCTGCTAGTGTTGTTCAGTTCCGTAATTACTGTTTGTCTTTTCTTAATTACTCATTATCTCTTCTTCCACTGTTATTCTCTGCTGTTCCCAGACATGTCATCTACTGCATTCATCGAACCGCTCCCTGTCATTGACTTTGTGGCCCAGCTATTGGGCAAGGACACATTATCAAGGCCACTGTCGGATGCCGATCGCATAAAGGTATGTATCTATTGAAGAAGGGTGCATGACGTCCAAAATATGTGAAGCTTGTCTGTAGTTGGATAATTAGCTGCATTGGTTTAGTCACTCCTATATGGACATCAAACTCTTATCTTCAACTTGGTTTATAGGTGAAGAAGGCTCTTCGTGGTGTTAAAGTTGAAGTTACCCACAGAGCCAATGTGCGCAGGAAATATCGAATCTCTGGCTTGACCTCACAACCTACACGAGAGCTCACGTCAGTGCATTCCTCTTCTTCCACTTCTTTTTATTTCTGAGCTTTTATTCCCTCCCCCTTTTCTTGGTTTGCAAGTGCGGCGTTGTTCTTCATTAGTGGCAAAAAAAAAAATTCACAGAAATCCATCAGTACAGCATATAATTGCTCTGTAGTCCTAAACTACTAGTTGCACTTGTTCCCATGCATGCCTAGCTCTTCGTTTCGTGGAGTTCTCTGATACATGGCATGTGCACTTGGTTTCTCCCAATGACAACTAATGCATTTAGGCTTATGCACTGCTTTTCTTGCTCATGATGTCTCTTCTCTGCCAGCTTCCCTGTTGACGATCAAATGAACATGAAGACAGTGGTTGAGTACTTCCAGGAGATGTATGGTTTTACCATCAAGAACTCCCACCTCCCTTGCCTCCAAGTGGGGAACCAGAAAAAGGCTAATTACTTGCCAATGGAGGTGAGTCAATATTGCAATATGATGATGCTAACTAATAAATTAGTTATGTACTTGGCATTTAACTAATGACAGTGTGGGTTCTCACTGGTATAATGTATAAATTTCCAGGCGTGTAAAATTGTTGAAGGGCAGCGCTACACAAAGCGCCTAAATGACAAACAAATCACTTCACTGCTCAAAGTCACTTGCCAGAGGCCCAGGGAACAGGAAGGTGATGTTTTGCAGGTATGAATCAAAGAATCATTGGTATTTTTTTCATTTGTGCTTCTTTATTTTAACTTTGTTTCTTTCATTCTTTTGTAGACCGTCCGTCAAAATGCATATAATGATGATCCATATGCAAAGGAGTTTGGCCTCAACATCAGCGACAAGCTAACAGCCATTGAAGCCCGAGTTCTTCCTGCACCTTGGGTATTTCACTATTCAACATCTTTTATGTACATTATCAGTGGATTGGCTTAAGGCGATTAATATGTAATTCCCTGATCTGCTTGTTATATCTTAACAAATTTTAGCTAAAATATAATGATGCTGGAAAGGAAAAGGAATGTTTACCTCAAGTTGGCCAATGGAATATGATGAACAAGGTAATTAGTAGGTGGCTTTGAAATTTGTGCTTTTTCCAAATCTGCAAGCAAAGTAGTACACATCTTGGAGAAAAGGCTCCCTCACCTGTTCTTTTATTTTTCAGAAAATGATTAATGGAAGCACCGTGAATTACTGGGCTTGCATCAACTTCTCTAGAAGTGTACAAGAAAGCACCGCTCGCGGGTTTTGTCAAGAGTTGGCACAGATGTGTCAAGTTTCTGGCATGGTAATTGTCTACCACCTAACACCTTTAGGCATATAATTGAATTTGATGCTCGCAGCCCCTTACACTCACATGGGGATTTATACAGATCAGCAAAACAAGAAGTCATAGAGTCTGTTATACATGTACTTATTTCGTGATGTAATTCATTTTCAGGAGTTCAATCGTGAACCTGTCATTCCTATCTACTCAGCTCGTCCGGACCAAGTAGAGAAGGCTCTCAAATATGTTTATAACGCAGCAACCAACAAGCTCAAGGGAAAAGAGTTGGAGTTACTTCTTGTCATTCTTCCAGATAACAATGGTTCTTTATATGGTAATTCCTGATTAAATGAATGCCTCTAGTAACTGAATCCGTTAATTATAATCATGTTCTCATTTTATTCTTCCCATCTGTAAATTGTAGGTGATCTGAAGAGAATATGTGAAACAGACTTGGGGCTGATATCTCAGTGCTGCCTTACTAAGCATGTTTTCAAAATAAGCAAGCAATATCTGGCTAATGTTGCTCTAAAAATCAACGTCAAGGTATTTGACATTGACATTAGCCAGCTTTTTTTGTATGTAAATGGATATTGTAGATAATGATCGAATGTTATCTCTGTCCTTTTGTCATTTATGCTTCATAGATGGGTGGTCGAAATACTGTACTTTTGGATGCCATCAGTTGCAAGATCCCTTTGGTGAGTGACATACCAACAATAATATTTGGAGCAGACGTCACGCATCCTGAGACGGGTGAAGATTCTAGTCCATCAATTGCTGCTGTAAGGACACTTCTGTTAATTTTTTTGTCTTCATTCAATTGGACAAGAGATCTGTATTTTTTTTCCAAAACTGAGAGATCCAACACAGGTCGTTGCATCTCAAGATTGGCCGGAAGTTACAAAATATGCTGGGCTTGTTTGTGCTCAAGCACATCGACAAGAGCTTATTCAAGACTTGTTCAAAACATGGCAGGATCCTCAGAAGGGTACTGCGTATGGAGGCATGATCAGGTCCTCATTGCTTATTTTGTCATGATGTATTAATTGTTATATCTAATGGAACTGCTATAAATCAATCACTAGGTAGTACTGTCCCTAATGTGTCCAGATTGATTACATATAGATTGTGTCATCCAATTGAAAAACGTGATTGTGCTTTAGAAACTGTTCATTTAAATCGATTGCTTGGTGATCTTCAGAATCTGACAAGTTTATCTATTTATGTAGGGAGCTTTTGATATCCTTTAGAAAAGCTACAGGTGAAAAGCCACAGAGAATTATCTTCTATAGGTAGAAAAATATAGCCAACTGATTTTTTTTGCCGATTGTAGATTCATTCATTGTCTTTTCATATATAGCTAGTAAATTTTAACTCTTTGTGTCTATTGTTTATCACTATTACGGTTTATCTTTCTTTTTGGTATATTAACTCGAACTCGCTGATGAATTTGTTATTATTTATTATTTCTGACACAGGGATGGTGTAAGCGAAGGGCAGTTCTACCAAGTATTGCTCTATGAGTTGGATGCAATTCGAAAGGTGCAACTTTTGTCCCCTTATTTTATATATCATTCTTTAATTATATTAAAGCATTTTTACTGATGAAGAGGTGGAGATAAACTTCACTACTTGCTAATAGAGACCGCCACTAAAAAATCATATAGGTTGCATAGGGTACGTAGTAGGCTTTATTGGTGAAGGTTCAATTAAGAGTGTTTCTTTAATGGTGAATGACAGGCTTGTGCTTCTTTGGAGCCAAATTATCAACCTCCAGTTACCTTTGTCATTGTACAAAAGCGGCATCATACAAGATTATTTGCCAACAACCACAGAGATAGAAACAGTACAGACAGAAGTGGAAATATTCTGCCAGGTAATCGCTTTCTCTATGAACATTGCCTGCTATTTCCAAATCCAACAGTGATCACCTTGTTTAATAATGATATCTACCAACCTTTGGCCTGATATATATGTTCCCAAATTAGCTTTGTGATTGTTTTTATCATTGGCATAGGCACCGTGGTGGACTCTAAAATTTGCCACCCATCTGAGTTTGACTTTTATCTCTGCAGTCATGCTGGCATTCAGGTACTGCTCCCTCTTATTATAATTTCTATATTTGCTTTTGATAAGACCCTTTATTTGAGAAATTAAGCTTACCACCCCTGACAAGTATGCGGGTAATCGATGCACATGATTCTGATGTTATTCTTCCTGCTTGTTCTTTGTAAAACTTGAGAAAGTGATTTTATATAAGATGAATGTAGCACAGACTTTTAAATACATGATGGATCAAGCCGTGGCTTGTTTCGAAAGCCAAGAGTACAACAAACTTGTGCTATTTGCAAAATGTATATGGCTTAAATAGAGTTTGTTTAACTGCTCAGTGTGCATGCTAGCTCTGAAAACTGGTCTTAGTTGTCTTTTTAAGTTTAATTAGTATTTTGTTATTTCATACCAAGACTTATGCATGTTAATATCCCCCCCACCCCCACTCCCTCCCGCCCTCAAAAAGAAGTAATCATATTTTAAGTGATTGCCGATAATCTTGAATCATGTATGAAATCTGTTATGAAGTAAATGTGATACACGTGATTCACAAGTTTTACTAATGCAGCTACTTATCTACACCTTTATAAGGACGTCGCAGTATGTGCACCATGCAGCCTAGTGTGCCCTAGTTCCGTTGTTTTCTGACTCGTGTTGTATTGCAATTATAGGGAACAAGCAGACCAGCTCATTATCACGTTCTTTGGGATGAGAACAACTTTAGTGCAGATGATATTCAGTCACTAACAAACAACCTATGCTACACGTAAAATTTTGTCTCATTTGTTGTTTTTGCATTTATTGTCGTTTCCTATTCTAATTTGGAACTGTTGTCTCAGGTATGCTAGGTGCACTAGATCCGTTTCAGTAGGTAAGTTGTATTGGAAACTTCTCTTGCCTTTCTATCTTGTCATACTTCAAAGTTTAGTCTTTATTGTGAAATTTCTAGTTCGCTCCTATCTGAAAAAAGAAACAATATCTATTCAACAGTTCCGCCGGCTTATTACGCTCATCTGGCGGCATTCCGAGCGCGATTCTATGCTGAGCCAGAGGTAAACGACAATGCATCAACAAGGAACAACCGGACAGTCAACGGAACCTGTGTCAAGCCACTTCCTGCGCTGAAAGAGAAGGTGAAGAGGGTCATGTTCTATTGTTGAATCAGGAGACTAATCAGTGTAGACTAGATCAGAATGTACATGTAAAATATCTCTGTATGTGTATATTGTAGAGGGGTTGAACAATTCTACGGAATCCATTTAATGAAAGAATAGGTTGCAGGCCCTTTAGGATTTGCTGTTACTAGTTAAACAAATAACACGCTGTACCTAACTGAAGATGACTCCGCGTATTACAATCACAAAATTCCACCCTGCCTTCCGATGGGCAGGGACACGTGTAAATGGATGAGAATAGAAACACTCTATTCCTTACAAATTCGGTAACAGCAAATTCTGAGTCGTTGCAGGCTCATTGTCACATTAGTTTTGTTCCAGTTCTCCGTTGTGGTCGAAGTGGGTCTTGGTCATACGATGAGTTTCAGGTCTCGGACAAAATGCTATGAATTTTCCATCGTTAATAACTCAAGTACCTTCACCTGCTCCTTGTTTCGTGGAGGTATGTTTTCCATATCACATATCTGAGCCATCTATTTTTCATGAAGACGGCACCGTTTGGGAACAGGTTTGGTGGAAATCAAACGCGGTAGAAGACCAAAAGTCAATTGCGACTTACCCAATATGATCCGTGGAGGTATGTTTTCCATATCACTTTTGTGAGCCATCTATTTTCCAAGAAGACGACACCGTGTGGTGGAAATCAAACAATATGTGCCTCCTGAAATAATCAACCGATCGATTACTTTTTGAGTTATTTCAAAGCCTTTTTTTCATACACCTGCAACTTTGATCCCAGATTTTCCACCGGACAGATTTGGCTGATCACAGATGCACGGCAGGCGTTCGTGGTTAATGCGTCACCAAACGAAACTGTTGTGGCAAGCCACCAGGGTTACCTGCTCGGGGAGGAATTTAGAATCCTGGAGAGAATGAAGTGAAACCTTGCAGAAGGCTAATTGGCAGAGTTCAGATGATAACAAATATAAAATTGCAGTTGAAATGCTACACTTGGTTACTTACCTTGAAGCGGCCACGTACAAACCCGACATGGTTGTGTTACTCCACTTTCTTGCATGACTGATCATGTTTCATGGGTTCAGATCCTCTGCTCCCACTTGGTGTCCTCGCCTATCCCATTTAATCTCTATAGTAAATGCACCTAATTAACAAAAGGGGTACACAAGAAATGAATCAATATTTTCACTATGGCACTTAAGTACGAGTTGGTTATGCAGTAAGGGCGGAATTAAATTGAGTGGGACAAGTAGAAATTCTGTCCGTTAACTTTGCATTTATAAAATTGCAGTTGAAATGCTACACTTGGTTACTTACCTTGAAGCAGCCACGTACAAACCCGACATGGTTGTGTTACTCCACTTCCTTGCATGACTGATCATGTTTCATGGGTTCAGATCCTCTGCTCCCACTTGGTGTCCTCGCCTATCCCTTTTAATCTCTATAGTAAATGCACCTAATTAACAAAAGGGGTACACAAGAAATGAATCAATATTTTCACTATGGCACTTCAGTACGAGTTGGTTATGCAGTAAGGGTGGAATTAAATTGAGTGGGACAAGTAGAAATTCTGTCCGTTAACTTTGCATTCAAATTTTGCGAAACAAAACGAATAAACAATGTTGAGAATGAAGTGAAACCTTGCAGAAGGCTAATTGGCAGAGTTCAGATGATAACAAATATAAAATTGCAGTTGAAATGCTACACTTGGTTACTTACCTTGAAGCGGCCACGTACAAACCCGACATGGTTGTGTTACTCCACTTCCTTGCATGACTGATCATGTTTCATGGGTTCAGATCCTCTGCTCCCACTTGGTGTCCTCGCCTATCCCTTTTAATCTCTATAGTAAATGCACCTAATTAACAAAAGGGGTACACAAGAAATGAATCAATATTTTCACTATGGCACTTAAGTACGAGTTGGTTATGCAGTAAGGGCGGAATTAAATTGAGTGGGACAAGTAGAAATTATGTCCGTTAACTTTGCATTCAAATTTTGCGAAACAAAACGAATAAACAATGTTGAGAATATATGGTCACAAGAAATTATTTGAGCAGTGCCTATGGAATAAATGAGAAGTAGGAATTAATTTCAAACATAGTAGTTCTCAACTTACAACTATTCACATAGTACTTATGAACTTACACATACTTAAATGGCCATGTAAATTGATTGCTAGATGCAATGAGAATAGATGTCAACTTTATTGTTGTACTAGTGCAAACATGCTTGATATGATGTCCTTTCTTTGATAACTTTGTGAGAGGCTTAACGTTATGCTTTTTATTGAACAACTTTATAGGGAGCTATTTGTGTGTTTGTGCGTTTGATTCTTCAATGCGTAACATCATTATTTACTCCGTCAACTTCAACCATATCAATATTTCATTCTTGGAAACATCTTTAGTTATTACATAGTTGATATACATGGTTGTTCCAATGCATATTTCATAGATGATAGAAAAAGTGGGGGGAGTTCCAATATACTTTTTGGCAAAATGATTGTGCAATGGTGCACAATCATATAATTCCCACCTAATGTATACCAAACACTTGCGAGTCATTGACATGCCAATATACATCATTTATACACATTTCCCAAGTTATCGATAATCACTAACTAACCATAACCACCACCTGAAGATTTTCTTATGATGGGTTGACATGGTGTTAATTGAGGCAATCACATTAACATACCTGGTTGTTGGAATGGGTGAAAGACTCGTACATGATTGTTATCCTAGGGTTACTATTGTTATCAATTGGTAGAAGAAGTAATGGAAATTTAGATGAATTCACAATAATTTGGGTATTATGGCAACCACGACTAAGGTTTGAGTGATACACTTTATTTATAATAACTTCTTGACTCATTAAAAAATATACTAGGTGTATCACCCATGTCACACTATTTTGTTAGTGCAATTCATAATATGAACACTCTCTAGAATTGGGGTCCTAGTGCATTACTTCTTGCTTGGGTGAGCACAGAGGAGCCATATTTATTTCTTGAGCCATGTTCTCTTTGTAGGATATTAATGATTGTGCTTCCCCTTTCTTTACTAAATTCATTTAGGTTTTGAAAGCGATGATATACAACATAACTCGCATGTGCCAATAGTATCAATGACTAGGGTAGAAGACCATATTGGACCATTTGAACCTCACCAAGGGAATCATGGGGCCACATGTGATTACATCACGGAGACAAGATGATCCTTGTGTGTGCTTCTTAGCATGACAACATACTTAGCTTTGTTCTATAAAGATGTTGCATAGATCCTATTGAGGCCTTCCACGATGGAGAATGATTCAACACCTAGCTCAGATACATAACCAACCGAATTATTGTGCAAATAGGACATAATAATTAGATCAAACAAAACCATGCTATATTTTTAAAGGAATCCATAAGGCTATTTATTCAACTCACCCTCCTCTTAGAAGAATTTTATACGAAATATCATAATTACTAGATTTAAATTGAATAAATACGGTAGTACTACCATTCTTGAACAGTGCTAACTAATCCATCAAGACACCTCATATATCTCTAAGTTATCCAAGTTGTTTTTTGATGGCTATCTTAGCTAAACCATCTACACGTTTAGTTACCTAACATGAAGTGAGATGATAATCTCACGATCAGTCTTAATATGGTGATGTATTCCATTGATCTAGTTACTAAAGCCTGGGTAAGACCTAGAATCCTCACAGATAATTGATGACACTCAATTTTTTTCCCAAAATCAAACTAAACTAGATTCGCATATATTTTCAAATGGATTGATTATCTATGATTCACATGACAATTATCAACCAAATGATTGAAATTATGATAATTGACTATTACCATTATCCAATGAGATCTTCAAGTAGTGATCCTAATCTTTCCCATTATTAGATTCACACTTGTGAACTCAAATAATGAAACATGCAATGGATAGGCTATCAACCAAGATAGATAATCTGGTCGATGGAAATCTCATTGTAAACTACTTTGCTTAGATGCCACTATTGGAGAATAGCTAAAACCTAACCTCATATTCCAATACACTCAATCATTCTACTAAAATCCATCTCATAACACTACTACAGAAACAGCCTTTGGCGTCGGTCTTTTAACCCCATTTGGCGTCGGTTTCCGACCGACGCCTATGTGGGCGCCGCTAAAGGTCGAACACTTCGGCGTCGGTTTTTTAACCGACGCCTATTTAACCTATAGGCATCGGTCTTTTAGTAGATAACCGACGCCAAAAGGGTTCGCGCCACAGAAAACGGCGTCATCTAGGGCACTTTCTGCGTCGGTGATTTACTAAAAGACCGACGCCTATATTCCATGTAGCGTCGGTCTTTTAGTAGATAACCGACGCATAAAGTGTCCTAGATGACACCGTTTTCTGTGGCGCAAACCCTTTTGGCGTCGGTTATATACCAAAAGACCGACGCCTGGTTGTTTAAATAGGCGTCGGTTCGATACGAATATCCGACGCCATTTCCAGGACTGCTTTGGCCACATCAGGCGTCGGTTATCTATACATAACCGACGCTGTAGGTCTTTGCTGACGGTTTTCTATAAATAACCGACGCCTATATATATATATTTTTTTCATATCAGTTTGCAGGCCTGCTGTGGCTGGTCAGTAGGATGAGAACCTGTAGTTCAGTTTTCTGAACTGCAGGTTTACGACATCCATTGATATCAGCCTACAAACAGGCCGCAAACCTGCAAAAGTCACAAGGAAAATTTCACACAAGTACATACATTCAGACATCAATTCAATTCTCACATTCACACATATAGAAACATTCAAATAAATGTATTAACATTCAGAAATATTCATTTATAAAGTATCATTCATTATCGCTATCAACATCCCAATTATATCTTACAGTTGCCACTGCTTGTATGGCTTTTGCCCATTCTTCTCTTACTTCATTTAATGCTTCCATCGTATATGGAGCATGTATATTTTTTAAGCGTTTACCTATAGTGTGGTCAGTTTTAAACACCTGCAAAGAGAATGATGTATATATATAAGTAATAATATAAAAATAAGATTGATATATTTCATACTAACTAATGAGACTATATATAATACCTCATGTATGCTATCGATGTCCAATGCGGCATGTTTGATAATCATCTGCATAAATCGCATCACATAGTATGTGCATGCCCAGCCATTGTCTTGTGTAGCACACTATAAATTGAAACATACAAAATAATACAACTAAGCACAATTCACATCAATGATATATACATTGGAGTCGGGGAGTCGGGAACTTACTTGTACGTTCTCCCAATTTATTGGCTGGTTCTTTTTCCTTGGGACCTTTCCTCCAGCCTTTTTGAATGCATCTAAACCCCTACATGTTAATATAACACAGTAAATTGCATAAGTAAATAGTAATGTAATAAAAGATGTTAACGGATATAAAAATGAAATATTTCTCACTAGAATAATGGCATTCTCATTACGTGTCCAATTTTAGGGTTCAATGTACTCCCCGCAGGATCTAGATAATAAACAGTGAATGTCCCGGGGACAATAACTAGTAACTCCCAATGTCTACCGCTAGAGGTAAGAAGTTAACAATTAATAACTCAAAATGCAAAATAAAAATGGAATTTTCTTAAGTCCAAATTATAAATAAAGTAAACTTACTTGACATTGAATGGAGCTATTATTATCGTCTTCTTTTGCTGACCAAAAATTGTAAAAGCATCTATACAGTATTGTTGAACATTATCAGGGTCTTTAGCTACCAAACTAATCAATGATGGAATCAAAAATCCCAAATGATCAAATGCAAATTGTTTGCAATGATCTTCGACTAAGTAGCTGCAAAACATATAGGCGTATGCATTAATATATAAGAAACCAGATCATCGGATGTTACACAAGGTATATGGATGTATAAACAAGATCTCACCTTATCCATGTCTCTATCATTGATGTATTCAGCCAATCATACATAAACAACTCAATAATATCTTGTATAAATAAAGAGCTATCGTATGATTGACCTGCATAATCTGCATCTAAAGAAATAATTATAGGGCAATGTACATTATGTGCCCATAGCCAACATGCCATTCCCCTACAAGCAGGACCTAACGGGTATGTTAGGTCAGTTGGAACCCAATCGGGTAATGCGGGAAGTGGAAGTGGAGGCCTAGGTGCTCCTGGTGTCTTCTTTTTAACCTGTACATATAATTTCAGATCAGTTGACATCATATATACACATTAACAGTCTAAATCAATGTAAATTTATCTTACAGTTTCAGTCGTGTAGACGACATCTGCTTTGGGCCACAATATCACCCCGCCTTCTGCATCAGCAAGTCTATCAATATTCGGGTGGGGATATGGCAATGTAGCTTCTCTCCAATCGGGTAACACACGTATCGGGCTCACACGAACGTAGCCCTGTGGCATTGGAGTCCCGTGAAACATTGCCCCAGGAAGGGACGGGTAAGCCTGCGCCTCTGCAACAACGTAGTCTTGCATTCTTAAGCGGCATGGCTTCAATGCCTACAAATTTACGTAAAGAATATTATACATATATACATATCATCTTGAAAACATAACAACTTGAAAAGACTAACTACAATGTCATAAACAATACTTACAGCAGACGTACTAGGCGATGGGTCTCCAGGATTACTCGCAGTCTGTGCATCAGGAGAAGAGTGTGTCGCCATAGGCGTATTGGAAGCCTGAGATGCCTGCCACCGCAGCAATTCTTCCTTGACCTTCTCAGCAACTACATCGTTGACCTTCTTAGCAACTAAATCCTCAACTCTCTTATTCTCCTATACATGGATAAAAGAAACATTAGCTTCTTATTAATGAATTTCCTTTTGCAGTAACATTCTAAAAAAAGAATAGGTTACCTCTTCTTGAGAAAGTCCCGCTCTGGGTTTGCGCTGGGATGGCCCAAAGAATGCTTTGATGCCAACACCAGCGCCGACACCTCTAACACGTCCAGGATGCTCTGGGTTACCCAGAGCAACTGTCAATTCATCCCTTGTGCCCTGAGGGATGAACGTGCCTTGTTTCCTCTGCTCGTGCAGCTCCCGCTAATCACCATAAACAGAAATTGGTAAGTTAACACCACAAATAATCAATATTCAAACGATTTCTCTAAGAGTTGTATTTTACCATTTTTGCAGCCGCCTCAGTAGTTACAGGCTTCTTTATTTCACCCTTCTTGTTTTGCCTGCCAGCTATCCAGATATCATGGCGAGGCATGGGTGTGGCAGACTCCTGAGTAGGAGCAGACTCCTGAGTAGCCGCAGACTCCGCCTGTAGTCTTTGGCGAACGCTTGCATAGCCTTTTGGACCCATAGTGTGGTCATGCACATTCAGTGCACGCCTTGCTTTTTATGCGTCACTGAGGGCCTAGTTAGTATGCACATTAATGATTTGGTTAGTAGCATTAAATGTTAATCTTGAATAGGTGAATACAATGTATATTAATTAAATTGGGATTGACGCCTAATACCTTGAATTCTTCAGATTTTCTTGAAGCAACAAAATTGTCCCAATCTTCTTTGTCCAAGAAGTTACATTGTTCAAGGGATGAATTCTTCTTCTTATCACCCTCTTTTATGTATTCTCTGTTCAGATTTGTCCTATAATTCCTAAGCATCTCGAAAACGGGGAAATGCTACCAAAATTTTCTCGAAAACCCAATACACATTATACACTTACATTCTAAGTGAGATTAGGTGTTCAAGAACAGTCCCAAATCGGGGACTATCCAAGATTTACTCCTAATGAGTCAATCTTGGATGGGTTTCTTAGGCCAACAAACACAATAATAGATATCTACAATGAAGCCGGACTCCATACAAACAGTATATAATTTAGTGATTGTTCATTCTAATTTATACCAATGTACAAGTAATATAAAAAATAATGATTGTTCACATTCTAGGCCAACAAACACATGTGATGTCATTCTTATATATAATAAATGTGTACCACCTATCCCATCCTTGAACACCTAATCTCACTAGTAAGTGTATAATGTGTATTGGGTTTTCAAGAAAATTTCGGCAGCATTTCCCCGCTGTTCTCTAAGTACATATGTACTTAGAGAACAAACGGGGAAATTCTACCAAAATTTTCTCGAAAACCCAATACACATTATACACTTACATCCTAAGTGAGATTAGGTGTTCAAGAACAGTCCCAAACCGGGGACTATCCAAGATTTACTCCTAATGAGTCAATCTTGGACGGGTTTCTAGGCCAACAAACACAATAATAGATATCTACAATGAAGCCGGACTCCATACAAACAGTATATAATTTAGTGATTGTTCATTCTAATTTATACCAATGTACAAGTAATATAAAAAACAATGATTGTTCACATTCTAGGCCAACAAACACATGTGATGTCATTCTTATATATAATAAATGTGTACCACCTATCCCATCCTTGAACACCTAATCTCACTAGTAAGTGTATAATGTGTATTGGGTTTTCAAGAAAATTTCGGCAGCATTTCCCCGCTGTTCTCTAAGTACATATGTACTTAGAGAACAAACGGGGAAATGCTACCAAAATTTTCTCGAAAACCCAATACACATTATACACTTACATCCTAAGTGAGATTAGGTGTTCAAGAACAGTCCCAAACCGGGGACTATCCAAGATTTACTCCTAATGAGTCAATCTTGGACGGGTTTCTAGGCCAACAAACACAATAATAGATATCTACAATGAAGCCGGACTCCATACAAATAGTATATAATTTAGTGATTGTTCATTCTAATTTATACCAATGTACAAGTAATATAAAGAACAATGATTGTTGACTTTCTAGGCCAACAAACACATGTGATGTCATTCTTATATAATAAATGTGTACCACCTATAACAAACACATTGTCCAACATTAGGTTCAACACTTGAAACATACATTCGTTTTCAACATAAAAAATTTGTATCATTAGGGTCCAACATGTGGATTATATGGGACACACACATCAAGGTGGTCATAAGGGAGGATATTTCCTTATTTATGAGTAAGAGATATAAGATTAAGATCTATATAAAAATTAGGGCAGAAGTAAGAAATAAATCTTCTTTAGGATACAATAGACCCTTATGGATGTATTTAGGGTCATAGGTACCATCATAGAACAAAAGGGGTACACTCTAGGATTTAAGATCACACTACATCATGTATTTTATACAAAATTACATGTATGTGTATATAAAAAATATATTTATAAGGAACTTCTATACATATCTAATCAACAAATCAGTAATTAACTAAGTATTCATCAATACTTACTATTAATCAGTATCTCTAATCATTAAAATCGGCAAGCAGATCAGTAATTGTAAATAACAAACTATGAATTGTTGAATTAAAGTAATCACTAAAGTAATACTAACCAGTAGTACCAATCATTAATCACTGAAAGCAGCAAGGAAATCAGTAAAACTAATCATGCATTACTAGTATATAAGGAAACCGGTAGTACCAATCATTAATCACTGAAAGCAGCTTACATACGTTTTCCAGCAGTGGTGGTCGAAGCAGGAAGAAGGGGGTGGCGCCGGGCGTGAGCAGGAAGAAAGGAGCTAGGGCGGCGGTGGGCAGGCAGGTGGGCACCAGGCGTGGCAGCGGCGCCGGTTCTCAGGCGTGGCGGCGGCGCAGGCGGTTGGAGCAGCAGGGCGGGCAGCAGGGGCGGCGGAGAAGAAACGCGCCGGAGAGGGGACGCCGGAGATGGGGCGCCAGAGAGAAGTGCCGGAGAAAAACTAGTAGCAGCAGCAGAGAAATCTCTCGAGAAATCGCCGCAACAGGGAAATAGGGTAGCAATGAAACAGAAGAAAGGGGAAGAGTCGGGCGATCGCGGGTTATAAGTTCCCAAATAGCGTCGGTTGTTTACAACAACCGACGCCTAAACAGCTTTAGCGTCGGTTGTTGTAAAAAACCGACGTCCAATTGGACGATATTTTCATGAAAATGTTTGGTGGGAACCACCTTCAGTGTCGGTTATACAAGGATAACCGACGCTGAAAGTGACATTTTCGGCGCAAATTTTCATCGCACATAGGCGTCGGTTTTCTAGGTATATAACCGACGCTGACAATGACACTATTTTTTTTATCGAAAAATGGATTTCGCGGGCGACTTTAAGCGTCGGTTTTTTATAAACAACCGACGCTTAATACAAAGCGGTACCCGTGTCTGGCTGGTCTTCGAATATAGACGTCGGTTTGCTTAAACAACCGACGCCTTATATGATAGGCGTCGGTTTTCCTTAATAACCGACGCCCAGAAAAGCGACACTGAATGCTATTTCTGTAGTAGTGTAAGTCTATCCAAACACCTAAATTCTCACACACGTATCCCACATATTCTCTATTAACATAATCTATCCATAGGACCCGTCATCCACACCATATTTTAGGACAAACATGCATCAGATTGAGTTGAAAACCTGACCTTCAAAGTGGGGTAATGAGAAGGAGTATGCCCCACTTTCTCTCTCATGGCATATTGTGTAGCTTGAAACCTGAATCTCCTAGAAGAGTCATGAGGACCTAGGTCAAATGGGACACCCTCTAAGTACACTCGCCCTTTAGAGTTTTGCATAATTTCATGAGGATTCTATTGAATTTAAGACTCCTATGGCCCAAACTGTAAGAGAGGGCATAACAAGAACACAACCATACTTTGTCCTTGTTGAAATGATCATAAAATCACCATTAGATTCCTCGTTGAAATTCCAAAAAATGGGGGCACATACTGGCCATGACCCATAACTCTCCTTAGTGGCCATGACCCATAACTCTCCAAAAGATAATCTGAATGTTAATTACACTTTTGTTGCCTTGTTCTTTATCTCAGCTTTAGTTATCTTGAGATTATGTTTTGATAATAAAAATCATTACTTGAGCATACCATGAGATCATAGGTTTAGTTGATATAGGGATAGCCCACACATGTATGTGGGAAGAAAATTAGTGATACACAAGGAAGAATTAATAAAGAAATTATCATTTGAAAATGTATCAAACTAATAATCTAGGATGGTAGATAATTCATTTAAAAATCTAATGTAAAAATAATAAACCAAATCAGGTCTTAAATGTAATTGTTATGGTAGTTTTCATAAACATGTAGAGAATTGGTTTTAACGAACCAAAATCTAGAATCTTACCCTATTCCATATTTAGAAAGCTTGTGAGATCAGTTCCCTAGATTTGACCAAACAAGGATACGATTATACCTTAATGAATAATGTTGGCACATATAATATATTATGTGGCAATAGGAGGGACAAATCCCATCTAATTCACTCACAATCAATCCCCATGTGTCACAACATACCCAAGCACCATCTTTATGACAACCCTTATTTAAGGTCACGTTGGATGATGTCAAAGTTCATGGAACGACATGTCGTGAGTGCAGTGACTTCAGGTTTAAGAACCACAATCACCACTATCACTTTTAAAGATGATTATGACTACCATTTCATGGTTTCCATGTATCAATCTTAAGGTGGGTCTGTTCAATGCACTATTCTTTAACACGTACCTATGTGCTTGACTTGATATCCAATATCCTTATAGATGAGACTCTATCATCAATAAACACACATTCTAGTATTATGAATTATTGGTGTCTATTTTTCTTCCAAAATAATATCCAACTAGGGGCAAAACAAGAATGTATCATACATATGATCTCATTCTTCAAGTCCCAAAACCTGAAGATATATGTCATCATGTAACATCATTCTTTAGACATCTATTATGATGTGTCATCATCTCATAACTAAAACAAACATAAATATATGAAATTGCATTTATTAATATTATCAAATCAAGTACATAGGGCATACATACCAACAAATTTCCACTTGAAGTTAGAGGCAACCACCTATGAATCTAATTCCAAGTGATCTAACATGACCGTCATGCTTCTTCTATTAAAGTTCTTTTGTCAATAGGTCAACAATATTGCTTTCAGTTAGTACTCCACAAATTTTCACATCTCCTCACTGTACGACCACTTGTATGAGATGGAAGTGCCAAAGGATATTCCTAGAACATTAATGAGACCTAGGTTCCTTAGCTTGTGCAATAGTTTGATTGTTGTCACAGTACAACTCTATTGCATCACTAATGCTCAGAACCACTCTAAATTTAGCAATGAACTTTTTGATCCAAACAACTTCCTTTGCTGCGTCCCAGGAAACAATGTATTCAACATCAGTTGTAGAATCATCAATGATCTCTTGCTTCACACTCTTCCAACTTCCAAATCTATTTTTGAGGCAAAACACATGCCCATATTGCGATTGATAATCATCTTTGTCAGTTTGGAAGCTTGCATCTGTGTACCTCTTTACACCCAACTCTTTCTCACCACCAAAAATAGGGAACTGATCCTTAGTCCTTCTCAAGTACTTAAGGATGTTCTTTACGACAGTCCAATGACCTTCATTGGGATATGATATCTGCTCGTCATGCTCAAAGAATATGAGACATTCATATGAGCACATAACATTGCATACATGATATATACAATTGCAGACTCATATGGAGTCTTACTCATGTGTTTCCATTCTTTATAAGAACTAGGACACTAGGCTCTGAAGAGACTATTTCCACATGACATGGGAAAATTTCCTCTCGTTGAGCCTTGCATGTTGAACCTCTTCAACACCTTATCAATGTATGTACTCTGGCTTAGGCCAAGAAGCATTCTAGATCTATCTCTATAGATCTTACTTCCCAAGATATAGTATGATTCACCTAAATCCTTAATAGAGAAGGTACTTCCCATCCATTTCTTTACTATTTGTAGGGTAGGGATGTCATTCCTCATCAATAGTATGTCATATACATACAATATGAGGAATACAACTATGTTTCCACTAATCTTCTTGTAAACATAGGGTTCATTTTCATTTTAACTCAGTTCAAACTCTTTGACTATCTCGTCAAATCGAAGGTTCCATCTCTGAGATGCTTGATGCAATCCATAGTTTGACCTTTGCAACTTAAAAACTTTATTTGCACTATTTCAATTTTAAAAACCCTCAGGTTGTGTCATGTACACATCCTAAAGAAGATTACCATTAAGGAAAGTGGTTTTAACAAATTTCCATCTACTGATGAAACTAAGTTGATGACTTTCTCTCTCTAGAGTGAGCTCTTCCTTCTCTCTAACCTGCTCCCCCTCCCTTCTCCGTTTCTCCCCCTCGGGGGAGAAGCTCCACCCCGCACCTCCCCTCTCCCCCCGGTGACCCTCACGGCAACTGGGTCTTCCCTGGTGGAACTCTCCATCGCCTTTCCCACTCTATCCCCGCTCCGTTCCCTCTCTAGGGCTCATGGACTCCCATGGCGGCGGGGGCAGATGCCCCCCCGTCTGGCGCGTCTGCCTAGGTCACTGATCCTAGGCCAGTCACTGATCCCAGGCCAGTGACTGTGGAACCTTGGAGCAAGACAGATGCAGATCTTACAGTTGCTCGAAATTGGGTCAAGGTTGTCGAAGGCCCTCCCCCCCTCCCCCCATTTTCATGGTGCCAAGACGGAGGATCCCAGGAAGGCTTTCTATAAGGAGGGTGACGAGAGAAGGTGGACCAAGATGACGGAACCAATCATGGTGGAGATGGATGATTATCATCGCCACTCTTCCATTGTCCAGGTTCTGGGGAAAGAGGTCAATATCGCCCAATTCAAGGGCTGGATGATCCGGTCCTGGAGACCCAGAGGCGAGCTGGAGGTCTTTTCTCTGACTGATGGCCTCATTCTTGCACACTTTTCCAGCAACGCCAACTTGAATGCCGCCATGAGAAGAGGCCCCTGGTTCTTTGATGACCAGCTGGTGCTGGTTAGGAAGTGGATGCCTAAAGTAGACATCCATAGGGATGCTTTCTCCACAGCTCCGGTATGGGTTTCCTTGCCGGATGTGGGAAAGCACTGGATGCCCCATGCCATCAGTGTCATCACCAACGCCATTGGTGAGCCTAGGTCCTTTGATAGGAAGGTGGATGGGGCCATCATGGGATGTGCACGCTTCTGTGTGGACATCGCGGCGGATGAAGAACCCCCACCAGTTATTATGGTCGAACTACCCAACGACGACGATTGGGAGATCAAGGTCAGGTATGAGGCCCTCCCAGACCGTTGTGACACCTGCAAGGTCTTCAGACACAACACTGGTCACTGTCCCGGAGCCAGATGTGACACGTGTGCCTCACACCCCCGATCGTGGCCCCTGAGAATCTGGCGAGTCGCAAGCGTAGAGCCCGCTCTATTGGCCCTCATCAGGGTGGATAGAAAACGGTGGAGGTCCACCAAGGTGCCAATGAGGAGCGTGAAACCATTACTGCCAACAAAAGCATGGTGGAAATAGAGGAAGGGGAGGTGATTACCACTACTGCAACGGAGGCGATCACCATCGTCACCAATGACATGAAAAAGGAAATGGGTGAAAGCTCGGAATAAGGTGCTTGTGCTAATGCCCAGGAGAAGGTTGTCCCTGCGGGTAACCCATTCTCGATCCTAGAGGAATTGGAAGATGACCAAGAGGCACCACCAGGCAACAGTAGAAGCAGGAGCCCACATCACACACATAGCTCCAAAACAAAAGGAAAGAAGAAGAAGAGGCCCGACTCCAACAACGGAGAAGGGTCAAACAATAACTCCTGATGTCCATACTCTCATGGAATGTGAGAGGAGGTTCATTGCCCATAGAGAAGATGAAGCTGAGGAAGATCTTAACAAGTATGCAGGCTGAGTTGGTTTTCTGCTTGGAAACCAGAATAAAATGCAACAATGCGGAGAGGATGGATACCTTATTCCCTGAGTCGTGGTTGTCCATTTCCAACCTAGAGAAGGTGGACGATGGCCGTATCGCTGTGGGTTGGGACCCTAATCGATGGAATGTGGACTTGATCTTGAGCTCTGACCAGATGGTGACATTGAGCTGTTTCAACCATGGAGGGTTCAGCGACATCATATCCGACATCTATGGCGAAAATCGCGAAGCCGACATAGACAAGTTGTGGAAACAAATTGAGGAGACGGCTCAATAGGAGATCCCATGGCTCATCTTGGGAGATTTCAACAATGTGTGCAAGTCTAATGAGAAGCATGGTGGCCTCAGGGTGTCAGATAGTATCATGGAGAATTTCAACAACACCATGGAGAGAACTAATCTGTACGAGCTCTGCTGTGTGGGAGGTATTATGACTTGGTCCAAAAAACAAAAGGTCAGTAGAAGAATTGCGAGTCTCCTCGACAGGGGGTGCGTCAACGAGGCCTGGCTGGACCTCTTCCCCAATGCAGTGGTCAAGATTGGTGCTAATCCTTTCAGCGACCACTCTTGGATGAGGGTTGATCTGATCACAAAGAAACAAAATCCAAGACCCTCTCAACTTCTGGTGTGACTGGGAGGGATCTAGAAAGTTGATCGAGGAGAGTTGGGAAGTCATTATAGAGGGAAACCCCCTCTTCAGATTCCTAAAGAAGCTACAACACACCAAAGTAGCACTCAAGAAATGGGTAAACCTTTAGAACCTCCTGCGCGAGGCAAGGGTTGAATATGAGAAGGCTATGGAGGAGGTGAGGTATCACCCTTTGAAGGAGGAGGCTATTAATAATGAGGAACATACTGAGAAAAGGATACACCAACTTGAGAAAGATGAAGAACAATACATGTGGCAGAGAAGCCGCATGAAGTGGATCCATGATGGGGATCACAACACAAAAACCTACCATTCCGCCATTAAGAAGAGAGAGATGAGAGACACCATCCATGAACTTATTAATGAAGAAGGACAATGTGTGGATGGTAGAGAGGCGCTTTCTCACCATGCCATTAACTTCTTCACAAACCTTTATAACCAGAATCATAAATGCGTGGGTAGTTGCCCCAACTACCTGAATAATAGAGTGACCTCTGCCATGAATGAGAACCTCATTAGAGGGGTCACGATGAAGGAGATAAAAGATGCTTTGGACTTCATCCATTCTGTGAAGGCTCCTGGACTGGACAGATTTAATAGTAAATTTTTCAAGTTCATGTGGACAACTATAAAAGATGACTTGTTCGATGCAATAAATTGGTTTATGAAAGGAGGTAACATGGTCCGGGCTATGAACCATGCATTCATAAGGTTGATCCCTAAGAGCCTTGATGCCAAAGAAATCACTGATTATCGACCCATTGCCTGCTGCTCTACTCTGTACAAGATCATTGCTAAAGTCCTTGCTGGTAGACTGAAGGTGGTTCTGTCCCTCGTCATTTCTAAAGAGCAGAACACCTTTGTTAAAGGAAGACGCATAGCGGACTGCACCCTTTTAGCAGTAGAATTCTTGTTAAATTTCAACGTCAGTAAAACTAACGCCAAGGCCTGCATGAAGATTGACATCAACAAAGCTTATGACTTCGTTGATTGGTCTACTCTTTGGCGTTTCATGGCGGCCTTAGGCTTCTCTGATCAATGGGTCATGCTCATGAAACATTGTGTGGAGACATGCTCCTTCTCTATCCTATTAAATGGATCACCTGAAGGCATGTTCAGATCTAGCAACATGCTTCGTCAGGGTGATCCCCTATCACCCCTACTTTTCACCATCATCATGGAAGGTTTGACTAGCAACATTCATGAAGCCGAGGATCAAGGTAGAATAAGAAGTTATCAGATTTTGGGGACGAATGTCCTTTCTCACCTTATTTTCGCCGACAATGTCCTCCTCTTCTCCACGGGACATGCTAGTAGACTCAGAGAATACAATAAGATACTAATGAGCTTTGGAAAACTAACGAGCTTCTATATTAGCGCCATCAAATCTAAAATCTTTCTCTCCAAGTTGTGTGACTGTAGGAGAGGGAGACTTAAGAGGGCTGCAGGTATGAAAAGAGGAAGCTTTCCCACGAGATACTTGGGGGTTCCTATCACTGGAGGAAGGAGATATGCCAAGGATTTCAATATGTGCATTGACGCGGTTCGGTCGAAGATCGAAGCCTGGAGTGGTCTCAAGATCTCTATGGCAGGCAGGCTGGTCCTTATTAGATCAGTGATACATAGCAAAATCAATTATTGGGCAGAACTATGTGAGTTGCCTAACCCTGTCATTAACTCGTTACGTTCCCTTGTAGTGAGCTTTGCTTGGGGCGGGCGGTCACATGGTATAGCTTGGGAAACTATCAGTCAACCTTTCGATAGAGGTGGTCTCAATATGAAGGACCCGGTGGAGATCCAAAGAAGGTGCACGGTGAAGAGAACTGGTATGTTCCTTTGCAACCCATCCAACATCTGGTCAGATTGGTTGAGAAGAAGATATGGCGACAACCCTGTACTTATTGAGAATAGCAAAACGTCTAGAGTATGGAGAAATCTATGCAAGGACTTTGAGACCAGTCAACACCTGTATGTTGTTCATGTGAATGATAGCTGGTGTCATGTGGGATACCAACCAACTACGATCAACAACAGTATAGGGATCACCTCGAGCTGCTGGTAGTTCATTTGGGGGAAATACCATATCCCTAAATGGAGCACGCTCCTCTACAGAATTTCACACCAAATATTATCGACAACCGCAAGAATTAGAAGCTGGGGAAATGATAATAACCCATCCTGCAGGTTGTGCAACAGGGAGGAGGAAATGGAGGCTCATCTATTTTTCAATTGTTCCTACTCCAAAAGAGTGTGGGTGATTTGTTGCTTGAAGAACAGGTGGGGGAGCACTACTCCTAGAAACATGGAGGAGATCATCAGCTGGACGCATGGAAGGGTGAGGCACAATAAGCACTTAATTGGGTTTGCTGGAATGTGCTTAGTGTGTTCGTGCTACCACATATGGAATGAATGCAGTAGAAGGAAACACACTCTAAAATGTCTTGAAGTCCCCACGCTTGTGGACATGATTGCTAGGGACCTAAGGTGGAATACTAAAGCACGCTAGAAGATCCTTGATAACCTTAATGTAATGACTAAAAATTACTGGGGTTTTTGTAGATAATAACCCCCCTTTTTAGTCTGCTTAGCCTTTTAGTCTTTTACTATACAGACCTTCATGTGCCTTGTTTTTTATAGTATAGCTTTCTATACCCCCTTTTTTGTCAATACTATTTACCTTTTCCGAAAAAAAAGTGGTTTTAACATCCATTTGCCAGATATTATAGCCTTAATAAACTACAATGGAAAGCATGATACTGATGGATTTAACCATGGCAATTGGTGAAAAAGTTTTATCGTAATCAACACCTTGTACTTGTCTTAAGAGCTTTGAAACCAACCCATCCTTATATGTTTGTTACACCATCCATGCCCATCTTCTTCTTTAAGACCCACTTGCACCCAATGGATTTAACCCCTTCGGTTGGATCCACTGAGATCCATACCTTGTTGATGTACATGGAGTCCATCTCATATCTCATGGCCTCAAGCCATTTCTCAGACTCTAGTCCCTCTATAGCATCTAGGTAGATTGTTGGTTCATCATCTATGACCAACTCATCACCTTATTGAGTCACAATAAATCCAAATCTTTCATGCTCAAGGCATGTCCTACTAAATCTATGAGGTTCTTGTGTTATGTGAGGAACTCAAGATTCTATAACAATTTGTGATTCTCCTTGTTCCTTTTGAACCTCTATAGGTTCAATATTTTCTTATTGGTCTTGAACCTCTTTGAGTTATTCTTCTCTCCCACTGTTTCCTTTGGAAATAAATTCCTTTTCAAGGGATACACCAGTCATGGAAACAAACACTTTGTTGTCAGTTGTAGTGTAAAAGTAGTATCCCACAATTTATTTGAGATATCTAACCAAATAACACTTATCTGATTTGGGTCCAAGATTTTCACAAAATTATTTTCTCACATAAGCTTCATAACTCCAAATTTGCATAAAATACACACTAGGTCGTTTCCCTTGCCATATATCATATGGTGTCTTTTGTACCAATTTAGACGATATGTGATGTAGTGTAAACATGGCGGTTTACTGAGCATGTCCCCAAAAAGAAGTCAAAGCTCATCATTGATCACACAATGTCCAATAGGGTATAATTCCTTCTTTTCAATACACTATTATGTTGTAGTGTGCAAGGTGGAGTCCATTGTGGTACAATACCATGATATCATAGAAGATCCTCAAACTCTTGCCTTAAGTATTCTCCACCTTGATTGGATTGAAGTTTTTCAATACTTTTACCAAGCCAGTTCTGTATTACATTCATGAAATCCTTGAACCTTTCAAGGGATTCTAACTTGTATTTCACCAAGTACACATAGTCAAACCTACCCAGGTCATCAATATAGGTAATGAAGTATTGGTAGCCGCCTATGAAATTCATTCTAAGAGTTCAACATACATCAATATGTATGAGTCTGAATAGATCACTCACTCTCTCATTGTTTCCAATGGAAGGTGCTTTTGTTATCTTTCCCAACAAATAAGATTCACATGTCTCTATTGGTTCAAAACCAAAAGAGTCCAGATAACCATCTTTATGGAGTCTAGAAATATATTTCTCATTTATGTGCCCTAGATGAAAATGCCAAAGGTATGTCTTGTTTTAGTTATCAAGTTTTATCCTTTTGTATTATGTTTCTAGATCTAACAAGTATATACTATAGGACATTGGGAAACTACCAAAAAGGATCTCATATCTACTAATAGAACATCGACCATTCTTTATAAGAGATTCAAATCCACTATAGTCCAAACAAGAGACATATATGATGTTTCATTAATGGTAAGTACATAATAGTAGTTCTCTAACTCTATTACAAGCCCACTGGGAAGAGATAACTCATAGGTTCCAACTATAGTGGAAGCATCTCTTTCTCCATTAGTGATAAACAATTCAACCTAACCTTTCTTAAAGGTCTTCTTCTCATCAAATCTTGCATATTTGAGAAAATATGGCATCCACATTTGGTATCCAATACCCAAGATGAGGAAGTGGAAGAGTTAATCTTTGTAACGTATATACCTGAAGTAGAGATCTCTATATCTCATTTCATCTTCTTTAATTCCTGTAAGTGAAAAGGACAAATTCCTTTTTCACTTACCCTTCTCTTTAACTTGAGTGTAAAAAACTTGGACTTCATCTTAGCCTCAAAACTTTTGTTGCCTTACCTTTTCCCTTGGACTCCCCTCTTCTGGTCACCATCATGGTTTTTTCCTTCTTCATTCATGCTTTGGCATTTATCAACATTCCAAGCACTTCAGACAATGATTTATCCAAGTTACTCAAGTAATAGCACTCAATACTGACTATGTGATTCAAGAAATAATTGTAGAATCATTTCCATGGCCAACTCTTGGCTCAAAGGAAATACCACTCTCTCCAAATGTTCTGCATGTCCAATCATATTGAGCGCATGGGGCTCTATTGGATCCCCTTATGTGATCTTACACTCAAAGGGTGCCTTGGATACATTGTACCTTTCTTTCTTTGCATGACTTTGACACATGTTCTTAAGATATGCTACCATCGAGAGAACATCCATGTTTTCATGATGCTTATGCAACTCATAGTTTATACACCATATCATAAGGTTTTGAATGTCTGAGACATCATTGGCATGCTTCCAATAAGAATCCACCTAATCCCTAGGCATGTTAGGAGCAAGTTCCTCTGACCTAGGTGTGTCTAGGACATATAGGTTATGCTCATGACTTAGAACCATTCTCAAAGTCCTAAACTAGTTATGGAAGTTCGTCATGTTCAGTTTGTCCTTCATAAGGACTGATCACAATGTGTTATTGTTTGGCATTTAATTCTATAAAAGAAAATTTGCATTTGTCAAAACACTTTTAATTTGATATGAAAATATCAATGATATTCCGACCAAAAAATATCAATGATATTAATTAGTTCTCTAATTAATTATCACTCCCACTATTTTTTTCAAATCAATAACCCTCTATAAATATTCACAAACATTACAACATACAATTTTATAGTGCGCCAAGATCCTAAACACATTGAGTGATTACCCAACCAAAGTCGGCATCCATAACTAGTTATTAACGTAGGAAACATTTGCCAATTGCATCCAATAAAATTCTTGGATAGATGGTATGTACAACACTTTGTTATAATCCAAATGTATTCTTCGAGGGACTTAATCATGTCAAAGTCACCTATTTAAGCCTGAAACAAAATCCAACACAATAGAAATATACCCTGCTATGGTAGACCTACATAACTACCATCAAACTTCACGAGATAGAAGGCACACCACACTAGGTGTAACATCCCTGACCTGGGTTATGCTTTAACCCTAGATGTTTTGATTAAGAAAGATGATTATATGCTTAATATTATCTTATGAAAAGTAATTAGGGCTCATGAGAAACTTATGTTTCAATTTTGTTCCTGTTTGAACAATGCTAAAGCAATGATTGCTTGTTTTGGACTAAAGTGCAAATTACCCAAGTTGAGGGGTTAACTTGCAATTTTCACATGATAAGATGTTCCTCTGATGTTGAGACATCAGAAGGATGAATATGATGTAGTAGTATGGTTTCCACAAGCTTGGACACCAAGATTAAGCTTGTAAAGCAATCCTTGTGCATTAAAACCTAGTTTTGGTGTAATGTGCAATTTACCCAAAACCAAGGGTTCAATATGCAATTTACCACTTCAATTAGGTCCCTAATGTTTCTTGACATCATGTAGAGCAAATAAAATGAGAGGGGTGCCTCATTTGAATTAAGTTGGAGGAGAGAGAATCTTGATATTAAAATAATCAAGATTTAATCCTAATTGAAACCTTAATTCAATTTAGAGCAAAAATGAATGTATTAATTAAAGGACCTTCAACCAAAATGTTATTGGTTGATTTTGAATAAGGATAGACGTTCTTTTGCCAAGATAAGGAACGAAAATATCTAAAGGAGGTGAAACTCCACTCACCTTATTATAAAGGAAAGTAATTCCACTCACATATGGGATATTAATATAATATGATTAAGGTGCTTAATTTGCTTTTCTTTAAATTGAGGATAATGAAGGGGAATAAAAGGAAAAGGGAGATTCCTCGTATCCATGGAGTTGAGGGGGGAGAGGCGGCCATAATTTTTGGATTAATTGGATTTTTATAAGGCATTTTCTCTCTCATCAATTTCCTTATAAAAGTGCCTTTTCCAAATCAATTGAAAGGCTTTTTCGGCCCTTTCTTCTTCCTTTGCTTTGGGTGAGCTCAAGGGGACTTAGGAGAAACAGGAGGACGAGACCCAACCTGTTGGTAAGCTTCTTGACCCTTGTTCTTCATGATTTCATGGTGGAAATCGAAAATAAATTATGGATTCCTTCTTATTTCGATCTCCTCTTCAACCCTAGCCAACTTTTACAATCAAAAGCTTGAGGACGAGCCTAGGGGGAGTTGCAAGAGCTTCATCCACCATTAATGGCGTGATCTTGGAGCTTTTGATCTCAATTGGAGGCGGGTTTTATAACTTAAACCCTTAAACATTGCTATTGCATCAATTCTCTATGCTTTGTTGATTGATTTCTTCAATTTGATGCACTCTTGTTTCTTGCTGCAATTTCCATCAAGAACGGTTGTTGTTCTTGGTTGTTCTAAGGAAGGGGATGATGACATCATCCTAGATGCTTATCCAAAGAAAAGTACCAAGCCAAACGGTTTTGATAGCTACTCCAAATCGTTTTAATTTGATTGGCTATGCGGTTTCAGCAAACCGTTTAAGGGCAAACGGTTTGAAACCGTTTGGGAGAAAACGGTTTCAAAACCGTTTGAGATGGTTGACCAAGCGTTGACCGTTTGATAATTTTGTTCCTAATTATGTAGGCTAATGACCCACCAAATTTTAGGGGTTAACTCCAAAGAAATCGTAGGTTGAAGGCCAATCAATTAGGCAAATCGAATTGAATTAAATGCTGATTTTCAACCTGATTAACTTGACCTGTTTGGGAAAACGGTTTCAAGACCATTTGAGTGAGTTGACAAAGAGTTGACCGTTTGGGATTCCTATTCATAATTATGTTGGTTGATGACCCTCCAAATTTTAGGGATTAACTCCCAAGAAATCGTGAGTTTAAGGCTAATCAATTAGGGAAACCTAATTGGATTAAGTGCTGATTATCAATCTGATATAATTGAACTTTTTGGGCAAACGGTCTCAAGACCGTTTGAGTGCGTTGACCAAGGGTTGACCGTTTGGGATTAATGTTCCTAATGATGTGGTCTAATGACTCACCAAATTTGAGGGATTAACTCCCAAGGAATCGTGAGTTTAAGGCTATTCAATTGAACCAAACCCTAATTGATGACCAATTGAGGGTCAATTGAGGGTCAAATCAGTTGAAGGTTGACCTATTAAACTAAATTGAAGTATGAGTATAGGTCCAATTGATGATAGGTTCCATGAATTCAATGATTGAAGGAATCAACATTGAAAACCCTAATTCAATTGGATACCTTAGGTAATGGAGGTCCAATGTGATTGAATCTTTGGGAATTAAGATGATGAATGATCTATTGATCCAATGATGATTAGTAGTGATAATCAATGAAGGTACAAAGGTTGAAACCCTAATAGTACCTAAGTGATTAGTGCCAATTAAGGGATGAACCCTAATTGCTTATAAGAACAATGTCTTAGTACACTATGTTAACCATAGTTGTATATACTTGATTGAAGGGTTGATGTAACCTAATCAAGTTGATAGGATAATGGAAAGGAATTCATACATGAGTATTGATCATGTGATGAATAGGGTATGATCCTTAATAAAGAGATCATGTGAAACCTAATTGAGGTTGATTCCATGTAAACCCTAATTGAGGGTGATGCCATGAGAAACCCATGTTGGGATGAATAGTAAACCCTAATTTTAGGCAATATGATGAGAAAGCCTAATGAAGGGTGATGTTATATGCAATCCTCACCCTAATGAAGTATGATAGTATGGGAAACCCTAATCCTAATAATGTAATGGTTACTAATATATTGATGGGGGAAATGCCTAAAGTGATTGATTGTGGATATCCTTATAGCAAGTAATGATTTAACTTGAGACGAGTCCATATTATTAAAGATAGTTGGACCATTCTTATGTGTGACCTATGCACTTCATGGTAAGGGTGATAGGTTAATGGATGAAAGGATTAAGATGGGAAATACCTTAATCCAAGATAAGATGATAACTTGAAGAAGTTGAAAGTGATGAGGAAAGTGATATATCAATATGTGATAAATATCACTTTTAGCATTATAGGATTGATATAGTTCAATACCTAGAATAGTTGCACAGGATTAGCATAGTCTAATACCTGGAATAACATCTGCACAGGATTGACATAGATCAATACCTGGAATAGTGTCACAGGATTGGTTAACTCCCAATACCTGGAATAATAACACATGATTGGCTAACTCCCAATACTTGGAATGCACAAGATTGGCTAACTCCCAATACCTGGAATGCACAGGATTGGTTAACTCCCAATACCTGGAATAATAACACAGGATTGGCTAACTCCCAATACATGGAATGCACAAGATTGACATAGATCAATACCTGGAATAATAACACAGGATTGGCTAACTCCCAATACCTGGAATGCACAAGATTGGTTAACTCCCAATACCTGGAATAATAACACAGGATTGGCTAACTCCCAATACCTGGAATGCACAGGATTGACATAGATCAATACCTGGAATAATAACACAGGATTGGCTAACTCCCAATACCTGAAATGCACAGGATTGGTTAACTCCCAATACCTGGAATAATAACACAGGATTGGCTAACTCCCAATACCTGGAATGCACAGGATTGACATAGATCAATACCTAGAATACTAACACAGGATTGGCTAACTCCCAATACCTGGAATGCACAGGATTGACATAGATCAATACCTGGAATAATAACACAGGATTGGCTAACTCCCAATACCTGGAATGCATAGGATTGGTTAACTCCCAATACCTGGAATAATAACACAGGATTGGCTAACTCCCAATACCTGGAATGCACAGGATTGACATAGATCAATACCTGGAATAATAACACATGATTGGCTAACTCCCAATACCTGGAATGCACATGATTGACATAGATCAATACCTGGAATAATAGCACAGGATTGGTAATAACCCAATACCTAGAATGGTTGCACAGGATTGACATAGATCAATACCTGGAATAATTGCACAGGATTGACATAGATCAATACCTGGAATAGTTTCACATGATTGACATAGATCAATACCTGGAATGGTTGCACATGATTGACATAGATCAATACCTGGAATGGATACACAGGAATAATATAAATCTAATGCTTGTACTAGTTGCACAGGATTGGTGTAATCCAATGTCTGGAATACTTATATAGGATTGGTATAGACCAATGCCTAAATAAGACATGATGATGTGCACTCTCATGTCCATTATAACCAGAATTGTTTTAGCAGATTGGCTTAGGCCAATAAGTTGAAACAAGAATGTCTCATGGGTGACATATCATGATAATGAGCGTCACATGAGAAGTTTGATATGATGGTATAATATGGAGGATAAATGATATACATGTTCTTCCTATTCCTTATTAAGAGAGTGCTTTAAACTGCTCATCATCTGCCTAGTTTTATATCCTTAATTGCAATAATAATGTTTTGGCGGAGAGTTATATCTCCCGATGGGGAAATTTACAATTGTCTCACCCCCGTGGGATCCAACATTTTTAGGTGGACGCGGACAAATAAGCAGATACTCTTTTGCAGGAAAAGGAAAGCTATAGCTTGGACAGCAGTAAGATATCAGGTGGAGATACTGTCTGTCAAGTTATGTAGCTAGAAAGTCCTATGTGTCATCTCTGTACTCTCAGGTCCTCGGAGTTTTTAGTCAGTGTTTTAATACATCAATCTAAGGTTTTGGCTTGATGCCCCGAGATTCGTATACTGTCTGTATATAATGTTTATAAGGCAGTTGATGATGTAGTCTCTGAAAAGAGATGGTACATGTTATGTACGTTTGAACTAGAATATAAATGTTATACAATGGTTCTTGATAGAAAAGATTTCCTATGTGAGGATCTCTTTGCAAAAAGTTTTAAATTTTTAGTGATTTTTAGTAATCCGCTGGTGATGATCGCTTCTGCATGTTTTATTATTGTTAATGACACTTGTTATCTTAATAATGGCGTGTGTCGTTACACTAGGGTTTGCCCACACTTGGTCGATTAAGCTTTTCATGTATGTTGCTTATGGAAAGCATCAAAGATTTAATGATTATTGAGAAATTTTGTTTAATAATACACATACATATCCAATCACCACATACTTATAATATGTATCATATACATATTATATCCACATGCAATCAAAAGTATACAAGAGATGGTCATGGCCATACTAATGCAATTATTTAGAGCCATAAAGAATCACTATCCACCTAAGGTCATACATCATATGATCCACATGTAAAGGAATTTCTTGTACTAGGATTTGGTCGATTGGTCAAGTGGACCTTCCGATCAATCGATTCATCATCCTCTTGGTCGGTCGACTGACTCAACTTCCAATCGGTCTACTCACCTGGTCAGAATGACTTCTTGTTTCCAATTCAAAACTAATGCTAATATATCTACATATTACATTATGAAATGAAAATACCTTGAGTTAAATTTGAGGGGAGCATATAGGGTTTAGCATTAATTACATTTGGAGAAGAAAGAGAAAGGCTCGATATGCAAACCAAATTTATAAGACATGAAATAAAACATCCAACCACACGAGCATCCAAGGGTATTGGCCATAACTACACATACATCCACCATTAAAACTACATTAGGGCGACACATATGGATTGCATATATATATATATATACATATATGTATATATGTATGTATGTAGGTATGTATGTATGTATATATATATATAGAGAGAGAGAGAGTTAGGCTAGAATACACTCGAGTGTACAGATTGCACGAATACACTCAAGTGTGTTTGCATATCAAGACTATTTTTTGCAAAATGTAAACCATTGATCTTCACCGTTATACTATAAGTAGGCTACATACAAATTTTGAGCCCATTTGGATGAGTGTAAGTCACTCATCTAAGGGAACAAAATCGATGCGCGAAACTAATTGAAATGCATAATTTTTGCGGTCTTTATAACATGACCTATAAATGTCCAAATGTGCTCAAATTTTGCGTATGAGCTATTCACAAGTTTTTTAAGAAGATCAATGGATTAGATTTTTGAAAAAAATAATGCATCATGAAAAACTACTTGAGTGTATTCTGCTCTGAATACACTCAAGTGTATTCTAGCCTGACTCTCTCTCTCTCTCTCTCTCTCTCTCTCTCTCTATATATATATATATATATATATATATATATATATATATATAATCAGGTTAGAATACACTCGAGTGTACAGATCGCACGCTACACTCAAGTGGTGTTGACATATCAAGATGATTTTTTTACAAAATGTAAACTACTGATCTTCATTGTCATACTATAATTAGGTTACATACAAATTTTGAGCCCATTTGGATGAGTAAGTTACTCATCCGAGGGCAAAAAAATTGACGCACAAAACTAATTTGAAATGCATAATTTTTGTGGTCTTCATAATGTGAGCTATAAATGTCCAAATGGGCTCAAATTATATATATGAGCTATTGACAAGATGTATAAGAAGATCAAAAAATTATATTTTATAAAAAAACATTGCATCATGGAAAACTACTTGAGTGTATTCTACTCCGAATACACTTGAGTGTATTCGGAGCAGAATATACTCAAGTAGTTTTCCATGATGCAATATTTTTTTTCAAAAAATCTAATCCATTGATCTTGTTAAACATCTTGTGGATAGATCCTATACAAAATTTGAGCCCATTTGAACATTTATAGGTCATGTTATGAAGACCAAAAAAATAATGCATTTCAAATTAATTTTGCACATCGATTTTGTTTCCCTCGAATGAGTGATTTACACTCATCCAAATGAGCTCAAAATTTGTATGTAGCCTAATTATAGTATGACAATGAAGATCAATGGCTTACCTTTTATAAAAAAATTGTCTTGATATGAAAATACAACTTGAGTGTAGCGTACGATCTGTACACTTGAGTGTATTCCATCCTGACTCTCTATATATAAATATATACACACACATCTCCAGGACATTCCCTAATGTGTGTGGTATGTTAATCGGATATACACACTAACCATTTAAATGTTCATAACATATGCAACAAAATAAACAATAAAACTAAATCCGATTGCATCAATTTAAATCCCAATGCACCATAAGCTGATGTATTTTTGATACCATTGTAGGGAAATATGGAGCAGAGTAGGCAGTGAAAATAAAAATTTCTATCAATATTTCCAAACCAGCAAATCATGTTAACAATGATGTATTTAGGAAAGATGATGCAAGATGTAACCAGTCTGAGAGCAAGTTCAATGGAAATCTTGCATAAAGATGGTGTCCTTTTGCAAGTAGCACACGAATAACAATTGATGTCATTCTATAACATGAAAACAATAGCTTCCACACCTCTACGTGGTCCACAAGGACCATAAAGAACTCCACATCGCACTTCTAGATCTGATAGAAGGAGTAGTACTCCTATTTGTGAATGTGCTAGTGTCAACTTCTTTTCCCCTTGATGGCTTTCCCTTTCTTTGGAAGACTACTCAGGCTCTCTCACACTTTAGCACACCTATGAGAAGAGAAGTGTCTTAAGAGCCTTGCTCAACTCCCTCCTAATATAGTGTTGGATGGGCTAAGGTTTCCAAAAGTTAGGGATACAAAAGGCCACATCTTATGGTATAATGGCTACTACATGCTACCACTCACTCAACTGGCACACCAGTGGTAACATCCTCATGTTTTAGTACTTTGATATAAATCCAAAGGTACATATCATTCATGGCCACTATTCAATGAATGGGTCACCATGTCTAATGTTCATGAGTAAAAGTCACGAATAATTTTCCTATTAGTTTATTGAGTGTAACAAGAAAGACACGCCAATTTCCAAGGATTAATTATATTTGGATAATATGTTATTTAATTCTAAAGATTTATCTAATGCTAATTATAATAATTATTCTATTAATATATATAGAAAATGTACTTTTTTAGAATGTTCTACACACAAAATTAGGTAAGTGATAGAAGTTTGGAATTATTTGGAGTTTGTTTGATTAGATAATTAATTGATACAAGATAATGGCAATTATATAAGATAATATCAATTTTAGCAATTTATGTTTCAGTGGGCCTTTTATTGGTCGTTGGATGGGGTACAAGATTGAACTGGCTTGTTCCCATCTGTTCCCTCTAGTTATCTCCTACCTCTGATTTCTCAAGAGCATAACCCATCCTAAATAAAAATCAAATATCTTGCGTTCAACTCAAGCATTTTGGAAACAAACTTCACCAATGACTTCGGGGGACCTCCCCACCTCTTTTAAGCCCCTATTTGAACCCTAGTTTTCACCTAACAGAAAATGACCAAAAACCGCCGCTGTCCTCCTTCTGTGTCGCCGTCATTGGTGGCTATAGAGCATCCATATCGGCTCTGAGAGCATCCAATTTGCTCAAGAGAATATCCTTGAGGGTTCCTCATCCCTCAATTTGTCGCCTTCACCCCCATGGTAGACCCCCCATCACCATCTTCAACCTCTAGTCATCCAATGCCGCTCTTCCCCTATGAACCACCTCCGAAAAATTCCTGACATCCTTACTATATCCAAGGATCCATCAAGTCGAGCCAAGGTTTCTTTTGGACCAAGAAGCAGTGAGGCGGCCAGTGGAAAAAACCATCGTCGACTTCCCGATGTGGAGTTTTTGCTGATAAGCTCCTGACGTGCGAAGCTTGAGAGAGGACTTCATGAAGTTTATCATAGACACTGAAGCTTCTTCATCGTGTGAGGCCATCACAGAAGGTACACCTGTGTAATACCCATGACTTACTGATTATTCCTGCTTGACGACGCCCCCCATCCCCTACTTCTATGATTTTGATTGTATGAGCTATCATGTGACTTTGTGATGATTTGAATAATGATTCAATAGGTCTAGAAGGATGTGAGTCCTTCTCTTTCTTCGTTTCACCTTGCTTTGTGTTCTTACCCTATTTTTTTAGTGCACATGCATGGCGGGATGTAACTCCTTCTTGTTGCTGATCTCAGACCCTATCCAGTGAATTGTCGGGTTCTTCTAGGCATACCAAGGTCAAAGATCTAGCCATTGTATCTTCGGTTACACCTGGCTCAAGATCAAAGACTAGTTTTCCTTATGGTATTGGTTGTGTGCTCAAGGCTGGAGCATAGTAGTGCTCATCTATGCTACTTCTCTATTAACAATTATGAATGAATTATAATACATATCTCTCTAATATCTTAAATGTGAATCATCGTGCTTGTAGTTCCATCATACCCGATCCACACAATTCCATATCCTAATATAATATATCAACGTATGTAGCAGGAACCCTAGGAAATTTTTTTGTAATTTTATATTGGTGATATAGCTAAGAAATCTGTATTTAGAAAATAAAAAAAACATAGGCATGGACTCAGAAAAATGTACCAATCCCAATGAAACCCTAACATCACCATATTGATTGTTCGATGATTGAATATTCAAGAAAATGCATACCAGTTAAATCTTATGACTACAATTAATATTAATTGATCATATATTAAAGTTTAGAAGCTAATGATTCGAGCTAATTGCCAAGCCATCCATCCCAATCACCAAGATTGAAGATAACTAGTTATTAATAATGATGTTAAGATATAATGCTATCTTATGAGTAATCCTATATATGGAGAAATTATGTAATAAGAACATAGAGGTAATTTGCATATATGTATATTAAGAGGATTTAGATACAATATATATATGGACATCCCTTTCATTTATGAAGAGAACTCAAACATGAATCCTAATATCTTCATGGTTATGTATAAGGGTAAGTACAACAAATGTTAGAAATCATTATTTGAATCATTATTACTCAGAATATATGATTAGAATTTATTCTAGTATGTCAATTCCTTGTTATCATTTGTAAATTAGAATATTAGACCAGCTAGAGTATCTAGAATTCAGTTTTTTTCATAGTTATTTACTAACTGAGATTCAGAATTCAAAATAGAATTATTAGAACTTAGAATGAAAATATCCAAAAAGATTTTAGTTCCTTATTGTTACACCAGAATATAGATTTATCATTTACAATGTCAAAATCGAATTTAGAATGCGGAATGCAAAAATAGAATACATACTTCAAAATTTGTCTCAAATAGTTGAGATACAGAACCAGAATAGAAACAAAATCAGAATAGAATCAAAATCAATATAGAACTTGGAAAAGAAAAGAATAGGAAATGACACCACAACATGATTTATATTATATAATAAGTCATCATGGAATAGAAGTACTGCGGTACATAGAACAGAAAGCTTTTATGCCATAGAAGGTGCATTGCACCATAGAAGGCACTTGGTGCCACAGAACAGAATACACTCAGTGGCACTAGAAGGTGTGTTGCACCATAGAAGGCAAGTAATTCCACATAAGAGGACTTATTGTATAATAGTGGCCACAAAAAGATAAAAGATGCAAATGAAGATGCTTACTATAGTAGATGAAAAGTTTTTCATTTGATAGTTATTTCCTTTATGTTAGAATTCAATGCCACATACTCTAACCAAGGTTTCCCTTTGTACATGCATGGGGATGGGATGTCCGCACGTGAGAAACAACAGCAGAAGTAGCACCCTAAAACATGAATCGTAAAGATAGATCAGGATAAGATCTGGTGGGGTGCCAACAATAAGATGATCCTTAGATTTACAGATTCAGCTATATGTTTACAATGTTTATAACTTAGATTATAAACTTTGTCTCAAGATGTTGTGTGACGTCCCCAAATTTTCTAAAACTTAATCTGATGTGTGACGTCTAAATTGAAACCCTCACCTCAGTGAGAATTCTAATTTAAACACCCCACACTAGGCTAAGAAGAAGAAAATCAGAGGAAGTCAGAAGGAAACAACCAGTAGCACATGTACATGAACAATAATAAAACCATACACACATGTTCACCATTCAACATATAATTACAACATGAATTGTTACAACATTTGATATTACATATTGAACAACAAACTTTAACATATACATGTACTACCACTAAACTATAGGATCTTAAGACAACAGGTCCACCTGTACATTAGCTCGCCACACAACTCTCAACTATCCTGGATCTTCAAAAGCATAACCATAACCTAAACAAAAGATTATATGCGGTACACATCAGCACAATATTCAAGAATATTGTACTGAGTACGCCTACATGTCTTTTATTTACCTCTTGTCATATCTTAGCAATAAGATAAAACTAATACTTGGCAGTTATAAAGAAATATAAGAAAAGCGTATACTTGCACAAAGATATTCATCAACAAAAGAGAACACATATTTTAAGCACATTTTCCATTATATCATCCATGCATTGACCGCCGAAGGTTGAATGTATTAAGGCCTTTATGATCACTACCAAAGAGTTGGATCATATGTACAATGTGACCACTACCAAAGAGTTGGGTCCAAGCACACTACCAAAGAGTTGGTGCTTCCATATGTACAACGTGACCACTACCAAAGAGTTTGGTCACTTCTAAGCAAACTGCCATAGAGTTGGTGCTTTCGTATAATGGAACAAATATATTATGTTTGATGTGTTCATAGAAATATGTATGGAAATTCAAGCAACATATCATACAAGACAATCATTTCAATCAATACCATATTCCAAGTCTTTACTACCATATAACACAAGCATAATGTATAATAAGCCAAGTAAGAGGTAATGGCGTACCTTCCAAAGAGATAAACCTAATCATCACCTATCCTGATATCAACTATATCTTTGTTAAACCTGATCAAGACAAGATCATATCACCATCAGGTTCTCATCATCATACGTCTCATCTTAACCCTAAACGTGTTCATTTTAGGGTTTACTTATCTCATTGGGATATTCTCATCATTACTTGCATTCTTGTCTTATATTTATCTTACTGATGTCAGTTTCCAGATTATGATTTATTATCTGAACATTAGGTTCCATATCCTTTTTGTACACATATTAACCCTAGGTTACATCATTAACCTAAATTAGGGTTTCATGACATGTATCAAGGTTCATCTTCATATAACACAGATTATATGAATCATCATGATCTCATAATTAAATCTGAGGTTCCACATAAGGATATGAGCTTATTCTGTAAATTTCACCATTTCTTAAGCATGTATGTATTTAATGCATTTTATTTGGGGTTAAAAGTCCTAATTAGCCACATTAAGTGAAATACATGATTTCGTGCATCAACATTACCATATTTGACATCATATGGATTATAAGCAAGAATATGGATTTACTGACATTTTATCATAATTTTAGGTCGTTGTTTGATATTTATTATCTATCAATTAAGCATTTCACCACTTACATGATATCACTATTATTAATGCATCAAAAGCCTGTTATTATCATTCTACTATGTTCTACTCATTTTTCACATGATATCACTATTATTAATGCATCAAAAGCCTGTTATTATCATTCTACTATGTTCTACTCACTTTTCTGAGAATTTCGGTATATTACATGTATTTTCTTGATAAGTGTGCTAATTACTGTGATTTATTGAAGATGTGGGAATTAACTGAGATAATTACCTTGTGTGGCCAGTGGCATGCTGCCACGTGGCAGCTCGGGTTGCACATCCTTTGCTGTTGTGGCCGGTTTTGGGTTCATGGACCTGGTTTAACTGAAAGGCGAGTCGTCCTCCTTTCTTCACGCTCTTGCCTGACGCACGACTCTACTGCATGAGTCTGGGACAAAGTTGTCGCTTCACGGAGATGCTCCGACGAGCAATTGCTGGCGCGCTGGAGCTTTCAGTCCTCTCCTTAGGTTCCCATCAGCTTCAACTGTCCTCCTCAAACCTCCTCAGCTGCTCAGGTTCGCCCTGGCGCCTCCGAGCCACTATGTCCGCAAGCTCACCGCCGACAACGCGGCTGTGGTGGAAAAAAAGGGGCATCACGCCTCAGGTCCGTGAAGCTTTGAAGTAAAGCCTCCAAGGCATTTACAAGACCTCCAGAAGCTCGACTAGGGTGTTCTCTTGTAGTACGATGCACTCCTCGCAACTCCCCGAGCTCCACCTTGAACTGGCAGCAAAAAGCTCCTCGTCCGCCATCCAAACGACAATGACTGTCCACGGGAACAACTCCGTTGAACTCCCCAGAGCTCTTCCTTTCTTAATGCATTCTCCTTTTCCCCTGATATCCCTTCTTTCTCTACTTCACCCCCCGGCTACCACCTGCACATCGCAGTGGAGAGGTACTGGGAAGAAGGAGGTCGTTCTCCCTCATCACTGAGTTGTTTGAAATGAAACAGGGGTTAACCCAACTCGTTAGATGGAGGCGAGTTTAACTGCTTGGTTAGAATTACGTTCAATCCCATGATCCTCACATAATGTGACGTCATGGTTGCTACCTTCGGTCAAGGTTGTAACTGCAAGGTAGGAGAAGGTTTCTCCACCATCTGATGGCATCCCAAGGGCTAGGAGCATCCCGCACCCATGTCCAATCCGTGGCTCACTTACATTATATCTTATGGCCATTTGATTGAATCTGTATGGCCATGATTACACAAAGCTTACCCAAACCAAAGGGGCGTGTGATGCAAGATAAAGAATCACAACTTAGAGCTAAAATCATTAATGATTCACATTATTTCATCATTTTCAAACCTACATAGCTTCCTCTAGGAACCTCCAATTGTCACCAAAATTTGACCATAGCTTCCTTACCTCTCAAGGTACATTCTACCCCAATTTGGTGATGAAACTCAGCTATATACTCATTCAATTAAAAACTCCAAAAAGATACGAACTTAGGGATATTACTCATTATATCAACCTCAATTAACACTCAAACTTTACCAAAACACTTGGAACTTTCATTATAACTCAATATATGAATTATAATATGTTATTGGAGATTTAAGGATTCTAAAAGTCCACTCCATCACATCCTACATACCTTAAAAGAAATTTCGTCCTCGAAATTAAGCCAAAAACCACTTTGTCACATCATATACATCTTAAAAGAAATTTTGTCCTCAAAATTACGCCATCATCTTACTTTAAGGAAAAAAACCAAAAGGTCTTCATCCATATGCTGGACACCATTCTATGTGCAACGTATCCAAAACAAAGCTCCATAATCATATCCAAACCACTATTAGGGGGTTTTACAACCATCTTGGTGCACAAACACTCCATTCAAGGTTAAACTCAAGATTTAGAAACTTAGGTTATGTCATTACACATCTCATATGCTAGGGTTGCATCCTTATATTTACCCATACATTAGGATTTCCACATCATATTATCATGTTCCAAAGGAGTTAACCCATTATATCAAGGTGTTATAAACATTTTATTGAGTTAATTATTAGAACATGTTCAACATTAACATATGCCTTTTAGGTGGGAGTTAACTAAAGTCAACCCACTTTATCCATGTAGATCATATCAATGTGTCATAATTGTTATGTTGTGCATGCTAACTGTCAAACTATATCTTTCATCTTTATTAAGCAATAAGATTAACACATCATGTAACATGTTTCATTCATATGATCATATTTCATTGTTCATAATTGATGCCACATTTACTGGTGATTTTATTACAAGATAAACTAACAACATCACATTATCATCATTATTCATGTAAGTGGTTAACCATTTATGCATGGCCATCTATTGAACCATCTCTAGGTTTCCATCATATCATGTCTATATATCACATCTTGAGATTAGATCACATCCTTACATATATATATTATATAATGGTTGTGCTAAACAAACTTATGTAAGTGACTTGTTAAACATATATCAAACTTCATCTAGTCCAACAGAGGTTATCCTAACCCATATCATGACGGTAGTACCATGCTCAGATTCTCTGAGTTAACTCAACTCTGAGTATCTCATATGCACATACTTTACTTCCTCTGTTAGCTTAGGGTTCTCGGATTGCCTCTTTGGCATTAAAGATAGCCTTACAAGCTCTAGCCACATAAGTACAACCCAAAACATGATATGTCATACTCTTATCAACTCTATACCCATGAAAACTATTTCTCAACTCTCTTCCTCTTATATACACACCACTAGATTCCTATATGGGAAACAACCAACCCGAGCATGAGGCTTCTCAGAAGCTAACATAGCTACCTCCTCCAGGGTCTTAGGCTCTCTCCCTCACCCAGATAGTAGGCACTCATATTCATACTGACATGCACATATATCTAGCCTCTCTTTGTCTCTAGGGTTTGGTTCTCCCAAGGACATCTAGGGTTCAACATGACTATAGGAATCATGCATAGAGCAACTCAACTCATTCACTTAGGAGTAGTCTAGTTTAGGACATATCATAACACTTATTCTTAGAATTCTCATATCTTGGAGTCTAGGTTCTCTGACTTTCTCCTTGTGGGTCTCACTCTCTCTGGAGTTAACCTTGAAACTGGTCCTAACAATAGAGGTCTTCCTTCATAAAAGAGCTTGAGGCTCATGCTGACTCACAACCTTGTCTTAACTTATCATATCTTATCTCATAAAAGAATGCATACTTGCATCATAAAAACTTATCTCAAATCCTCAAAACTGAACTTAAGTCCTCAAAGACAAACATATATCATCATATATTATCTTATATCATCTATATAAGACCTACATCATATCATCAAAACTTATTTCATCTAATCCATCTATCATATATTCCAAACAAGGCTCTAGACATCTAATCTAGAACTACTCTCTCTTCTAGACTGATGTCATTCACTTTCACTTAGGTTGCATGACCACCTCCTACTCGTACATGTGTGGGGACACATTTTTGTAATACATATACATAATAAAATATTATATAGTTTTTCTCCGATAAAACAAGTGTTAGAGAAAACTATCAAGGTTCGATCTGATTGGAATCAAAAACCAAATCCTGAAAATGAGTGTCCAACACGTAGTAGAGAGTACAATGTCATGAAAACTAGTGAAAATGGTGAGAACAAGGGGTAGACTAGTGTATAACTCTAGAAAACATGTGCAATATGTCTAGGGTTTCTCTTCCCTTGATGCACATCATTTCCAAATAGTGCAATGTCCCATACCGCTGTACTACAAGGAAAGAATGACATCTAAGGACTTGCTACTCAACAAGCACCAGTCTAGACCTAGTTCTCAAACATCTAGGTGCTAACCTAGAGGCTAGGTCATATCTAGTCTCTAAAATACGACTAATCTAACCCTAAAGATTATTAAGTTCAAGGTTCTTTAGTTTTGAGTTGCATAATGAGCAAATGTCAGGCTTTGCTATTGTTCATTCTCTGATTCCACTATTATTAATGCATCAAAAGCATGTTATTATCATTCTACTGTGTTCTACTCATTTTTCTGAGAATTTCAGTATATTACATGTATTTTTCTAATACGTGTGCTAATTACTGTGATTTATTGAAGATGTGGGAATTAACTGAGATAATTGCCTTGTCTGGCCAGTGGCATGCTGCCACGTGGCAACTCGGTTTGCACATCTTTTGCTGTTGTGGCCGGTTTTGGGTTCATGGACCCGGTTTAACTGAAAGGGGAGTCGTCCTCCTTTCTTCACGCTCTCGCCCGACGCACGACTCTGCTGCGTGAGTCTGGGACAGAGCCGTCGCCGCACGGAGATGCTCCGATGAGAAATTGCTGGCGCACTAGAGCTTTCAGTCCTCTCCTTAGGTTCCCATCATCTTCAACTGTCCTCCTCAGACCTCCTCGGCTGCTCAGGTTCGCCCTGGCACCTCCGAGCCACTGTGTCCGCAAGCTCACCGCCGGCAGTGCTGCTGTGGTGGGAAAAAAGGGCATCACGCCTCAGGTCTATGAAGCTTTGAATTAAAGCATCCAAGGCATTCACAAGACCTCCAGAAGCTCGACTAGGGTGTCCTCTTACAGTGTGATGCACTCCTCGCACCTCCCCGAGCTCCACCTTGAACTGGAAGCAAAAGCTCCTCGTCCGCCATCCAAACGACCATGACTGTTCACGAGAACAACTCCGTTGAACTCCCTAGAGCTCTTCCTTTCTTAATGCATTCTCCTTTTCCCCTGATATTCCTTCTTTCTCTACTTCACCCCCCCCGACTACCACCTGCACATCGCAGTGGAGAGGTACTGGGAAGAAGGAGGTCGTTCTCCCTCATCGCTGAGTTGTTTGAAATGAAACAGGGGTTAACCCAACTCGTTAGACGGAGGCGTGTTTAACTGCTTGGTTAGCATCACGTTCAATCTCACGATCCTCGCATAATGCGACGTCATGGTTGTTGCCTTCGGTCAAGGTTGTAACTGTAAGGTAGGAGAAGGTTTTGCCACAATCCGATGGCATCCCAAGGGCTAGGAGCATCCCACACCCATGTTCAATCTGTGGCCCACTTACATTAGATCTTATGGCCGTTTGATTGAATCTGTATGGCCATGATTACACGCAGCCTACCCAAACCAAAGGGGCGTGTGATGCAAGATAAAGAATCACAACTTAGAGCTAAAATCATTAATGATTCACATTATTTCATCATTTTCAAACCTACATAGCTTCCTCTCACTACTACAAAAATGGCTTATGAAGTCACTTTCCAGGCATCGGTTATTAACTAAGTACCGACGCCTAAAACCTACAATGTCGATTTAAAACACAAACTGACATATATCGGATATGAGTGGCCAGACAAGGGTATCACTTTCTATTTAGCGTCGGTTCAAGAATAAACAACCGACGCCTATAAACACCCGCCAAATCCAATTTATCCAACGAAAAAAATTAGGTCCAAAATTTAACTAACAACGTCGGTTATTAAATACATAACCGACGACAAAAACCTTTTCGCGCGGGACATTTTTATCGTCGGTTATATTCCCAAAACCGACGTCGATTTGTTTACCCGCGCTGTCCGCGCCAAAATTTATACACCCCTATGGCGTCGGTTTTTTCTTAGTGACCGACGCTGTTATGTTGTAGCGTCGGTTTTTTAAAGAACCAACGCTTAAGGTTAACTTAACTGCACCCGCGCGAGGGACTCTTCCCCTTTCTCTGTTTCATTCCTGATTCTTCAGTTCGCGTAACTAGGTCTGGTGATTTCTTCTCTGCTGGTGCCGCCGCCGCTCGATTGCTTCTCTGCTGGTGTCGCCGTCGCTCGGTGCTCGTCTCCTCTCCTCTCCTTGCCGCCGCCCCCGCCGGTGGCTGCTTTGGTCACCCGTCTGCTCCTCTCCTCTCCTGCTAGGTCTCTGCTCCTGGTCGCCCGCTCACTGCCGCCGCCCATTTGTTGCTTGCTGCTCCGGAAACCCACCCTCTCGCTCGCTGCCGCCGCCGCCCTCTTTCCTGCTCGCTACTCCTACAGGTATATCCTTTTCCTCCTCTTCTCCGCCATGTTGTGAAATCGCAGGTCGGCACGGCCGTGCTGGGCAGCACGGCCGTGGTGGCTGATTTTGTGCTATATTGCTCAATTATGTGTGTATATTTGTGTATTTACTATTTTGTGCTATTTTGTGCTTGCATATATTTGTGTTTAGGGTTTAGGGTCTCATGTGGGTCTTCTATTTCTAGATTGATTATGTGACCCTAATTAATACATTATAACAGAATTGAATCATGTATTTGTGTTGTTGTAGGTGTTGTTGACTTTCTGTTCAAATCTTTGATATATGAAATCATGGTTTATTTACTGTTTATTATTTACTGACAAGCATGATTAAATGATGTTACACAAAACTTAGGATATGAATGATGAAACTAGGATTGTAGGTATAAGAATGATAGCACATGTATTAATTTGTTGGCCTAGAAACCCGTCCAAAATTTACTCATTAGGAGTAAATCTTGGATAGTCCCCGGTTTGGGACTGTTCTTGAACACCTAATCTCACTTAGGATGTAAGTGTATAATGTGTATTGGGTTTTTGAGAAAATTTTGGTAGCATTTCCCCATTTGTTCTCTAAGTACATATGTACTTAGAGAACATCAGGGAAATGCTACCGAAATTTTCTCGAAAACCCAATACACATTATACACTTACTAGTGACATTAGGTGTTCAAGAATGGGATAGGTGGTACACATTTATTATATATAAGAATGACAGCACATGTATTTGTCGGCCGAAGTTTTAACCATGCAAAAACTCTAATATGTTAACCCTAGACCCTAATCTTGTTGTAATATATACTTGTTTTTCTCTTTGATCATAGAATGGATAAATCATGGATGTCCATTCGCAATCGCTGCACCCCAGAGTTTATTTCTGGTCTTGACCAGTTTATTAGATTTGCCGAGGAACATAGGAAACAACCTGGAGATAGGTTCTACTGTCCATGTAGGCATTCAGTACCAACTTGAAACCCAGCACTGGTGACGAAATCAAAAGTCATGTCATGTGCAACGGGATTGTACAAGGCTATACAGAATGACACTGGCATGGAGAGATTTCAAACCCGAAACCAGTGGATGTCGATAGTAGTGCTTGTGTGGAAGAAGAAATTGCCTACGATGATGTAGATGTGAATGAACCAGTTCCAGTAGACATCGTTGATGCGATGCTGGATAGTTGTGGGGTAGAGCACACCGATCCACCTCCCATTTTTAGAAACATTGTGCATGATGTTGAGATATCGTTATACACATGTTGTACTAAGTTTACGAAGCTTAGCGCTGTGTTGAGATTGTATAAGCTGAAAGTTAACAATAGACGGAGTGACAAAAGCTTCACGTCATTGTTGTCTTTGTTCAAAGAAATGCTTCCTAAAGGAAACAAGCTGCCAATCTCAACATACCAGGTAAAAAAATTGTTGTGCCCAATGGGAATGGATGCCAAGAAGATACACGCATGCCCGAATGATTGTGTATTATTTCAAAAGGACTATGTGGATTTGAAACATTGTCCAAAATGTGGTGTGTCACGGTATAAATTGACGACTTCGGGGAGTCTAAAACTGGTTCTCCTGCCAAGGTGATGTGGTATCTACCTATAATATCACAGTTTCAACGCTTGTTTGCCAATCCGATAGATGCGAAGAATTCGAGGTGGCATGTAGATGTTAAGAAAAATAATGATGGGATCCTACGACATGCGTCTGATTCCCCACAGTGGAAGAAGATTGATCTATTGTACCCTGAATTTGGTGAAGAAGTCAGGAATCTAAGACTTGGGCTTTGTACAGACGGGATGAATCCGTACGGGACATTGAGCAGCCAACATAACACTTGGCCAGTCATGCTTGTTATATACAATCTTCCTCCCTGGCTGTGTATGAAAAATAAGTACGTAATGCTGTCGTTGTTGATATCGGGCCCTAAACAACCTGGAAATGACATCGATGTTTATCTTGAACCTCTGATTGATGACTTAAAGAAACTCTGGGGTGAAGGTGTGATGACCTATGATGCTTCACGAAGAGAGACATTTCGTTTGCATGCTATGTTGTTTTGCACTATTAATGACTTTCCAGCATATGGGAATTTGTCTAGATATAGTGTCAAAGGAGCTAAAGTGTGTCCTATATGTGAAGAGAACACTGATTCAACAAGACTAAAACATGGTGTTAAGACTGTATATCTCGGTCAACGAAGGTTTCTTCCAAAATTCCATCCGTATCGTAGGAAGCGCAAAGCATTCAATGGATTGAATGAGGAACGGAGTGCACCTAAACCTATACCATAGGAGGTTGTTTATGAAAGAGTAAAAGACTTTGTCAATGAATTTGGTAAGAGATCACAATGTACTATTGCCACACGGAGTGACAAATCTTTATTCAAGAAGAAGTCAATATTTTGGGATCTTCCTTATTGGAGTTCTTTGACAGTCAGACATTGTATCGATGTCATGCACGTTGAGAAAAATGTCTGTGATAGTGTCATTGGTACTTTGTTGAATATACCAGGTAAGACTAAAGATGGGATAAAATCCAGACTGGACCTACGTGAAATGGGAATAAGGTCAGAATTAACAGAATTTTGTGAAATGGGAAATCGGAGAACATACTTACCTCCCGCTTGTTACACATTGTCTAGAAAGGAGAAGAAAGTTTTTTGTGAATGTTTGGTAAATGTTAAGGTGCCACAGGGTTACTCATCCAACATCCGTAGATTGGTATCAATGAAAGATCTGAAGTTGATAGGTCTTAAATCTCATGATTGTCACACTCTAATGCAACAAATATTGCATGTGGCAATTAGATCTATATTGATGAAGCATGTAAGGTTTGCAATCACCAGAATTTGTTTCTTTTTCAACAGTCTGTGCAACAAAGTTATTGACCCTGATACTCTCGATAAATTGCAAAGAGAAGTGGTTGTTACCCTATGTCAGCTTGAGATGTATTTTCCTCCGTCGTTCTTTGATATCATGGTACATCTTGTTGTCCACTTGACTAGGGAAGTGAAAATGTTGGGACCAGTTTTCTTGCATTGGATGTATCCCTTTGAACGATACATGAGCATTTTTAAAAGTGATGTTCGAAACCGTTATCGGACTAAAGGGAGTATTATCGAGGGTTATGTGGCGAGAGAGGTTATGGATTTTTGCAATGACTTTCTCAGTGGTAATGACACTCCTGATAATGACAAGAATATTGACGAGCAATTTGTCAAAGGAATTTTGGGATCACGTGTGAAAGTAATCAACCGTGATCTGTTGGAACAAGGTCACTTGTATATTTTACACAACATGGACGAAGTGAACGTTTATATCGAGGAACATACCAATTTCATCAAGAGACAATCTCCTCGAGCCAATACAATGTGGCTTGCTAGAGAGCATAACAAGACATTTATTAAGTGGTTTGAAAATAAAGTCTTACATCAACTATCTCAAACACCAGATGATATTACTGAAACTATCAAATGCCTCGCCTTTAAACCAAAATTGACTGTTATGTCTTATGAAGGGTATGACATTAATGGATTCACATATTACACAAAGCGCCAAGATGATAAGAGTGTCGTCCAAAATAGTGGGGTCACCCTTCAAGCATTGACTATGTTTTTTGCAAGTGCAAAGGATAAGAGTCCACGTGAAGCTAAAATGTCATATTACGGTGTCATTGAAGACATATGGGAGTTTGACTACATAGATTTCATAATTCCGCTTTTCAAATGTAATTGGGTTGATAACACCAAAGGAGTTATAGTGGATGAATTGGGTTTCACTTTAGTGAACTTTGAAAAGATTGGCGAGAAGGATGAACCATTCATATTGGCATCACATGCGAAACAAGTATTTTATATCGATGATCCTGCAAATGATAAATGGTCGGTTGTTCTTCATGGTAAAAGACAGTTCATTAAAGATCCTATAGATGAAGAACAGTACTATGATAAGTATGATGACTCCAGTCCATTCTCAGTTGGGTTGCCAACACCAGCAAATATTGAAGCTAATGATGACTTGTATGTGCGCGGAGATCACAATGAAGGATTGTTAATTGATAAAAAATCGCAATATTAGAGGCATGTTTATACAATGTTTTTTTATATGTTTTATTTTTCTGAATGTGAACTTTACAATATGAATGTGAACTTTACAATGTGAATGTGAACTTTACAATGTGAATTTTACAATGTGAATTACTTTATAATGTGAACTTTACAATGTGAATGTGAACTTTACAATGTGAATTTTACAATGTGAATTACTTTATAATGTGAACTTTACAATGTGAATTACTTTACAATGTGAATGTGAACTTTACAATGTGAGCTTTACAATTTGAATTACTTTACAATGTAAACTTTACAATGTGAATGTGAATTTTCAGATGGCTGAGCATTCTCCTGATGACCGTGCTGATGATTACCGTGAGGGTGAGGACATCAATGCGCCGCCTCACAATGTAAGTTTTAAAAATATATCATATATTTATATCTATATGTCCATTTATAGTTATATCTTGTAAATGTGTTTATTTTGTCAAATTTTAGGTTGATGATGCATATGTACCATCTGAAGCACTTGAGGCACTTGATCAGCAACACCAAAAAGTTGACAGGAGAAGGGGCATCACTATGATGAAGAAGTTAATAGCGCAAAAGGGCAATGGACCCAAACTTGTTGTGGATTTTGATAATGCAGGAAATGCATCTGGTGTGAATCGCAATTCATTTGTTTCATATCTTGGGTATGTTACTCGTAGCCATTGTGGTTGTAAGATAGATTCTTGGCATAAAGTTTCTAAGGAGAAGAAAGACGTAATATGGAAGGATTTATGCGTGAGTTATTATTAATTTGCAATTATATTTTGTAGATTACTATTTTTTTGGATACTAGTTAATAGCAATTCTAATTTGCAGAGTATATTTGAATTGGATGAAAAGTTGCATCGTAAATACGTGATGCAACGCTGTGGGAGAGTCCTAAGGAACTATAGGACAAATCTCACCCGAGAATACATAAAAGAAGCTGATAAGAGGAAGAAGACAACCACTGAACAGTGGAACTTCCTGGACAAAGAAGAATGGGACGCATTTGTTGCTTCAAGACAAACAGATGAATTCAAGGTATTAGGCGTCAGATCTAGGAACCTCCAATTGTCACAAAAATTTGACCATAGCTTCCTTACCTCTCAAGGTACATTCTACTCCAATTTGGTGACGAAACTCAGCTATGTACTCATTCAATTAAATACTCCAAAAAGACACAAACTTAGGGACATTAACCATTATATCAACCTCAATTAACACTCAAACTTTACCAAAATACTTGGAACTTTCATTATAACTCAATATATGAATTATAATATGTTATTGGAGATTTAAGGATTCTAAAAGTCCACTCCATCACATGTTGAATGTATTTCCATGTTATAGCCTTAATGTTTCCTTTTTGTAAGAACAATGATGAGAATGTTTATCACTTAAAGTTTGTGTGATTGATTATATTGTTGTTATGTATGCACGTTTCATGTAATGCCCCCTTGAGTGCATGAATTATGGATAACTCAATGTTTCTTCTGCTATGTGCATGTTTGTACTTAAGGAGGGTGTTATAGAATGGTATCAAAGAAACATTAGAGTTGGCCACCATATGAATTCTCATGTTCTTTTGTAAGATCACCCTATGGGAAGCCAAGTGAGAATAGAGTACATATTCAAAAAGATAAGTAGTAGCCCTATGCATAGAAAAAGTAAGTGAAAGATATTAGAAATCAAAGCATATATCTAGATAGGAGACAGAAGCTTAGATAAGGATTACGGTTATGTGCCTAGATGTTTTTAAATTTTATGTTGACACTATAGTTGTATATAGAATTCTCTCTCTTTTTCCAAAATGTTTGTGGTATGGGACACATACTTATGTGGTTTTACATAGAGAACATAATCATGCTTGTCTTGTCCTTTCAAGTGCATGTGGTATGGGGCATGTGTACGATGGAGGTGCTAAGACAAGTGTCATAAGACATGTCACCTCTAGATATATGACCGAATGACATGTATCCAAAGTGGACAGAAAACAAGAGCTGACATTAAAAGTTTAAGACATATAGTTACCTAAACCTAATCACATACGTAGTAAGACCAAGACTGCATATAAAGGGTAGATATTTTGACATATATAAGTGAGCCACTTTTTAAGTGAACCAGAACCCTAATCTAGACCTAGAAAGGAGGTAAGATAGAGTCTTTTCTATGATAGATGGTTAAGGTATAATTTAGATTCCCAGCTTCATTAATGCTATATGGACATGTTTTCTTGATAATGATAGCCATGAAAATTTCGCACTATGAGTATGCAAATGAGGTATTAAGAAAATATTAGAGAGATAGTGTCATAGAATATGTGAAACCCTAAGGTGGGTAGACTAATCAAATTTTGAGGATGAAATTTATCCAAGGCGGGTGGAATTGTAACATCCTCATTTTGAAGCACTTTGATATAAATCCCAAGGTACATATTATTCATGGTCACTATTCAATGAATGGGTCAACATGTCTAATATTCATGAGTAGAAGTCACGAATAATTTTTCTATTAATATATTTATTGTAAAAAAAAATACACACAAATTTCCAAGGCTTAACTATATTTGGATTATCACTTATCTAATTCTAAAGATTTATCTTATGTTAATTATAGTAATTATTCTATAAACATTTATAGAAAACAAACTTTTCTATAATGCTCTACACACAAATTAGGTAAGTGGTAGAAGTTTGGAATTATTTGGAGTTTGTTTGATTAGGCAATTAAATCACACAAGATAATGGCAAATTAGATGAGATAATATCAATTTTAGCAATTTCTGTTTCAGTGGGCCTTTTATTGACCGTTGGATGGGGCGGGGGATTGAACTATCTTGAACTCTTGATCCCAGCCGTTCCCCCAGTTATCTCCTACCTCGGGTTTCTTAGGGACAGAACCCGTCCCCAATCAAACTCGAATATCTTGCTTTCTACTCACGCATTTTGGAAACGAACTTCACCAACGACTTCGGGAGACTTCCCCGCCTCTTTTAAGCCCCTATTTGAACCCTAGTTTTCACCCAGCAGAAAACACCCAAAAACCGCTGCTGTTCTCCTTCCGCTTCGCTGTCATTGGTGGATATAGAGCATCCATCTCGGCTCTGAGAGCATCCAAATTGATCAAGAGGATATCCCTGAGGGTTCCTCATCCCTCAATTCGTCTCCTTCACCCCCATGGTAGACCCCCCATCACCATCTTCAACCTCTAGTCATCCACTGTCTCTCTTCACCTATGAACCACCTCCGAAAAATTCCTGACATCCTTACTATATCCAAGGCTCCATCAACTCGAGCCAAGGTTTCTTTTGGACCACGAAGCAGTGAGGCGGCCAGTGGAAAAAACCGTCGTCGACTTCCCAATATGGAGTTTCTGCTGAGAAGCTCCTGACGTGCAAAGCTTGAGAGAGGACTTGAGGAAGTCTGTCACTAACGGCTGAAGCTTCTTCATTGCGTGAGGCCATCGCAGAAGGTATACCTGCGTAATACCCATGACTTACTGATTGGTATGATTCCTGCTTGATGACGGTCCCCAGCCCCAATTTACCATGGTTTTGATTGTACGAACCGTACTGTGACTTCGTGATGATCTAAATAATGATTCAGTAGTAGGTTTGGAAGGACGTGACCCCTCTTTTTCTCTCTTTCACCTTGCTTGGTGTTCTTCCCCTGTTTTAATTTTGGCGCACAGGCATGGCGGGATGCAAACCCTTCCAAAATTACAGCTGTAGATTGCTATCACCAGCAGAGAGAGAGAGAGAGAGAGAGAGAGAGAGAGAGAGTGAGATCAGGTAGGGGTCCGGTTCCGCGCGGGGGGGCAGAGAGAGATAGAGAGAGTGCGAGATCAGGTAGGGGTCCGGTTCCGCGCGGGGGGCAGAGAGAGAGAGAGTGTGTGAGATCAGGTAGGGGGCCGGTTCCGCGGGGGGGCGAGAGAGCGAGCTGAAAATCAGTTGTATATTGATCCCTCGCCAAGCCCCCAAACTGACATTCGTTGACATGTCATTCAGTCCCACGGTTCAGGACTATGCAGATTATCGGGTGGTCATGGTCACCCGCTGAGTGGGGGCAAAAGTATACCACCGCCATGGGTGGAATGGATTGGAGAACCGTATTTTCAATTTTGAAATGGTATGGTTTGGTAATGGACCGGGTGACTGAATAAGTGGTCCATTGCCATCCCTAGGCGGCATACCAAGGTTAAAGATCTGGCCTGTGTATCTTCGGTTGCACCTGGCTCGAGATCAAAGCCTGGTTTTCGTTATGGTAGTGGTCGTGTTCTCAAGGCTGGAGCATAGTAGTGCTCATCTATGTTACTTCTTTGTTAACATGAATTCTAGTTATTAATAATGATGTTAAGATATAATGCTATCTTATGAGTAATCCTATATATGGAGAATTTATGTAATAAGAACATAGAGGTAATTTGTTTATATGTATATTAAGAGGATTTGGATCATAAACATATATGGACATCCCTTTCATTTATGAAGAGAACTCAAACATGAATCCTAATATCTTCACTGTTACGTATAAAGGTTAGTATAAATGAACTCTAAATCAATGCTAAAGAAAGATGAGAATATATGAAGGTGACCAAAACCCTAACCCTAACTCATATAAGTCTACCACTACATAGGGTAAGATAATGCACCCTAATATTCACTATAACACATGAGTATGATCCTAGATTTCACTCAAGAGTCAAATACATGCACTAAGAAACCCCAATCGAGAATCCTAATGACCTTAGAAGTCTAGACTTTATGAAAAGTCATGAAGACTGATAGATCCTTTGGTTTTCAGGATAAGGTTAGGAGAAAGGCTTGAGGCAGATAAAACTTGGATTATGACAAGTAAGTGGGCCATGTCCTTTGAATTCATGTTATCTAATTATCCTTCCCAGAATAATCCATTAGACACATGGTTTAATGTTCATACATAGATTACTACTTTGCAGTACAATAGAATTTGTACCACAAATAGCTGGTGTTTAGATCATGTAAAGTATATGTTTCAAGTTGCCATTCATGCAACAAATGTTAGAAATCGTTATGTGAATCATCAGTACTCAGAATATATGATTAGAATTTATTCTAGTATGTCAATTCCTTGTTATCATTTGTAAATTAGAATATCAGACCAGACAAAGTATCTAGAATTCAGATTTGTCAAATTTATTTACTAACTGAGATTTAGAATTCAGAATAGAATTATTAGAAGTTAGAATGAAAATATCAGAAAGCTTTTAGTTCCTCATTGTTATACCAAAATACAGATTTATCATTTACAATGTCAAAATAGAATTTAGAATGCAGATTGCAAGAATAGAATGTATACTTCAAAATTCATCTCAAATAGTTGAGATACAGAATCATAATAGAAACAAAATCAAAATAGAATCAGAATCAGAAATAAAACTTAAAAAAAGAATAGAATATGACATCAGAACATGATTTATATATTATATAATTTCTCACAAAATAGAAGTATTGTACACAGAACAAAATGATTTTATGCCATAGAAGGTGCATTGCACCATAGAAGGCACTCTGTGCCACATAACAAAAGACACCTCAATGTCACGAGAAGGCATTTATGCCATAGAAGGTGTGTTACAACATAGAAGGCACATAGTGTCACAGAAGAGGTCTTATTGTATAATAGTGGACACTAAAAGATAAAATATTTAAATAAAAGATGCAAATGAAGATCCTTATTATAGTAGTAGATGACAAGTTTCTCATAATACATTTATTTCCTTTATGTTATAGAATCCAGTGCCACTTACTCTAACCAAGATTTCCCTTTGTACATGTCTAGGGACGGGATGTCTGCAGGTGAGAAAGAACAACAGAAGTAGCACACATAAAATTGGAGCACAAAGATAGAGTAGGATAAGATCTAATGGGGTGCCAACTATAAGATAGTCCTCATATTTATAGATTCCGCTATATGTTTACAATGTTTAGAACTTAGATTATAGACATTGTCTCAAGATGTTGAATGAATTTCCATGTTATAACCTTAATGTTTCCTTTTTGTAAGAACAATGATGAGAATGTTTATCACTTAAAGTTTGTGTGATTGATTATATTATTGTTATGTATGCCAGTTTCATGTAAAGCCCCCCTTGAGTGCATAAGTTATGGATATCTCAGTGTTGCTTCCGCTATATGCATGTGTATAATTAAGGAGGGTGTTACACCAGTCAATTAATTGTATTATCAAGTCGATCGATTGACTTGTGATCAATGACACAAATATTATTTTTGATTAATGTGATTTTTAATGCACATCATTACACATATCATTAATTGTTTGATCTAGTCAAAGTAGTTGTTTTGAATCTTTATTTGACCCAGTCAAACTGTTCGATTCCAAAAGTAAACTAGTCAGTCGACTGGACATTCAAGTCGATTGACTAGCACCAGTCGACCGACTAGCTTACCACTCAATTGATTGGTCACTTTAGTCAACTAGTGTTGTTTAATATGATTACCTAAATACTTTTAGTAACCAAGTTCAATCTTATCCATGAACAAATTCCTATTCCAAGTGTATCATATGTGTGTGACCGTATAGATCCCATATTACGCTTGCAGTAAAATCCATAACTATTATGACTACACAAGCAATGAGTGGTATTTAGAAACACATCATTGCTACCCAAGTAATTGGAAAGTTAGCAAATGGCTTTAACATATAATCCACAATCGGTCTTACCATGATCATATATTTCCTTTGTCTTTGATATTTAGATTGAATGTGAGGCATGGAAATGTCTCCTCTTAATACTCAGTCTACGTTCTTGGATCAGAGAAGACTGTAGAGACACATGTGAATTCAAATATCACATATTGACTCACATGAGAATGGCCATACATTTCTCAGTCTGGCTTTTCAAGGGCTCAGGATATCACACTCTCAATAGGAGGGACAAATCCCATCTACATCACTCACACTAAATCCCCATGTGTCACAACATACCCAAGCATCATCTTTATGGAAACCTTTATTCAAGGTCATGTTGAATGGTGTCAAAGTTCATCGAACGATATGTGATGTGTGTTGTAACTTCAGGTCTAAGAACCACATTCACCTCTATCACTTTGAGAGCTGATTCTGACTACCATTCCATGTTTTCCATTTATCACTCAATGTGGGTCTGTCCGATACAATATTATCTAGCACATACCAATGTGCTTGACTTGATATCAAATATCACTACTACAGAAACAACATTTAGTGTCGCTTTACTGGGCGTCAGTTATTAAGATAATCCGATGCCTATATTAGTCAATGCCGGATATTTAGGGAAACCGACGTCTATCGTCGAAGACCAGCCAGACACGGGTACCACTTTCTATTCAGCGTCGGCTGGATATAACAAACCGACGCCTAAAATTGCCCGCGAAATTCAAATTTCGAGCGAAAAAAATTTGCATCACATACAGCATCGGTGTTTTCCGTAATCACCGACGCCTATACTAGAAGGATATTTCCGCAAAAAGTTCCGCTTTTGGTGTCGGTCAATCCTTTTATAACCGACGCTGATAATATTTCCCGCCAAATAAGATTGTCTAATTTGGACGTCGACTTTTTCCTATCAACCGACGCTTGTCTGAATCGACGTCGGTTAGCTACAGAACAACCGACACTGTTTGCTATGGCATCAATTTTTCGTAATGACCGACATCGATTGTTTACTAATTAGCACCCCGCGAAGCAGCCTCTTCCCCTTTCTCTATTTCACTGCAATCTAGCGTTGATCGATTTTAGGTCTGGCGATTTCGGTGAGCAAGCACCCGCCGCCGCCACTCCTTCCCCCTGCTTGGCGATTCCGGTGAGCAAGCACCCGCCGCCGCCGCCGCTCCTTCCCCCTGTTTGCTTTGGCGATTCCAGTGCCGACACTGTCTCCTGGTTGCCACCGACACACCTCCTAGTCGCCCGACCGCTCACCTTCACCGACGCTCTGCTCTCTCCTCACCGACGCTCTTCTCCTGGTCACCCGCTCACCTGGTACCCTTCTTCTTCCTCTTCCTGCTTAGACAATAGGGTTTCTCCGGCTTGCTCCTTGCTCCTGCACCTGCCCCCCTACCCCTCTTCATGCTTTTTCCTGCTCTTCTCATTTTTCATTGAGTTGTAGATGCATCAAAATAGTTCCTACTTCATATAAGCTCTTTATGTATGTACTGCTGCACCCATTTATATCTTTATGTATGAACTGCTTTATGTATGTGTAACATACCGAAATCTGGACATTTTGCCTTTTGGTCCTCTTTTTCCATCTTTTTCTCTCATTTCTATCCTCTTTGTCTGTTCTATTTATTTTGTGGACAATATGATGGTTTAATGAACATTTGTTCACCTTTGATTCCAATATTTGGGTTTATGCACAAATACCTCAGTAAGACTTTAGATAATGGGCCTAAAATGCAAATTGTACACTAAGCAATAAAAAGAATAAAATAATTCATCCTAGAACTTTCTAGCACTTCCTAGAATAAGAGAAATAAGAGAAAATCCGAATTTGAAATAAAGGAGAAGATAAATGCAATAATTAAAGGTAATATGGGAATTAATGGGTAAAGAAGATAATGAGAAAGATTTTGCACAAAATATTATAATTGGAAACCTATCAGGATAATTTGATACTCAAATTCGTTTCCTTGATCAAAAAGTAACTTAAGGGCCAAGTATCATTTAAAGTGGAACATAATATAAATATTAATGACATTATCAAAAGAAAATAGGAAATATGCCAATAAAGTGAAATAAAATACTAAATGTTCTCAAATCAGAAAAATAACTCCAAATTCGTATTCTAAACACAAAAATAATCTTTTGGGAAAATTTGCATTTAATTTGGTCAATGTTTAATATTTTATTTTATTCAAGAGAGAGAAAATGACTTAAAGACCAAAAATATGAAATATATATTGAGAAAAATTAATTAATGTCAAAAACGTGTTCCTAACATTTATTATTACTTGTAGACCAAGTTTTATATTTTTAGGAAGTTTCTAGATGCCTCTAATAAATTAAAAAGCTAAATAAGTGGTAAAATGTAAATGAATTAAATAAAATAATAAAAGTCTTCAAAAAATATATAAATGTCAAATTCGTGTTGTACATATTAAAATAGACCTTTGGATGAATTTTGAATCAATTTGGAAAATATTTGGTGAGAACGTGAATTTAGGAGAGAGAACATGTGTAAAATATTCAAATCATTAATTAAAATAACTAAACAAATGAAGTTAATAACAAATTCATGTTCCATATATTTTTTTTCCTTGAGAGTGAAGTTGCACATTAATTGATAATTATATGAGTCTCTAATATATTAAGAAAGAGATAATATGAATTACTTTAAAGGAATTAAATAAAATACTTAGAATTCCCAAAAAAGAAAATTGATGTTACAATTGGGATCTACATGTATTAAATAGTATAGGGTTCAAATTTATATTTAACTAGATAATGCTTGCTTTCCCAATTGAATTGGTATTTAAAATCCTAATTATCATAGGCTTTGAAAGTGGTATTTGATTAAAAAAATTACAGTTTTCTTAAAGCAAACGTAAAGCAACACTCCGTTGCTTCCTCTCCCTCACGTTTCCCCCCTTTCAAAACGGGCAACGCCCAACCCTTCCTCTACGTATCCTATTTATATATCTTCCTCCCTTCATTCCTTTTCTCCTCAAACACATGAAGCCCTAGCCGCCCAGCCTACTCTCACCTTGCATCCAACCATGGCGAGCAACACCAAATAGAGTTGAGAATCATTGGGCAGCGTCACCTCCTCCTCTTCTTCTTTCTCTCCCTGAACGACGCCTGAAACTCGACGCCCAGCAACCCCGACACTGCGTCGGCGTCGTTAACATCTTCACATATGACCTTCGACGTCCAGCAGCCCCCGACGCTGCGTCGGCGTCACTAACAACTGCCCAACCGACGCCTCGACGCTGCGTTAGCATCACTACCACCTGCCCTTCTGACGCCTATCACTGCGATGCCCCGACGCCCTGACGCTGTGATGCCCCGACGCCGACAACACCACTTCCAGAGAAACCCCGACACCAACACACTATGACAGCAGGGCATCGTAGCCACCAAGTGCAACATCGTCGACCTTGACAATGACGTTGTCATTCGCAACCGCTAGATCTGCAAGACCATGATGTTTGCAAACACCTCCATTCAACCTGACGATGGTGACTCATTACATGTTGCTTCTTCCTCGGTCACATGATCATAGAGAACGTGATGATGTGTTTGGGTCCCCATCTCGTTGTGAATCAACCCGACGTGCAACCCCCATGGTAACTCTAGACATGTAAGCCTTCATTTCATTTTCAATAGTTTTGTTTTAGAAAATAAATTATAAAGATGGGATAAGTATGGAGTAAGGATAATCTAGTTATTTAAAACCATAACATGAACTAGTCAATTATCTTACCTATCAACTTTGTTGTATACAAATGTAAATATTAGATTGCATGAAATCAAACCTGTAATGATACGTTAAAGTGGAAACTTGATATTAAATAAAAGATGTTGTATAAGAACCGGGTGGATTGATTTCCAATATGATTAATGAATCACCCTAATTGCTTATTGTATACTTACCAAACTCTAAGAATCATTAATGGTGTATCCTTGTGTTAATGTAACCTTTACATTAGAAATCATATATATATATATATATATATATATATATATATATATATATATATATATGTATAGGTGCATTACATGATAATTAGAAATACATATGGATCTAGGGAACACTCTCATCTAAATTAATCCAAGGGAACTTGAAATCTGTATAAGAATTCATCTAATGATATAATGTAAAAAAAAGATAATAATGTGTAAAGGAATATACTTTTATAAACATATATCTAGACGACATGTTAGTTGGATCAAATCATGTGTATATTAGTGAACCTAATAAATATTCATATAGAATATACTTACACCAATAAACATGGTAAGCATGATGTTAGGAATAATATGGTCTCACATCATTACACCTATTTTGGCAACATATATATTATTATACACATATATATGAGTTACATAAACTTATGTGAATAAATATTGGTAACTAGAACTAAGATAGATATGTAAAGCATCACATATTATCTCAACAAATATTAAAATCATAAACCCTAACATGACATTACATGATCGGGAATTGAGTAATAATAATGTAAAAATATAACATGAATGAATATGTTCACTTTGACTTGGCTAATATACATAATGTGTTTTTAGGATGAAAAGTTGACTTTGTGGACCAAAGTATACTATTCAAGTTAACCTTTATGTGTGAAAAGAGGTATGTGTAATTCCTATTTATGTATGTGTTTTGTATGTGCATCTACTCTTCAGTTGGGAAAACTTTATACCAATACCTATAATTCCTAATGAGGCTTAATTTGACCTTAATCCTTGATCCTTGAAACCTAAATTGTTTATTGCCTCAAAATTAGTTGTAGTATTATCTTGTTTGGGTATTCATACCCCACTGCCATGTTACAAAATCTTTTGCTTAATCTTGCCATAACTCTTTTGATAGCATGTAATTAAATGTTCTATTTAATTATAAAGTAGTGGTACTTATGTACAACCACCCATAGAGGGCATGTATATAATCGCCCTAGGGGAATGTTTATAATTCTCCCCATTAAAATTTATAGGTGACTGGGAATGTCTTATTCTCCCCTCACCTAAGGTTAGAGGTCCGGTAGGTGCCTCAACCCTACTTAGTTAGGTAGACATATTAATTTACATGCAAATACTTTATTTACTTTTCTTATTGGCAAGTTTCCTTAATTAAAGCCTCATACTCTTGATGTCTCATCTTATGATGAACCATATCCTGCTTTTACATACTTTTCTTATCTTACTGCTTTAGTATAGTTTAGTGACACATACTTTTATTTTTCCTTCCCTTTTTGCTGGGTGCCTTCCCAACCACCCAGATGTGGAGCAAGGTGATGAATAGGTCTTGAAGATCTTAGCTTGGCTTGGACTTAGCTGATGGATATGTTGCTTGGAGACAAAAGTGGAGTAGTCTAGTTTCCCTCTACTTAGATCCTCTTTTTTGTATAAAGCATGTACACCCATATTGGGGAAATTTTTATGTACACTTTATTTAAACTGAATATAGTCAAAAAAAAATTATCTTCCGCTGCTATTTCAATTGGATTTTGTTTACCATTGTTATTAGTAGAGAGGTGGATTTATCCCACTCTTTACAGTATGAACTGCTGCACCTACATTACATATTTATCATTTGCACATACATTGATGCTCTACTATGAACTCAACCACTAATATTTATTGATACATTATACTTGTACCTATACATACATTCATACCTTAGTTTTTCTTGTATTGTTATGCATTCAACTAATGTATTATCTATGTAGATGTACTTTGTAGTTTTCAATACATATAATGGTATAATGTACATATCATGTACTGCCTACTACTAATGTTATGCGTTCAACTAATGTATTATCTATGCATATTCTATACTATGTTTCAGGAATTAATTGATCATCTACTGCTGCCCGCCGTCTCCCTACCCGTCGCCTACTCACCTGCTTGCCTGCCTACTCGCCTACCCTCCATCTCACCCTCTCTCCCTACTGACGCTCAAACAGAGGTAATTGATCTAGCTTGCTTACATTCCTTGTAATGCCATCTTTTATGTGCTATGACCCACTAGTCACCTTTAGAGTATTAAAATGATGCAACCTATACACTTGTTAAATTTGAATTTATAAATCCTATGAAATGATATCACCCCACAAAATCAGTAGTCACTATTATGTCTTGTACACTCTAGAATCAAGATCTAATACTCTTATGCCCATTCTAGTGGATTATTATGACCTATGATGACCTAACATGAAACCATGCTCTTAATGATATGATTTTGTTGGCCTAGAAACCTGTCCAAGATTTACTCATTAGGAGTAAATCTTGGATAGTCCCCAGTTTGGGACTGTTCTTGAACACCTAATCTCACTTAGGATGTAAGTGTATAATGTGTATTGGGTTTTCGAGAAAATTTCGGCAGCATTTCCCCGTTTGTTCTCTAAGGTTGTCAAAATTTTCTCGAAACCCAATACATATTATACACTTACTAGTTAGGTTAGGTGTTCAAGGATGGGATAGGTGGTACACATTTATTATATATAAGAATGACATCACATGTATTTTTTAACCGTAGACCCTAATCTTGTCCTAATATATACTTATTTTCTCTTTGATCATAGAATGGATAGATCATGGATGTCCATTAGCAATTGCTGCACCCCAGAGTTTATATCTGGTCTTGATCAGTTTATTAGATTTTCCGAGGAACATAGGAAAGAACCTGGAGATAGGTTGTACTGTCCATGTAGGCATTGCGGTAACAACTTGAAAGTCAACACTGGTGACGAAATCAAAAGTCATGTCATGTGCAACGGGATTGTACAAGTCTATACAGAATGGCACTGGCATGGAGAGATTTCAAACTCAAAATCAGTGGATGTCAATAGCAGTGCTTGGGTGGAAGAAGAAATTGCCTCCGATGACGTAGATGTGAACAAACAAGTTCCAGTAGACATTGTTGATGCGATGTTGGATAGTTGTAGGGTAGAGCACACCGATCCACCTCCTATCTTTACAAACATTGTGCATGATGCTGAGATACCGTTATACATAGGCTGTGCTAAGTTTACGAAGCTTAGCGCTGTGTTGAGATTGTATAAGTTGAAAGCTAACAATAGATGGAGTGACAAAAGCTTCACTTCATTGTTGACTTTGTTGAAAGAAATGCTTCCTGAAGGAAACGAGCTGCCAATCTCAACATACCGGGTAAAGAAATTGTTGTACCCAATGGGAATGGAGGCCAAGAAGATACATGCATTCCCGAATGATTGTGTATTATTTCAAAAGGACTATGTGGATTTGAAAGATTGTCCAAAATGTGGTGCGTCACGGTATAAATTGATGACTTCGGGGGAGTCCAAAACTGGTTCTCATGCCAAGGTGATATGGTATCTACCTATAATATCACGGTTTCAACACTTGTTTGCAAATCCGAAAGATGTGAAGAATTTGAGGTGGCATGCAGATGTTAAGAAAAATAATGATGGGATCCTACGACATGCGTCTGATTCCCCACAGTGGAAGAAGATTGATCTATTGTACCCCAAATTTGGTGAAGAAGATAGGAATCTAAGACTTGGGCTTTGTACAAATGGGACGAATCCTTACGGGATATTGAGCAGCCAACATAGCACTTGTCCAATCATGCTTATTATATACAATCTTCCTCCCTGGCTGTGTATGAAAAATAAGTACATTATGCTGTCGTTGTTGATATCGGGCCCTAAATAACCCGGAAATGATATCGATGTTTATCTTGAACCTATGATTGATGACTTAAAGAAACTTTGGGCTGAAGGTGTGATGACCTATGATGCTTCAAGAAGAGAGATATTTCGTTTGCACACTATGTTGTTTTGCACTATTAATGACTTTCCAACATACATGAATTTGTTTGGATATAGTGTCAAAGGAGCTAAAGCGTGTCCTATATGTGAAGAAAACACTGATTCAATAAGACTAAAACATGGCGGCAAGACTGTATATCGTGGTCATCGAAGGTTTCTTTCAAAATTCCATCCGTATCGAAGGAAGCACAAAGCATTCAATGGATGGAATGATGAACGGAGTGCACCTAAACCTATACCAGGGGATGTTGTTTATGAAAGAGTAAAAGACATTGTCAATGAATTTGGTAAGGAATCACAATGTACTATGGCCACACGGAGTGACAATTCTTCATTCAAGAAGAAGTCAATATTTTGGGATCTTCCTTATTGGAGTTCTTTGACAGTCAGACATTGTATCGATGTAATGTACGTTGAGAAAAATGTCTGTGATAGCATCATTGGTACTCTATTAAATATACCAGGTAAGGCTAAAGATGGGATAAAATACAGACTAGACCTACGTGAAATAGGAATAAGGTCATAATTAATAGAATTATGTGAAATGGGTAATAAAAGAACATACTTACCTCTCGCTTGTTACACGTTGTCTAGAAAGGAGAAGAAAGCTTTTTGTGAATGCTTGGTAAATGTTAAGGTGCCACAGGGTTACTCATCTAACATCCATAGATTGGTATCAATGAAGGATCTGAAGTTGATAGGTCTTAAATCTCATGATTGTCACACTCTAATGCAACAAATATTGCCCGTGGCAATTCGATCTATATTACCGAAGCATGTAAGATTTGAAATCACCAGACTTTGTTTCTTTTTCAATAGTCTATGCAGCAAAGTTATTGACCCTGATACTCTCGATAATTTGCAAAGAGAAGTGGTTGTTACCCTATGTCAGCTTGAGATGCATTTCCCTCCTTCGTTCTTTGATATCATGGTACATCTTGTTGTCCACTTGACTAGGGAAGTGAAAATGTTAGGACCAGTTTTCTTGCATTGGATGTATCCCTTTGAACGATACATGAGCATTTTTAAAGGTGATGTTCGAAACCGTTATCGGCCTGAACGAAGTATTATTGAAGGTTATGTGGTGAGAGAGGTTATGGATTTTTGCAATGACTTTATGAGTGGTAATAACACTCCTGTTAATGACAAGAATATTGAGGAGGGCAAAGGAATTTTGGGATCACGGGTGAAAGTAATCAGCCATGAGTAGTTGGAACAAGGTCACTTGTATATTTTACACAACATGGATGAAGTGAGTGTTTATATCGAGGAACATACCAATTTCATCAAGAGAAAACATCCTCAAGCAAGTTCAATGTGGCTTGCTAGAGAGCATAACAAGACTTTTACTAAGTGGTTTGAAGATAAAGTCTTAAATCAACTATCTCAAACACCAAATGATATTACGGAAACTATCAAATGCCTCACCTTTAAACCAAAACCGAATATTATGTCTTATGAAGGGTTTGAAATTAATGGGTTTACATATTACACAAAGCGCCAAGATGATAAGAGTTTCGTCCAAAACAGTGGGGTCACTCTTCAAGCGTCGACTATGTATTTTGCAAGTGCAAAGGATAAGAGTCCACGTGAAACTAAAATGTCATATTACAGTGTCATTGAAGACATATGGGAATTTGACTACATAGATTTCAGAATTCCGCTCTTTAAATGTAATTGGGTTGATAACACCAAAGGAGTTATAGTGGATGAATTGGGTTTCACTTTAGTGAACTTTGAAAAGATTGGCGAGAAGGGTGAACCATTCATATTGGCATCACAGGCGAAACAAATATTCTATATCGATGATCCTGCAAATGATAAATGGTCGGTTGTTCTTCATGGTAAAAGACAGTTCATTGAAGATCCTATAGATGAAGAAGAGTACTATGATAAATATGATGACTCCAGTCCATTCTCAGTTGGGTTGCCAACTCCACAAAATATTGAAGCTAATGATGACTTATATGTGCGCAGAGATCACAATGAAGGATTGTTAATTGATAAAAGATCACAATTTTAGAGGCATGCATGTTTATATTTGTTTATTGAAGATAAATGTTTGGTTTTTTAATATCAATATCATTTTCTGATTTGATGTTTCATTATCTTCTAGTTAATACAAATGCTAAACGTTATGGGAGGGTGCTAAGGAACTATAGGACCAATCTCACCCGAGATTACATACGCGATGCTGAGAATAGGTTCTTGATTGATTCCAATTCTAGACATTGATCAGTATTTCATTAAATCTACACTAATATTTTTTGTTTGTATTCTCTTTGAAAAATAAATATAGGAAGAAGGAAGCCACACATCAATGGAACTACTTGGACCCCAAAGACTGGGAGGAGTTTGTTACCCAAAGAAAAGCAGATGAATTCATGGTATTAAGCGCCACTCCCAATTTAATTAATATACATTTTTATGTATTCACCTATTCAAGATTAACCTTTATTGTTACTAACCAAATCAATGTGCTAACTAACTAGGATATCAGCGATGCTCAATGACAACTACATGTTACGACCACACAATGGGTCCAAGAGGATATGCAGGCGTTCGCCAAAGACTACAGGCTATGCAGGATGACCATGACATAGCTATGCAGGATATGTAGGCAACAAGCCATGAAACAACAAAAGAAGCCACAATGAAGAGAAGTAGGATACAAATACAATACATAAAGTGCAACACACACAAGTGCTTCAGATTCATATAACAACATGACAGACTAACACATATAGAGTGCATAACAACAACAACACCGAATTTACATACAACACTAGCTTAGTACATATATAGTGGGACTAAGGTGACGATCCCACATGCTAAAATAGGTTACTGACAACTACATGCTACGACTTGGAGGTCGTGATTCAGCAACCATATGCATTAGCAGGAGGACAAATAGATTTCATACACGGTGAAATCTGTTTGTTCTCCTGCTAATGCATACGGTTGCTGAATCACGACCTCCCAGTCGTAACATGTAGTTGTTGGTAACCTGTTTTAGCAGGTGGGATCATCACCTTAGTCCCACTATATATGTACTAAGCTAGTGTTGTATGTAAATTCGGCGCTGCTGTTGTTATGCACTATATATGTGTTAGTCTGTCATGTTGTTATATGAATCTGAAGCACTTGTGCGTGCTACACTTTATGTATTGTATCTGTATCCTGCTTCTCTTCATTGTGGCTTCTTTTGCTATTTCATGGCTTGCTGCCTATATATCTATATAACCTTTGGCGAATATAGATGTATTTTATTATATGAATCTGAATGTTTCTACATGTGTGAATGTGAGAATTGAAGTCTGAATGTATCAATGTATCTACTTGTGTGAAAAGTATATTTTTTTGATTTTGCAGGTTTGTGGCCTATTTGTTGGCTGATATCAATGGATGTCGTAAACCTGCAGTTCAGTTCAAAAAACTGAACTGCAGGTTCTCATCCTGCTGACCAGCCACAGCAGGCCTGCAAACTGATAATAAAAAAAAATTAAAACTAAGGCGTCAGTTATTTATAGAAAACCGTCATCAAAAAATTACAACGTCGGTTATTGTACAAAACCGCCACCTAATGTGACAAACAACCCGACCGTGTAGGAAAGCACGGCCGTGGTGGAAAATGGTGTCGGTTATTCGTACAAAACCGATGCCGATAGTACTGAACACGGCCGTGCAGGGAAGCATGATCGTGGCGTCTGGGGAATATAGCATCGGTTTTGTTCGGTAAATCGACGCTGAAAGTGTCGTAGATGCTGCCCTTTTTGTGGCGCGAACCCTTTGGGCTTCGACTTACTATACATAACTGACGCCTACAGGTTATATAGGCGTCAGTTATAAAACTGACGCCGAAGAGTTCGACCTTTAGCGGCACCCACATAGGCGTCGCTTGAAAACTGTCGCTAAAAGGGGTTAAACAACCGACGCCAAAGGCATGTTCTGTAGTAGTGTATCATGACTAATGAGACACTATCATCTATCAACACACATTCTATTATTATGTATTATTGTAATGAATTCTTCTTCCACAATAATATCCAACTAGGGACATAACAAGAATGTATGTACTCTTATCATATAAATGATATCATTCTTCTTGTCCTAAACCTGAAGACATATGTACATGATCTCTAGAGGGTCGTGAATGGAGATAATGTAAAACTTATGAAATTTCAAACATAAAGAGGTTAGATTGCAACTTTCTTAAAAAGATAATGCAGTGGAAATGTAAAGCAAGTTGTATGGACAAAGAATGCAAACCACAAGAGACACACGATTTATATTGGTTCCATCAAATGACATAAGTGTACTACTCAATTGATACCAACCAAGAATTTCAACTTGTATCTTATTCCTTTTATCAACCGATACAAAATACATAAATCAACCATGTATTTTGTGGCTCAAGACAACCGTCCTTTTCTAGATCAAGGTGAACTAGGAGTAGATCACAAACTGCCTCCATGTATTGGTTGCATCCTTCTTGCAAGAAGTAGCTCTAACTAGCTTCCTGACATCCTTCTCATAAGAAGTAGTTTGAAGAAATCAAGAACAAGTAACTAGAATGATAAAGGAAGAAGAAGTTACAACTCTCTTAATATTTGCAATATGAAGTTCCCAATGAACAAGTGATGATCAAGTTCTCCATAAGTAATAGGCAAGGCAATATTTGGAGTAGGACACTAGCTTAGATCTAAAGATAGCAGTATGAAATTATAAGCTTTGAGGAAGATAGAATGTAATGGATTTGCTCAAGTGTGTGTCCTAAGTGTTCATAGGCACTCCTATTTATAGGAAAAAGTTAGAAATGATCAATATAGCTGTTGGGAGTGTTTAAACCAATTCAAACTCAAAATTTGTCATTGGGATATCAAAAAACAAGTTGTAATAGATAGAAAATAAATGTTGTAGATTGTATCTCAATCAAAAAAGAGTTCAAAAAAAATAATGTTGGTCCAAAAAGAGTTTGACCAGATGTCAGCCTCTTCACAAAAATTGCAATGACTATTTTATACAATGAATCTTTTTCTAAAATGACTAAATCTTGGTCCAAGAAGTGCTCTCATGAAATGAATTGTTTCCAAGTAAATTTTGACCAAAAAAGAGTCTGTAAAGTCAATTTGAAATTTTAAAAAACATTTGAAATGATTTTTCTATTGGAACCTAACAATCCTAAAGACTTGATGTGAGTGTTGAAAAGGGTTTAGAATATGATACAAATGATCATCACTTGTTCTTACATCATTCCTAACATGAAGTACAAGAAGTATTGATATAAGGTACATTCACAGTACAACTTGATGTAGAATCTTGTCTAAGTTCCTTGATCATATGAAATACTAAATTCACATTGTTAGTAGCATAAATGGGAAATATTTGCATCATCAAAATTAGAGTGGCATATCCAAAAAACCAACAATTTCCCCCTGTTTGATGATGACAAATATTTCCATAAGATAATTTGAAAGTGAAACAATTTCAATCCCATCATACCTTTAAATAGTCAAAATTATCTTCATGGGATCCCCCCTGTTGAACTCAAAAGGGATTTATTCTTACCAATTCTCCCCCTCAATAAGATATTTCCCATAAATAAGATAATTATTTTGAAGAGGGAATACATACTAAATGGACAATATAGATGTTCAAATTGAAACAATGATGCACCAAAAAGAAATTGGATGCATTTCATAAAAGAGTGTATAGCGTATAGAAAAAAAGTCATATTTGATCAAGAAACATTAAAAAGTTGTCTAATTATCAATGGAAGGAATATTAAGTCCTTCATGATAAAAAGATCCCATTATGCATAAATTATTAAAAGAATACTCTAAAACAAAGGTAAGGAATGTTTAGCCCACCGTGATATATATATGCCATAAAAATCACCATTTTGTAATGAATATCTCAATATCAATACAAGGAATGTTAAGTCCCACATGACATGGGGATTTGCCATAAAAATCAAAGACAAAACCAAAACCTGATTCCTCAATCATGTTCAAGGGTTGCTAAGCCCATAAATGATCAGAGAATCCATTAAGAACAAAATGATATCTACAAAAGAATACTCTAAATCAATTGTAAGTGATATTAAGCCCATATTGATACAGAGAAGCCATTAAGAACTTGTTCTTACATTCCTAACAAGTTGTACAAAAAGTAGTAATACAAGGTACATTCATGGTATGACTTGATGGTACATCATTCCTATAACTTGTAAGATCTCTAGAGGGGAGGTGAATAGACATAATGTAAAACTCATGAGATCTCAAGCACAAAGAGGTTAGATTAAATTTGCTTAAAAAGATAATGTAGTGGAAATGTAAATCAAGTTATATGGACAAAGAAGGCAAACCAAAGAGACATGATTTAGAGTGGTTCTATCAAATGATGCCAATCCATTACCAGGCTGATACCAACCAAGATTTTTCACCTATATTTATTCCTTTTATCAACCGATACAAAATAAAAAAAACCACCAACTTCATTGTGGCTCAAGACAACCCTTGTTTTCTAGCTCAAGGATAACCATAAACTTGGAGTAGATCACAATCTGCCTTCACATTTTGGTCACAACCTTCTCATAAGAAGTAACTCCAAGTAGCTTACGGATAACCGTCTCACAAGAAGTAGTTAGAAGCAATGAAAAACAAATAACCAAAATGAGAAAGGAAGAAGAAGTTACATGTAATGACCCACACTTTTGAGTGTTTAAATGACCTCAAAGTCACAAATCATTACTCATAAATTCTGGGATCAGATTCAAGAAATAATTTGGAATAGTAAATAATTTCAATTAATGAAAAAATAGTTACATGTTTGAATAAAAAGATCCTCTAAAGAGTTACATAAATTTTAGAAAGAGTTAACCTGTACTTGTATGATGATATACCATTATATCTAAACCTTCAAGAATAACTTTAGTATCTTCAACATCATTAATCTGTAAACTCATGTCCACAAATAAAGTATACCTGATACCTAAAATGTCGACAAACAAATATATATCAGTATATTTCTATATTCGTACATGGGTTCAAACAATAATCACAAGTACACATATACACAAAAATCTTTATCTTGCATATAAGAACATAAACTTGTTTTCATATTCTAACCCATATCTGGTATACTACCTCATGTGTAATCACTGTCCCTTGGGGGCTTGTGTGCATTACCCTTATGACCACTCTAACCCAGGGTTCAGAATATTTTTATTTACTTTTCATGATACTCATATGAACGTTACAATTTGCAAGAAGTAAATAAACAAGCAAGCAATTTATCTTTCATTCCATCTCATTGAGAAACTTTGACAAACTCAAATTTCGATACATATATCCATAACTTGAACCACATACTTATGCCATTGTAGAAACCATGCAGAATAAATCTCATGTACTTTAAGAGTGTATCCAAACATCCAAGCAACAAAGCATTCATTCTGAAATATACATACTACATATGTGTTACCATGTATTCACCTTACACTAATCAGATCTAGATGCATCCCTACACCAGGGTTTAGGGTTATCTCATGTTTGGATTAAGGATAAGGGTCACAAACCCTAATCCCATCATCTTAAGCATATTAGATTATCCATGATACCTAGATCATATTACTAGCATTAAGATCATAGTAAGATGTCCATATTGGTTTCAAAACCCTAAATCTGCACATTATTTCTCATTTAATTCCACATATGTCACTTTACTATTTGTTCTTTTCATTTGTACCTAAAACGCCGACAAACAATATGCCGGTCAGTATATCGAAATATACTGGTATGTGGGAACAACCAAAAAGTTTGCACATAAGGATAACAATCTAATTATCACAATCAAGTTAATTAACATGCCAATTTACACTTTTCAGTATGACATTCTCCACCGCTTTTGCCCTAACCCTGGCATACCCACCTTAGGGTTCCCTTTGCCAATGACTTAAGGCCACCTTCTCAATCCCGAACTTGGTGCCTGGGGGTCACCCCTCATGGTGCCCACTAGTCATGCAATATCATAGGCCACCGTCTCATTCCCGAGCTTGGTGCCTGGGGTCACCACTCAAGGTGTCCATTGGTCTACCCATCTGGGCCTGACCTTTGGCATCATCCATCAGGGTGGCATGTAGGTGCTAGAATACATACTTCTATTATTAATGTGATAATCATAGTGACTTTATAGTTTGCAAGTATGAACATCCAAACTGATAATTTGCATTCAATGCGGTTAACCATCCGAAAAATCCTCAAGAAACTAAGGCGGTTATTCATAATTAACCACATACCTAATTTGCAGAATCAACAACTCCAAGCAATCAAGTATTCCAAAGTAAATCAAGCAAGCACAATTCAATCCTGAAATTTTCATCCAATATTCTCTATCATCGATCATGGTATTCAAGTCTAAAAGACCTAATCGTACCCTATGGTTACTAGCCCTTTTTAGGGTTTTGACCATAATTAGGGTTTCACTTCCTTTTTACCACTTTTACTTTACTTTTATCAAAATATTCATCAAACCCTAATTATCTCTTTTTATTTTCCATTAAGATCCTAAGATCGTCTTTTAGCAATATGAGTCCATAAGCTCAGATTATAAGTACTTCTCTTTACTTTCCTCTTACTTAGGGTTTCTAAGCATATTAACCATCATATTAGGTTTAAAACCCTAAACTATGCAATTCCATCTTCAAAACAGGTTAAAATCTAACTTTATTATTAAACAAGTTAATCACACTTGAATTAGCCTAATTGCAAGATTAAATATATCTTTTATCAACAATTAGGGTTTCCAACCACAAATTAATACCTTTTCTATCCAAAATATGCACTTTTGCAAAAATATACAGATTTAGGTATCGAAACCATTTTTAACGTATTCCTCATATTTTTTTGATCATTTTTCATGTATTGAGTTCCTTCATCCAAGTTTTCTAGCTCAAGATACGATTTTATCGAGAAATCCCCTTTTTATGGTTTATTTGCTAATTTCTAGAAAATCTAGAACCGCCCGATCCATGGGCCTTGGATCCACTGAGGATCCAACGTCCCAGAAGGAGCGCGCCTTAACTTGTGATCAATAGTGGGCCGAAGGACAAGTTTGTCCTTACCTGTTGTGAAGGCACCGTGAGGCAGTTTGGTAATTGCGTAGGTCACCTTCTTCTACCTCGCGTTTCCCTTCCTGTTCGCGATCCAAGGTTGCCCGAAAGTCAACTCTAGGTCGACTTCATGATCTTGGCTCTCTCAGCAATAGGCGGCGCTTCCTCCTCCTTCGCTAGGAGCCCCCAATCCCTTCTGTGGTCTCAGTTTTGCTAGAGCTGGTCGGAGTCGATGGATCTGCTAGGAAGCTCCTCGACCAGGCCGCCATGGCTGGGAGAGGGGTAACGCGCGACTTGGCACTCGAACTGAAACAAGGATGGTGTTGCGGACTCCGCCAGAGTCCCAAGGCACGGTTACATTGTTAAAGGGAGATATGTACCCCCTTAAATAGCATGTAGCCAAGATGGGTGGTCGGTGGGTGTCTGGTGATTCGGGGATCTTCAGTTACATGTCGAAAGGCCATCAAATCTAGGATTATATGGTGTGAAATTCTATTCCAAATACATTGGGATCCTTTCCATCCTTGCACATTAACAGTAATGAGGGAAAGACCAGATCGAGCAAGATTCCCCCTGATCCTAGTCCTTCTCAAATTGGATGACAAGCAGCCATCATTCGATTGGGGATCAAAGGTGCATATTGCTCGCGATTCAAAAGGAAATGATTTAAAGAAATCGTGACATTTATTATAATTCCAACACTTTAGAGAATTTTGTAAAAGTCATAATTCCCAAACCAAAGATCCAATTGCTCCCAAAGTTTAAGGGAAAGTCCATAATGACTTAATCTACCTCCCTACCAAAATTGGGCTCATTATCTAAAAGGAAACATGCCTTTTCTTTAATTGCAAGATATCACTTAATTATATATATATATCTCACCTATTTTCTCTTTCCCTTGCTATTAAATTACTATTCTGAGTTCCTTGATCCTCAAGGAACCTTAATGGCTCGAAATCCCATCTTGGGAATATACCTTAGCCTTTTACTTATCTTTTATCCATTATTTCCCATATCTTGTTTATTTCTTATTAAAATATATCTTTTGATGATTTCTCTTTATCTTTCTTTTTATTTTCCTCATTGGTATTTCTTTTATTATTAGGAATCCTTGGGATACGAAATTCCACAAAGGATAACTCAATTATACCTCTTTTCACTTGTTTTCCACATATTACCATTATTTTCAATTTATTTCTCGATAAGGAAATATTTAATTGATCTTTTCTTTTATTATTGCATTCTCTATGCCACCTTGGACTCCTTGGAACCCAAGGAACCCAAGAGGCATGGAATCCCTCTTTGGATTTGCCTTCTAGAGGTTTCCACACTTTTCCTTTTTCTCTATTTTCTTATTTACTCGATAATAGTGGAATTTCTTTTATCCTTTCCTTGTTATTGGGCCCAATAGCCAATAAAGCCCACAAATAAATCAACAAGGCTATTTCAAACGAAAATCATGCATTCATTCATTATTTGTTCACTTATCTTTAATTTGAGAAATTAAATTTCTCAGCAAATGAACCCAAAATTGGGGTTGTAACATCCTTCCCCTCTTATGAGAATTTTGCCCTCAAAATTCCATCAAGCAAGCAATCAAATAGGATAAGCCTATCACATGTCCATCATGGCTCCCATGTGGCTTCACCCTTTTCCATGGTGCTTCCCAAGAACCTTAATTATCTCATATTCTTCCATCTGAGTTCTTTCTTACCTTGGTATATCGTACCCTCATAGGTGACTCAGGACATTTCAGCCTCTCAAAAGCTGAATCGGTTCTGGGTTCAGCACATGGCTTGGGTACCGAACATAGTTCTCTAGATCGGACTTATGTAACACATTATACATCATGTTATCCTGAGGGGTAAGGCCAAACACAGCCACATCCACCAATCCATCTCAAATGGATCCCTATATCGGGGACTCAGCTTTCTCAGCTGTAGCATAGAGGGGTCGGATTTTCACATCACATATTCTCCCACAGTGAACTGCATGTCAGTCTGCTTAGCATCTTCTCGGTCACCACTGGGCTCTCTCTCATCCGTGGCACGATCAAAGCGACTTCATCTGCACATACTGAGGTTCTTTTCTGGCCTTCGTGAGGCCTCCTTCACCAACATCATCTTAATGAAGTGGTGACCGACACAACCTCTCTATAAGACTTCTTGCATCCCGATAAAGGCTATGGTGGTTAACATCACATCTTAAGAACTGTCTCTTTGTATCACCCTGAACAAGCACACTTACTCCCATCAGACCCTCTAGTCTGGATCATACTACTTATTAGTTAGGGGTGATAAGCGGTTCTAACATTGAGTTCTTTGTATACCTACTTCCACCTTATGGAAGTGGACCTTTAGGTCATACTCAAGAACTTAGGAACTTGCATCATGGTGTGGTTGAACTATCTTTCTCTCTTGAGTAGTTCAACCAAATATGTCCCTTGATAGCACTCTTCTTTTATCAAGTTATCTAGGTAAGGCGATCTACCATAACCCATATTGCATCTTGACCTTCTGGGTCAAAGGGAGACTTACCACAACATCCATAGTGATGAAATCCTATTCCCTCTCAGGGACTCTTTTATCATCTATATCGATACACTGGGTTACTGGTGTTCATCCTTCACCTCCTGGCTTGCATGACCACATGCTACATGCAACTTTGTTTTAAGCATCCAGAGTGCTACCAACACTTACTATCTTTGTAGTACCAAGGTATATCATGACCTCCTGTATTGTTATGATTCCTCAAGCTTGATACCTCGGAAACCCTAAACCATTCTCAAAAGGGTTTTATTACCTTCCTATCCAAAGAAGTGTTTCTGAGGTTCTATCACCATCCTTTTACTATATCAAGGACTAAACTGGCTAACCAAACAACCATTAACTTGTTCAACATATCTTGTTTCATCTGTGTGTTAGACAAAACACATCCTCTTTCCAAACATAGGGTTAGTCGAACAACCTCAACTTCTTCTAGCTTCCAGCTAAACTAGGCAGCTGTATCTCAACCAGAGCATTTATTAACACTTCTTATCCTTAGGTGTTAGGTAATGTCAAAGACATACACCTCCAAGTATTATACTTATCATCTCATTTCAAACTCTAAGTTTGTCTTCATCAAGAAACTCTGATATCATCCTGATGGTGATCAAACTCAACCTTGTATCACTTGCAAATTCCACATAGCTCATGCTAAAAACATCCTTATAGAATGACTACCTTATCTCTCTTAGTGTTTTTAAACCATTCATGTATCATTCACTCCACTAGGGTATGTTATCATCTCTGTCCTCATACCTCATAGCAATGTTCTAACTCACATCATCTTTATCCTTGGTGTATGGCATGCGTATTGTCCTATCTCTCACTCCCATAACAAGAAGAAATAAGCATTTGGCAGCCGTCCAAATATAGAGTTCTTCCCATTCCAGGAGTAGAGATGGTACATCCCACCTTGCCAGTACACCTTCAAATCTAAGTTGAAACGTGCAACTCATGTCTTTACATCACAAACATCATGATATCAAAATTTCCTTCATGGAAAATTGGTCTCGAACCTACTCGGATCCACACATAATCCTTTGTCATCTCCTCTAGGTCTATAGGGTGCCGATACTTTTGGGGTCATCCCTCTTCCCTCATGCATCTAGAGAGTGCCCTACTCATCTGCCCTTTGGGTCCCATGGGTTTATGAAGGTGATTAATCTCCTGACTCATGGCCCTCAGACAATGATAGCTGTTACCTCCCGACCCTATGGTCATGTGCAACTAGGGAATTAGGAAACTCCTTCTTCCATCGGTCTCATCCCTACCTGACCCTAGGATAGACTTAGGATTCCATTATAGTACATGTCCAACTTAGAACCTTACCCAAGCCTTCATCATCTCTCTCTACATTCTCGACTAACTTTCATCCCTTCATAGGGGTCATGGCAACCTACCTACCCTGGTCAGGCCCCATACCAGTTACCTCCATGGTAACACATACACATGCACTTAGAGATGGTTATCTATGGGTCTAGAGGTTCATTCTCATTCCCATTACTTTCCACTTAGCTTCTCAAGATCCTATGAAACTTCTTTAGGTTACCTCAAAACCAGCAAAACTGGTGTACACCCTACCAAAGGGTCCCTCTCCCAGGATGGGAGGAAACTACAACTCTTGACAACAAGGTCACAACCGTTCTTAGGGTTTACATTCACATGAACATGACTAACCCAACAGCTACTAAGGCACAAGAAGGTCACCTATTAAACCATGCTAGGTCATACTTGTTCTCTTTCCTCAACATTAGGCCAACTTAGTTGTAAGGGGTTCATCAAACCTACCTTTAAATTAAGGGGTTTTCCTTTCCTCTATACATGAAGAGTACCATGCTCAAAACTATAAAGACTCAATTCTCATCATGAGCATTAGGTACACCACTTCCCCTCTTCGTCCAGGAACCCTAGGTTCACTTTTGGATATCCAACTACATGCTCAACCTCTTAACCACAAATCAAGCATGTCCAAGGTATGCCATGTACTCCCATGATCCTTTTATATGAGCAACACCTCAGAGTTGAGTCCTCCTCAAGGACAACCAACCAGGTATAAAGCCCCCACAACTAGTTACTTGAACCTCCTCAGGTCTAAGGCACTCTTTGTCTCATCTCAGTAGGTAAACTCTGATACCATAGGCACATAGGTTACAGAAGCATCATCCTCTCTTTAGGGTTTTGGTTCCTCTAAAGGCAACCAAGATATCATCAGCCTCTAGGAATCCAGCATAAGGCAACCACTATCATCCACTTAGGTCGCATCATTCTTGACTCCCCACTGTTCCTCATATATCGGGGTTTTAGGCTTCCAACCTCCTTGTTGGGTTCTTGCTTTCTCTCTCTAGAGCTAACTCCACATCCATCCGTACCACTAGAGGTCCTCTCTCCATGAAGGCTCATTCTCACATGCATACCCCTAAGTGGGTGAAGCCTATCCATATCTCTTTATGCTTATCTCATAAGCCATCCATCGCGCCCTTCTGGCTAGGGTTTCAACCTACTACCGTACCACTGACGTACTCTGGGTGCATGCTATCCCCTACTTGCATAAGCCATAGGGTTTCTATAGGTCCTTCACTAACCTCATCCATGAAGGAGCTATCCTTCACTCTAACATGCTCGATCCTTCCCAGGGTTGGGTTGCCAAAGGTGCTAGGTCATCCAACCTCTCATGGCTCATAAGGCAATCCAAAAGCAGATCTATCCAAACATCCAGTCAACCATGTCATCTAACTCATCATGTCATCTCTCTCTCTAACCTCCACTTAGGGTTAGGGTTAACATCATCCTTAAAGGATATTCTAGGTCTCTACTTTAATGGAGATCTCTACCTCCAAGACTCACTTTCTCTACTCATCCTCCTTACAAGAAGGTCTAGCCTCAGGTCTATCCTGAGGGCAATGAAAACTTATGTCATACGACCTAAGCATGTATCTATTCTTTTACGCTTACTCTATTAAGCTTATGTCCATGACATCTTATTTACATGTTTTTTATTAATTTGGTGGAGGATTCCTTAATCCTTATCAACCTTATCCATACCTCAGGTGAGGAGAAGAGAGGAAACCCTAATCCTTAAGGTCCTTAATAGAATTCGAGTTGAGAAGGTATGCACAAGATGAGAGAGTCCTAAAGGTATCTTATTTCGAATCATACCCTAAAACTTTGGCCAGGCAGTCACACGAATTTGGGAGTCCTCGTATTCCGACTAGCGGTGCGGAGGAAAATATTGCCAGCCCCCGGTCGTGATCCTTTTCTAGACACCTCTGTCTTTCGGATAATCCTCTAATAACTCCCTTGGGTTCTACAGAATTTGTAAAATTTAATAATTATTAAAGATTAAGTGAGGAACCTATGCTCTGATACCAATTGTAACGACCCCGTCTCCCGGTAACCCCCAATTAAGGGAGACCCGAAGGTCAGAGCCATTATTCAATTAACATGATCAAAGGTTCGACAAATAATCAATAATAATTAATAAACTTTACCAACGAAACTTAAAACTGGTATATAAAAAAAACTTTTCTTACCTTGGAAAAACTGGGATTTCTAAACTTCTATCCATGAAGATGCTAATCTAACTAATCCTCCTGTGCACATTATTTCTCATTTAATTCCACATATGTCACTTTACTATTTGTTCTTTTCATTTGTACCTAAAACACCGACAAACAATACGTCGGCCAGTATATCGAAATATACTGGTATGTGGGAACAACCAACAAGTTTGCACATAAGGATAACAATCTAATTATCACAATCAAGTTAATTAACATGCCAATTCACACTTTTCAGTATGACATTCTCCACCGCTTTTGCCCTAACCCTAGCATACCCACCTTAGGGTTCCCTTTGCCAATGACTTAAGGCCACCTTCTCAATCCCGAGCTTGGTGCCTGGGGGTCACCCCTCATGGTGCCCACTAGTCATGCAATATCATAGGCCACCTTCTCATTCCCGAGCTTGGTGCCTGGGGTCACCACTCAAGGTGTCCATTGGTCTACCCATCTGGGCCTGACCTTTGGCATCATCCATCAGGGTGGCATGTAGGTGCGAGAATACATACTTCTATTATTAATGTGATGATCAGAGTGACTTTATAGTTTGCAAGTATGAACATCCAAACTGATAATTTGCATTCAATGCGGTTAACCATCCAGAAAATCCTCGGGAAACTAAGGCAGTTATTCATAATTAACCACATACCTGATTTGCAGAATCAACAACTCCGAGCAATCAAGTATTCCAAAGTAAATCAAGCAAGCACAATTCAATCCTGAAATTTTCATCCAATATTCTCTATCATCGATCATGGTATTCAAGTCCATAAGACCTAATCGTGCCCTAGGGTTACTATCCCTTTTTAGGGTTTCGACCATAATTAGGGTTTCACTTCCTTTTTACCACTTTTACTTTACTTTTATCAAAATATCCATCAAACCCTAATTATCTCTTTTTATTTTCCATTAAGATCCAAAGATCGTCTTTTAGCAATATGAAACCATAATCTCAGATTATAAGTACTTCTCTTTACTTTCCTCTTACTTAGGGTTTCTAAGCATATTAACCATCATATTAGGTTTAAAACCCTAAACTATGCAATTCCATCTTCAAAACAGGTTAAAATCTAACTTTATTCTTAAACAAGTCAACCACACTTGAATTAACCTAATTGCAAGATTAAATATATCTTTTATCAACAATTTGGGTTTCCAACCAAAAATTAATACCTTTTCTATCCAAAATATGCACTATTGCAAAAATATATAGATTTAGGTATCGAAACCATTTTTAACGTATTCCTCATATTTTTCTGATCATTTTTCATGTATTGAGTTCCTTCATCCAAGTTTTCTAGCTCAAGATACAATTTTATCGAGAAATCCCCTTTTTATAGTTTATTTGCTAATTTCTAGAAAAACTAGAACCACCCGATCCATGGGCCTTGGATCCACTGAGGATCCAACGGCCCAGAAGGAGCACGCCTTAACTTGTGATCAATTGTGGGCCGAAGGACAAGTTTGTCCTTACCTGTTGTGAAGGCACCACAAGGCAGTTTGGTAATTGCGCAGGTCACCTTCTTCTACCTCACGTTTCCCTTCCTGTTCGCGATCCAAGGTTGCCCGGTAGTCAACTCTAGGTCGACTTCACGATGTTGGCTCTCTCAGCAATAGGCGGTGCTTCCTCCTCCTTCGCCAGGAGCCCATGATCCCTTCTGTGGTCTCAGTTTTGCTAGAGCTGGCCGGAGTCGATGGATCTGCTAGGAAGCTCCTCGACCAGGCCACCATGGCTGGGAGAGGGGTAACGCGTGACTTGGCGCTCGAACTGAAATGAGGATGGTGTTTCAGACTCTGCCAGAGTCCCAAGGCACGGTTACATTGTTAAAGGGAGATCTGTACCCCCTTAAATAGCATGTGGCCAAGATGGGTGGCCGGTGGATGTCTGGTGATTTGGGGATCTTCAGTTACATGTCGAAAGGGCATCAAATCTAGGATTATATGGTGCAAAATTCTATCCCAAATACAGTGGGATCCTTTCCATCCTTGCACATTAACCGTAATGAGGGAAAGTCCAGATCGAGCATGATTCCCCCTGATCCTAGTCCTTCTCAAACTGGACGACAAGCAGACATCATTCGATTGGGGATCAACGGTGCATGTTGCTCGCGATTCAAAAGGAAATGATTTAAAGAAATCGTGACATTTATTATAATTCCAACACTTTAGAGAATTTTGTAAAAGTCATAATTCCCAAACCAAAGATCCAATTGCTCCCAAATTTTAAGGGAAAGTCCATAATGACTTAATCTACCTCCCTACCAAAATTGGGCTCATTATCTAAAAGGAAACATGCCTTTTCTTTAATTGCAAGATATCACTTAATTATATATATATGTATATATATCACCTATTTTCGCTTTACCTTGCTATTAAATTATTATTCTAAGTTCCTTGATCCTCAAGGAACCTTAATGGCTCAAAATCCCATCTTGGGAATATACCTTAGCCTTTTACTTATCTTTTATCCATTATTTCCCATATCTTGTTTATTTCTTATTAAAATATATCTTTTGAGGATTTCTCTTTATCTTTCTTTTTATTTTCCTCATTGGTATTTCTTTAATTATTAGGAATCCTTGGGATACGAAATTCCACAAAGGATAACTCAATTATACCTCTTTTCACTTGTTTTCCACATATTACCATTATTTTCAATTTATTTCTCGATAAGGAAATATTTAATTGATCTTTTCTTTTATTATTGTATTTTATATGCCACCTTGGACTCCTTGGAACCCAAGGAACCCAAGAGGCACGAAATCCCTCTTTGGATTTTCCTTCTAGAGGTTTCCACACTTTTCCTTTTTCTCTATTTTCTTATTTACTCGATAATAGTGGAATTTCTTTTATCCTTTCCTTGTTATTGGGCCCAATAGCCAATAAAGCCCATAAATAAATCAACAAGGCTATTTAAAACAAAAATCATGCATTCATTCATTATTTGTTCACTTATCTTTAATATGAGAAATTACATTTCTCAGCAAATGAACCCAAAATTGGGGTTGTAACATCCTTCCCCTCTTATGAGAATTTTGCCCTCAAAATTCCATCAAGCAAGCAATCAAATAGGATAAGCCTATCACATGTCCATCATGGCTCCCATGTGGCTTCACCCTTTTCCATGGTGCTTCCCAAGAACCTTCATTATCTCATATTCTTCCATCTGAGTTCTTTCTTACCTTGGTATATCGTACCCTCATAGGTGACTCAGGACATTTCAGCCTCTCAAAAGCTGAATCGGTTCTGGGTTCAACACATGGCTTGGATACCTCACATAGTGCTCTAGATCAGACTTATGTAACACATTATACATCATGTTATCCTGAGGGGTAAGGCTAAACACAACCACATCCACCGATCCATCTCAAATGGATCCCTATATCGGGGACTCAGCTTTCTCAGCTGTAGCTTAGAGGGGTTGGATTTTCACATCACATATTCTCCCACAGTGAACTGCATGTCAGTATGCTTTGCATCTACTCATGACTCATGTCACCACTGGGCTCTCTCTCAGCCGTTGCATGATCAAAGCGACTTCATCTACACATAGTGAGGTTATTTTCTGGCCTTCGTGAGGCCTCCTTCACCAACATCATCTTAATGAAGTGGTGACCGACACAACCTCTCTATAAGACTTCTTGCATCCCGATAAAGGCTATGGTGGTTAACATCACATCTTAAGAACTGTCTCTTTGTATCACCCTGAACAAGCACACTTTCTCTCATCAGACCCTCTAGTCTGGATCATACTACTTATTAGTTAGGGGTGATAAGCGGTTCTAACATTGAGTTCTTTGTATACCTACTTCCACCTTATGGAAGTGGACCTTTAGGTCATACTCAAGAACTTAGGAACTTGCATCATGGTGTGGTTGAACCATCTTTCTCTCTTGAGTAGTTCAACCGAATCTGTCCCTTGACAACACTCTTCCTTTCTCAAGTTATCTAGGTAAGGAGATCTACCATAACCCATATTACATCTTGACCTTCTGGGTCAAAGGGAGACTTACCACAACATCCATAGTGATGAACTCCCATTCCCTCTCAGGGACTCTTTTATCATCTATATCGATACACTGGGTTACTGGTGTTTGTCCTTCACCTCCTGGCTTGCATGGCCACATGCTACATGCAACTTTGTTTTAAGCATCCAGAGTGCTACCGACACTTACTATCTTTGTAGTACCAAGGTATATCATGACCTCCTGTATTGTTATGATTCCTGAAGCTTGATACCTCAGAAACCCTAAACCATTCTCAAAAGGGTTTTATTACCTTCCTATCCAAAGAAGTGTTTCTGAGGTTCTATCACCATCCTTTTACTATATCAAGGACTAAACTGGCTAACCAAACAAACATTAACTTGTTCAACATATATTGTTTCATCTGTGTGTTAGCCAAAACACATCCTCTTTCCAAACATAGGGTTAGTCGAACAACCTCAACTTCTTCTAGCTTCCAGCTAAACTAGGCAGCTATATCTCAACTAGAGCATTTATTACCACTTCTTATCCTTAGGTGTTAGGTAATGTCGAAGACATACACCTCCAAGCATTATACTTATCATCTCATCTCAAACTCTAAGTTTGTCTTCATCAAGAAACTCTGAGCTCATCCTAATTCCAACAAACAAATATGTGATTAGTATATTTTAATACTGATATGTGGGTTCAAACAATAATCACAAGTACACATATAAGCAAACATCGTTATCTTGCATATAAGAACATAAACTTGTTTTCATATTCTAACCCATATCTGGTCTACTACCTTAGGTGTAATCACTGTCCCTATGGGGTTTGTGTGCATTACCATTAAGATCCAGGGTTCAAAATATTGTTATTTACTTTTCATGATACTCATAGGAACTTTACAATTTGCTAGAAGTAAATAAACAAGCAAGTAGTTTATATTTCGTCCAATCTCATTGAGAAATTTTGGCAAACTCAAAATTTGATACATATATCCATAAGCGTAACCACGTACCTTATGCCATTGTAGAAACCATGCAAAATATATCAAATGTACTTTAAGAGTGTATCCAAACATCCAAGCAACAAAGCATTCAATCTGAAATATACATACTACATATGTGTTACCATGTATTCACCTTATACTAATCAGATCTAGATGCATCCCTACACGAGGGTTTAGGGTTATCTCATGTTTGGATTAAGGACAAGGTTCACAAACCCTAATCCCATCGTATTAAGCATATTAGATTATCCGTGATACCTATATCATATTACTAGCATTAAGATCATAGAAAGATGTCCATATTGGTTTCAAAACCCTAAATCTGCATGAGTAAGATTATTAAACAATTATTCATCATTATCGAGGATTTTCTCATTATACATTACAAGATCGTGTATTAGCTCATCCTAAACGAACCTACACAATTAAGCATCATATTAAAGGAATCTAGGTTTTCCTTTATATTAAACACATTAGGACATGTATTGTATATAAGTTTGGAACAGGAAGCTTAATTAGACTTTATTATATTTTATTTGTATTCCTCTCATTTTTATGATAAATTTTTATATACTATATGTCTTAATCAGAGTTATAGATTAAATTCTACACTTACTCCAAATTATGCTTACTTGATCCAATCATATGCTGCCACGTCATCACGGTCCCCTTTTTAATTTATTTTTGCTAATGACCGAGTCATGTCTTGACCCCTCTCTAGATTGCTGGTCTGGGTCTGACCCGGATGGGACCATCCTACACTCCCTCTCCATCCCTCGCGTGTCCGCTTCTCTGCAAATCCCGACCTTGCCATCGAAGTCAGGGAGAGAGTAGCTCTTCCTTCCATCCGTGTTGGGGCACGACGCTTCTCAGGTTCCCTTCTGTGTCATCTCCTCCTGCCCCTATCTCAATCCAGCAGGCCTTGCCATCATCAAGCTCCCACTGATCTCCTTCATCTTCACACCCACCCATGCTTCCGATGGATTCCTAGGGTGCCGTAAACCTATTCCTTTCTGGTGAGGGAGAAATCACACTCACACTGCCTACCATGCTTCTCGTTCACCTATGGTTTCTTGGTAGGGTGTGACCCAATAGGAGGTGGAGGGCACAAACCTTAACGGTTGGTAGCCTCCCCTCTCCATGGAAGCACATGGCAACATCATCGCCGCTGCCATACTAGTGGGTGTCGGCCAACTGAGGAGATGTTGGAGTTTGCCTTGGTTTCTTGCACACCTATAACGCCAACGTCTCTCATGTCCCCCATCCTCTGCTTAGTGAGGAATGGGGTGTCGCTGGCCAGCAGCAAAGGCATCAAGTCTGGTTTAGTCAGGGCACCTTCCTCACGCCGTTGGGAGGATTTGGATGATGAGAACCATCAATCGTGGTGCTCAAGGCTGGAGGTTGAGTTCTTGGTCTAGGTAGCACTTGTGATCTCCCCTCCTTGGTGCCAGATCTCTTAGAATCTAGACAGACTGCAGTGAGTCACCCCTGACATTCACACCTTCCAAGTCATGATTCCTACTGTGATCTAGTCCTCGTCCTTGTTGATCAATTGTATGACCACAACAACCTTGAGGAGAGGTCTGGGGTGTATTGATCATTGCGAGATCATGAGGAGGGATGAGGGACAGTTGTATACCATAGTATTAGGTAGATCATGTATATATACATATATGGACTCCTCGTATCTTCCTTTGTTCCCTCCTCCAAACATGGCCAGATACTCCCTTCCAAAAGTGGTAAGGAACATATATTGGAAGGGATTAGATAAGGCCCGCTATATTCTCTTTTCCATATGCATTAAAAATATATTCCTTTTTACTCAACGATCCATTGCCAACTAGTCTTTTCTCTTCCTCTCACAATTATGGTAATCTTTTGTGAAGTATTTATATTTTTCAAAAGCAACACAATTAAAAGATTCCCAATATATAGACACCAATGTCCATAACTCTTACACCAAAAACCCATTAAGGAAAGCATGACACATATTGGATAATGGATTTTGGATTATTCATCTATTTCTATCCTTCATATATCCTTGCATCCATTTTAGGAGCTTATTAATTTCCTTTCCAAATTATATTTATTCTTTTGGGATCTAATGTGATATCTTTACCATACTAAGCTCATTCCTTTTGAATATTAATACCATTACCCACGATATATCTTTTTTCTAGAATTTTCAATTCTTTCTCTTGTTCAACATTTCAATGGATTATTGCAAACAAAAATCCTTTTATTTCTTTAACTTGTCATAAGGATAATATTATTCCATAAATAATACCATTCAAGAAAATTATTTATCAGGACATGCATTATATTTATATTATTCAATTTTACCAAAATTGGGGAAATAACATTACAACTCTCTCAATATTTGCAATATGAATCTCTCTATGAACAAGTGATGATCAACTTCTCTACAAGGAATAAGCAAGGATATATTTGGTGGAGTAAGACACTAGCTTAGATATGAAGATAGAAATATGAAATTGTAAGCTTTGAGGAAGATATCATGTAATAGATTTTCTCAAGTGTGTATCCTATGTGTTCATAGGCACTCCTATATATAGGAAACACTTAGGAATGGTCACTATAGATGTTGTGAATGTTTAGAGCAATTCAAACTCAAATTTAGTTGTTGAGGTATCAAAAAATGAGTTGCAACAGATAGAAAATAAGTGCTACAAACTGTATCTCGGTTGAAAAGTTAGACCACAATAATTTTGATCCAAAAAAATTTCAACTAGAGTCAGCCTCTTTGCAAAAATTGTAACAACTATTTTCTACAATGACGTTTTTTCTACAACACTAAACCTCAGGTCCAAGAAGAGGTCGACTGAACAAGAGTATGTAAAGTCGATTCTAAATTTTTGAAAAAGATTTAAATGATTTTTCTAATGGAATCTAACTATGTTAAAGACTTGATGTGAGTATTGAAAAAGTTTTAGGATAGGATAGGACTGATCATCACTTGTTCATACATCATTCCTAGCAAGTAGTACAAAAAGTATTAATACAAAGTACATTTGTGGTACAACTTGATGTGGAATCTTATTTAAGTTCCGAGATCATTTGAATACTAAATTCACATTGTTAGTAGCATAAAAGGGAAATATTTGCATCATCAAGATTAGAGTGTGGCATATGCAAAAAGCCAACAATCACCCCCTTTTTTATGATGACAAATATTTCCATAAGATAATTTGAAAGTAGAATAATTTAGATCCCATCATACCTTTAAATAGTCAAAATTATCTTAGGAGGATTTTCTTCCCCTTTGTTAAAGTCAAAAAGGGATTTACTTACCAATGCTCCACCTCAAAGAGACACTACCCTTCAATAAGATAACCATTTTAGAGAGGGAATATACACTGAATGGACAATAAAGATGTACCAATTGAAACAATGATGTACTGAAAATAAATTGGATGCAATTCATAAATGAGTGTATAGTGTATAGACAAAAAGCCATATTTGATAAAGGGACATTTAAAAGTCATCTAATTACCAATAAACGGAATATTAAGTCCTTCATGATAAAAAGATCCCATTAAGCACATATCATTAAAAGAATACTTTAAACCAATGGTAAGGAATGTTATGTCCATCATGATATAAAGATGCCATGAAAATCACAACTTTTTAAAGAATATCTCAATATCAATGAAAGGAATGTTAATTACTCCATTATATAGAGATTTTTCATAAAACTCAAAGATAAAACCAAAACATGCTTTCTAAATCATTTTCAGGGGATGTTAAGCCCAGAAATGATTAGAGAATCCATTAAGCACAAAATGAGATCAACAAAAGAATACTGTAATCCAATTGTAAGGGATGTTAAGCCCATATAGGTATATACAAGCCATTAAGAAAAAAATGAGGTCAACAAAGAATCTCTAAACCAAAAATAAGGGATGTTAAGCCCATAATTGATGTAGAGAATAACCATTAAATGATATAGATATGCAAGTTATATCATATGACTTTGAGATCCTCCTTAATCTCATAATTTAAAATTTTAAGCCCAAAATAAGAATTGAACCATTAAGATAGATATATATTTAAACCAAAAGTGACATTTATATTATATAAATAAAAATTAAAACTTACAGTCAGTTGTTCGATCAAATTCAATTTTGAGTGATCTGCCCCTCGATCAAATTGTACTTCAACTGAGAGTAAATCAGTCAATAGTGTTATCCATTTTCAACCAATTTCAAGCAAATAAATATGACAAGATATTCATACTTTATATCATTCAATTATATATTTAAGGAATTAACAATAGAAGCCCATTTAATTTTCTTCTATTTTTCAACTTTATTTAATTTATATTCAACAAGTTCATTTTTTAGAAAAAGTTGAGGAAGATACATTATTATCATCAATTTGTTCATCATTTTTGGTGATTAGTCATTTGACTACATTATGACAATTTTCTTCTATATGACATTTTTCACTTTTTTTCCAAAAAAAATTATGGTATTTATAGTAGAGGCAAATCCAAAATTCATTTCAGAATAGTTTCATGTTTTCTAGTATGAAATAATTCTAGTTTTTAAGTAAGGATATTTGTGGCAACACATCCCACTATCACACAGATAGCGAGGTGTTACGCGAAAACATGCGGAAAACACCATAATCCACAAATTACCAAAAACATGGGTTAATTAAAACCGATTTCGGACAACGGATAAACTAAGAAACTATTACATTCTGCTCCTTCTCATGCAGGAAACATGTTATATAAATATTTACAAGCCTTGATACGTGTCCACATCTTAGGAGATCAGCTGTCTAGTCATCACATGAGTTCATCACCTGTTTATATGTACATAACGACCCACATCCGGCCAACAGTAGGATATACAAAGCATCATCAGCTATACATCGTGAAACAACATCCAAACGCTCCCAAGGACCTGAGAGTACATGGATGACTCTAAGAATATACTACAACACGACCAAAATAGCAACATGTCCATCTCTTGCCTTCTACTGCTCTTCTTGCTGCTCGGCCGCAACCCCGCGACCACCACCACGTCTAGTTCGAACACCTAAAAAGGGTGCAAACCAGCGGGGTGAGACACACAGTCCCAACGAGAAACATAACTCCCTACCGAAACCATAAAACCAAGGGAAGGTTAAAGTAATAGCAACAGATAACTGATAAAAGGTATAACAAGAGCAGTCTATATGGCAAGGCTATTCATACCATAAAGCTTACCAAGCTGTACGAAAGGCATATACCCAAGTATCTCTTTATGGAACATGATTAACAAGATAATATTTATAAGATCTTACTACATAACATAAGGAACGTATAAGCAACTGTAAGTATAATGAGATCAACTACTCAAGCAAGGCATCAACCAAGGTTCCATATTTTGCCTTAAGCAATAAGTACAATTCGGCTGGATTACGTATTATTATTATGCCCTGAGGAAGTGAGCCGTACCGCTTAGATCCAACCTTTGGTTGCGAAACCCAAGCCGGTGCCATACAAGGTCAATGGAAGAGCCGGACTCCACGACCTCCCACCTTGTGGTCAGTGCACGAGTACAACATAAGCAGACCACATTCTCATGCTTATGTGGCCTCAGCCACAGGGTTAGCTCCCACAGGCTACCCTCTGCCTAGCCCGCCTCGGTACAGGTCTCGGCGCTAGAAACTGAGCCACGGGCCTGTTCACCGTGCTCTGAGCCATGAACGCATTCATGCTCCCATATCACATATCCTGAGCCATGGGCCTGTTCACCATGCTCTACACATATCCTGAGTCTGCAACCGCAACTGCACTCGCGTCCTCTATATTTTAGGCTAGGAGAAACCTCACATATTCAACAATATGCGCTCTGGGTTAACCCGCAGGAGAACCCGTTTCACCAACACCAGCTCTTGATGATGATGGATCTATGGCCAGGGCAAACTACATGATATGTTCCACTGTGATTAGTTAGTATATTTTAAGTGAATTATTGAGGCAACCAGGTTGTAACCCATGCATAACATAAAGTTACATTATTGTTACCACCATTACAATATCCTGGGATCTCAATCCCTCATTACAAGAAACCACTACCTCATAGGGCATTCACATTTCCAGGGATAACAATCACAGATCATCATCAGATGATAACACCTCAATCTTTGGCACTTTATCCATCTCAGGTCCTCAGACCAAAACACATCATGCATGTTATCTCATCATCAAGAGTAACCTTCAAAGCAGTGTTACTCAAACATATATACCTCATAGCCCTTTTTCCTGGCTATGCATCTATATGGAACACCTGCATGGTTAGTATGCACAATCATCATGTATTAACAGAAGAATCGACATAGGGCAACATTAATGATTATATGCTTTATCATTCATGCCTCAACATGTGATCATAAACATAGGTCATAACATAATGCAAGGCATCTTATATGCTTATCATTTACTCAACATTCTATCTATAGTTCAAGATGATCATAACCATATGAAATGTCATGTCAAGGTACATAGGTGTGATCAATCATATTAATTACCTTACTACCATTAAGCATATCAAGGGTCACCATCATAAACAAAATGTGATAGAAAGAAACAAGAGCTTAGCATATCATTTTCCTAGAAGTGTCCACTATCCTCACAAAAAGGTGTGACGGGTAGGGCACCCTCACCAAGGGTAGTATCGGGCAGGGGATCTCCCATATCGCCCAACACTCCCACCACATAACGGTCAAGCAACAAGCTACATATCAGCCAAGCATAACAACAAGGGTGTCGGGCTACCTTAGGGTGTATCGTGCAATGATGTGTCATGCACCCCCAAGTGTAACGTGCAGCAAGGTCTATCATGCAACTGAGCCCAAGGGGCGTGTCGTGCAACAAGAGTAACGTGCAACACCATGATGCCCAACACAAGGCTAACCACTGAACATCATAACGTCCATGATATAATAGGCTCTAGGCTACCGTCTCAAGTTAGGTGTATCGGGCAACACCACTTATCAAGAAGCAACGCCCAAAGGTGCAACTCAAACGGACAACAAGGAACCTGTCGTTCAACCAGCCTATCCATGACCTATCGGCTAACACAAGGCAAGGACAGAGGTGTGACGCCCGTCACAAGGTCAACCCACAATGCCCCCTATCGTTCAAGGTGTAACAACACTTAAGCAACCACCTGAGCTAGGCGTTCTGGGTAGGATACTCAACCAGGTGTAACGCCTACCACCAAACAAGGCTAAGCATATCGGGTAGGGTAGTCAGCATAGTGTGACGCCCGACCCACAAAAGGTGAAGGACCAGGGTGCATCTCCCAACACAACCACAACAACATGACGTCCAAGGCTCTAGGTCAAGAGGGTATCGAGCAATGCCAACCCCAAGCCATATCGGCCAAGATGCAACTCCACATGGTCGTCACCAACCTCAAGCACAAGGGCAACAAAACCCTAATGGATCGAGAAGATGGCTCACCTCTCACAACCAAGAGAGGGGTCTTGCACACTTCTTATCACCAACCAGGCAACACAAAGATCAACCCTAACAAAGGTCTACAGCCACCACCGAGCTCACCTCTCAGATCCATTGTGAGAGAAGGGTGTTGCTCAAGCAACTAGAACAGAAGCTCACCTCTCAACTTAAACAAGAGAGGGGTATTACCCATGATACTAGAGTTCAAGCTCACTTCTCTAGACCAAGGAGGGAGAGGGGTATTGCTCAACAAGAAACCCTAAAACATAGCTCGGCCAACAAGAAGCATCTAAGCAAGAAACCAAACTAGCAACATACATAGTCGATCATAAGCAACATACAAAAAAGAACATAGAAGATGGTAATGTAGTTAGGGTTAGGAGTTATGTAACCCACCTTAAGCAAGCTCCAAGCTCCAAGCTCCACAACAAGAAGAGAGTAAGACACTCTAGGGTTCGGCCACTACTAGAGTAAGAAGGAGACTCCAAGAAGGATCGGCCACCAAGCTTGCAAAGGAAGAGGGTGTCGTGCACCAAGGGAGAGGGGAAACAAAGGAACTAAAGGGATCCTTAGCAAGAGAAAGGGAACACATATATAGAAGAGGATGGAGGAGAAACCAAGGTAAGACAAGGCAAGGTGTCTTCCACCTAGGGACACTTATCCATGGGCAATGCCACCACTCTAGCATGCCTTAAACACATGTCCAAAGCCATTGCCACATGCAAGCATCAAGCACCAAGTGTGCACTAGTGGTGACACAAATGATGTCAAAGGAGGTCAAAGGGTCCATGGGCGACATACCTCCAAATCACGCCCAACACACACCCTAGTTTGACACACCACAGGCCGACACAAGCATGGCTGACACACCACAGGCTGATACAAGCATGGCCGACACACCTAGGCTGACACAAGCATGTCCGACACAAGCATGTCCGACACACCTAGGCTGACACAAGCATGGCCGACACACCTAGGCTGACATAAGGCTCACTTGCTCGACACAAGGTCCAAAGAGGCAAAGGCAACACACCACAAGGCCCAACAAGCTCATCCAAGCCCAAGGAAACTCAAGCAACGAGCCCAACTCTTCCTCTCAACACAAGAGGAAGCAAGGAGAGGGAGGAACACCTCACAAGATGACAAACTTGCCAACAAACCGTAGACTTGTGTTTATTGCAAGTAGCACCTCCAGCTCTCAACAAAGCACCAACAAACCCTAATCACCACTAAAGGTGGTTATCAAACAACTAAGCATCAGGGTTAAGCAAAGCAAACTGGATAAGCCCTAAACATAGGTCACGGTCCTTACAAGCTAACCCCCTACAAAGGGATTTCGTCCTCGAAATCCATAGAGAAAAGCGAGGGATACTTCCTCCTCATCTCTTCCTCAAGATCCCATGTGGCTTTCTCAATGCCACGATGATGCCAAAGAACTTTCACAAGAACTAGGTCCTTCCTCTTCAACTTCTTAACTCTTCTGTCAAGGATCATGACATGACCTTCCTCGTAGGTCACATCTTCATCAAGCTCAACTTCGGATGGCTGTATCACTATCCCTGTATCTAGATGACTTTTCTTCAGGATACTGACATGGAATACTAGATGTAACCTGTGCAACTCTGGCGGCAGCTCCAACTCATAAGCTACCTTGCCCATACATGCTATAACTGAGTATGGCCCCATATATTTGGGTGCTAGCTTACCCTTCTGACCAAACCTTAGCACACTTTTCCATGGTGAGACTTTAAGATACACTTTGTCTCCTACCTGGAACTCCAACGGTCGTCGACGATTGTCTGTGTAAGACTTCTGTCTGTCCTGTGCCGCTTTCAACTGTTGCTGTATCACCTTGATCTTTTCTGTTGTCTGCTGTACTAACTCAGGGCCCAAAAGGTGATATTCACTAGACTCATACCAACATAATGGAGATCTGCACTTCCTTCCATATAAGACCTCATAAGGAGCCATGTCAATGCTCCTCTAATAACTATTGTTGTAGGCGAACTTTATCATACTGAGATGTATGTCCCAACTGCCTAGGAACTGCAAAGCACAAGCCCGAAGGAGATCCTCCAAAGTCTAAATAGTCCTCTCAGACTGTCCATCTGTCTGTGGATGGAAAGCGATGCTGAACCTTAACTGTGTTCCCAACGCTTTGTGCAACTGTTCCCAGAAATGACTCATAAACTAAGGACCTATGTCGGAAACTATCGTTGCTGGCACACCGTGCAAATGTACTATCTCATCTACATATACCCGAGCGAGCTTCTTGGCTATATACGTTGTCTTTACAGGTATGAAATGGGTAGACTTCGTCAATCTGTCCACTATTACCCAAATGGAATCATTATTCCTAGTTGTCCTGGACAGACCAACTATGAAATCCATGGTTATATGATCCCATTTCCACTGTGGTATCAGCAGGGGTTGCAACGTACCTGCCGAATTCTGATGTTCAACCTTGAATTGCTGACATACCGCACATCTAGCCACAAACTCAACTACATCCTTCTTCAAGCTGGGCCACCAATACAAGTCCTTCAGATTATGATACATCTTGGTGACTCCTAGATGCATAGCATACATCGACGTGTGTGCTTCCCCGAGCACTAGCTTCCTCAGATAATCCACATCTGGGACCACCATCCTATCATGATAGCAAACTAGTCCATCCTCGGACTCATGGAACCCATCACGCGTTTCGCTGCCAAACTCTGATCTGATCAACTGTACCGTATCATCTGTTTGTTGCGCATCCTTGATTTGCTGTCTCACTGTAGGCTTGACTTGCATATGTGCTAAAAGTCCAGATAATAAGGAAACTTCCATTTGCACATTCATCTGCTGCAAGGAAACAAACATATCTCGTCTATGGCATACCAAGGAACTCAACTGTGCCTTCTTTGTAGGAAAAGAAGAAGACTTTCGGCTAAGCGCATCAGCCACCACATTCGCCTTACTAGGATGATACTTGATGGTGCAATCATAATCATTGATTAGCTCCATCCATCGGCGTTGTCGCATGTTTAACACATTCTCTGAAAAGATGTATTTCAGATTCTTATGATCGGTAAAGATCTGGCATACCTCCCCATAAAGATAGTGTCTCCAAATCTTTAACGCATGAACCACTGCTTCCAATTCCAAATCATGGGTCAGATAGTTCTCCTCGTGTTTCTTAAGCTATCACGAAGCAAAAGAAACTACATGATCTTCCTGCATCAACACACAATCTAAACCTTTCTTGGAAGCATCACAGAATACAACATAGCCCTTCCTAGGCTCTGGTAGCACTAGCACTGGAGCACTAGCCAGCTTCTCCTTCAAACTTTGGAAAGCGTGCTGACAACGATCATCCCACACGAAAGGTACATCCTTTCTGGTCAACTTTGTCATCGACAACACAAACACACTGAAGTCCTTGATAAACCTCCGGTAGTATCCTGCTAATCCCAGGAAACTACAAACTTCTGTCGGCGTCTTCGGCTGTTCCCATTCTGCAACAAACTCCACCTTCTTCGGGTCCACTTTGACTCCTTCTGCAGACATCACATGACGCAAGAAAGTTACTTCTTCCAACCAGAACACACACTTATTGAACTTGGCATACAAACGATGTTGGCGAAGAAGAGTCAACGCTAGTCGAAGATGTCGCTCATGCTCTTGCCTATCCTGACTATAGATCAAGATGTCATCTATAAAGACTACAACAAACTGATCTAGAAACGGACGAAATACTCTGTTCATTAAATCCATGAAAGCAGCAGGCACATTGGTTAGCCCAAATGGCATAACCACAAACTCGAAGTGACCATACCTCATCCTAAAAGCTGACTTTGGTATGTCATCCACTTTAATCCTCAACTGATGATATCCAGACCGTAGATCGATCTTTTAAAACACGGTAGCACCACACAACTGATCAAACAGATCATCTATCCTCGATAATGGGTACTTGTTCTTGATTGTGACCTTGTTCAGCTGCCGGTAATCTATACACAACCGCATCGACCCATCCTTCTTAATGAACAACACTGGTGCACCCCAAGGCGATGTACTCGGTCGGATGAAACCTTTCTCCAACAGCTCTTGCAACTGCTTCTTAAGCTCTGTCATCTCTACTGGAGCCATCCTATACGGTGTATGCGCAACTGGCTGCGTTCCTGGAACCAGATTGATCTCGAAGTCAATCTCTCAGGGTGGAGGAACACTGGGGAACTCGTTAGGAAACACATCCACAAACTCTCAAACAACTGTCACCTCCTCAAGTCTAGGACCTTTCACCTTGGTATCCACCACGTGAGCTAAGAACACCTTACATCCTTGTCGTAGTAACTTTTCTGCCACCATAGCCGATACTAGACACTTCGGAAGAATCTTCCTATCTCCTTGGAAAATCCACTTCTTACCACCATCATCAAACACAGTTTGCTTGGAACCACAGTCTGAAACAACATGATACTTCTCTAAGGTATCCATCCCAAGGATCACATCAAAACCATGCATATCAAGTGGTATAAGATCTACTCATATACTATGTCCCGAAAAAGATAAGACACAAGATGGACACTCTTCTCAAAGCATCGAGGAACCATCAAGAGGGGTATCTAACAACAAGATATCTTTCTTACAACTAACAGGTAATCGACAATTTTCAAGCATACTATAGGCGATAAAAGAGTGTGTAGCACCCGGGTCAACCAGAACAGATATAAAGTAAGAAGAAGACATATCAGAATGAAATAACTCCATATGACCTGCCACCACTCGTGGGTTGACTATCACCTCTGGTTGACTCATAGCATAGAATCGAGCCGTTGCTTGTTGTCCACGTCCTCTGCTTCCTTGAGCAGACGATCCCACTTGCGACGCTTGACTGCATCCTTGCCCTCTACTACTACTGGGCTGCTGTCTATCAGACCCTTGTTGATTCTGCCTCAGCTGCTATGTCACTTCAACATCTCTACTCAGGCAGTTTGACTTGAAATGTCCTATTTTCCGCAAATATAGCATGCCTTAACTTCAAACTGTAGCCTAGATGGCCCTGTCACTGCCACTGAAGCTGTACTATGTGCCTTTGGTGAAGAAACATAACCTCTTCCCTTACTCAGAGACCACTGTGACGGCGCACTAGAACCTCTTAACCCAGAAGGTGCTGAAAACCTTGACTTCTTGAAGCCACCAAACCTCTATCCCTGGAACTGAGCATGCCTCTTCTTAGACATGGATTCTCTTTTCTCCCTAACTGACCGTTCGATCCTCTGGACAGATTCCACAAACGTAGCAAATCGCTCTCGGTTCTCCAACACAGAAGTAGGTGTTGTCAGCTCAGCACTCAGACCTTTCTCAAAACGTCTGATCCGTTCATCATCTGTCGTTGCCATGTGATGACAAAACCTCAATAGGTCCATGAACTTAGCTTCATACTCAGTGACGTTCATCGTTCCTTGGAGAAGGCACTCAAACTGGCTGATCTTCTCATCCAGATACGTCTTCAGAAAGTATCTGCTGACGAACTCACGCCGGAAGACTTCCCAACCGATCACCTCACCAGGTTGCTTCTCCTCCTCGATGGTACACTAGTGACTAGCACTACCCTTCCGAAGGTAGACAGTGTGCTTTACTTTGTTCGCTTCGGGGATGTCAAGGATCCGGAAAGCCTTCTCAAGACTTGTTATCCACAGATATGCATCTGCTGGATCAGCCATTCCATCATAATCCAAAGCTCTGACTCGGCGAAGCCGCTCAAAGGTCTTCCCAATACCTGATGTTTCACCATGGGGAGCCTGTGCTCTCGGCAGAGGCACTGGTAGTCTCTCTACCATGAGATTCATCATAGCCATCATCTGCCCCATAAGTTGTTGGTAGGCAGGGTGTTCAAGAATGGCTGGGTCAGGTTGGGGGACCTCAGGCACCCGATCTCCATGTGCCTGCCGTATAGCTCCATCAACCGATGCAACATCGCTCTTCTCGGCAGCATGTTCTTCATGGTTTCCAGACATCTTGGCTTTTTCTTCCGCGGAGGGCAGAAGATGTTTGTAAGAAAATCTGGAAGACTCACAAGAATAGACACAACCTAGTCCTAAATCCCTATAGACTCAGCGAACCTAGGGCTCTGATACCAAACTTGTGGCAACACATCCCACTATCACACAGACAGCGAGGTGTTACGTGAAAATGTGCGGAAAACACCATAATCCACAAATTACCCAAAACACAGGTTAATTAAAACCGATTTCGGACAGCGGATAAACCAAGAAACTATTACATTCCGCTCCTTCTCCTATAGGAAATAGGTTATATAAATATTTACAAGCCTTGATACGTGTCCACAGCTTAGGAGATCAGCTGTCTAGTCATCACATGAGTTCATCACCTGTTTATATGTACATAATGGCCCACATCCGGCCAATAGTAGGATATACAAAGCATCATCAGCTATACATCGTGAAACAACGTACAAATGCTCCCAAGGACCTGAGAGTATAGGGATGACTCTAAGACTCTACTACAACATGGCCAAAACAGTAGCATGTCCATCTCTTGCCTTCTACTGCTCTTCTTGCTGCTTGGCCGGAACCCCGCGACCAACACCACGTCTAGCTCGAACACCTAAAAAGGGTGCTAACCACCGGAGTGAGACACATAGTCCCAGCGAGAAACATAACTCCCCGCCGAAACCATAAAACCAAGGGAAGGTTAAAGCAATAGCAGCAGATAACTGATAAAAGGTATAGCAAGAGCAGTCTATATGGCAAGGCTATTCATACCATCAAGCTTACCAAGCTGTACGAAAGGCATATACCCAAGTATCTCTTTATGGAACATGATTAACAAGATAAGATTTATAAGATCTTACCACATAACATAAGGAACGTATAAGCAACTGTAAGTATAACAAGATCAAATACTCAAGCAAGGCCTCAACCAAGGTTTCATATTTTGCCTTAAGCAAAAAATACTATTCGGCTAGATTACATATTATTATTATGCCCTGAGGAAGTGAGCCGTACCGCTCAGATCCAACCTTCAGTTGCGAAACCCAAGCCGGTGCCATACAAGGTCAATGGAAGAGTCAGAATCCATGACCTCCCACCTCGTGGTCAGTGCAAAAGTACAACACAAGCAGACCACAATCTCATGCTTAAGTGGCCTCAGCCACAGGGTCATCTCCCACAGGCTACCCTCTGCCTAGCCCGCCTCAGTACAGGTCTCGGTGCTAGAAATTGAGCCACGAGCATGTTCACCATGCTCTGAGCCATGAACGCATTCATGCTCCCATATCACATATCCTGAGCCATGGGCCTGTTCACCATGCTCTACACATATCTTGAGTCTGCAACTGCAGCTGCACTCACATCCTCTCTATTTTAGGCTAGGAGAAACCTCATATATTCAACAATATGCGCTCCGGGTTAACCCACAGGAGAACCCGTTTCACCATCACCGGCTCCTAATGATGATGGATCTATGGCCAGGGCAAACTACATGATATGTTCCACTGTGATTAGTTAGTATATTTTAAGTGGATTATTGAGGCAACTAGGTTGTAACCCATGCATAACATAAAGTTACATTATTGTTACCACCATTACAATATCCTGGGATCTCAATCCCTCTTTACAAGAAACCACTATCTAATATGGCATTCTCATTTCTTGGGATAACAATCATAGATCATCATTAGAGGATAACACCTCAATCTTAGGCACTTTAGCCATCTCAGGTCCTCAGACCAAACACATCATGCATGTTATCTCATCATCAAGAGTAACCTTCAAAGCAGTGTTACTCAAACATATATACCTCATAGCCCTTTTTCCTGGCTATGCATATGTATGGAACACCTGCATGGTTAGTATGCACGATCATCATGTATTAATAGAAGAATCGACATAGGGCAACATTAATGATTATAGGCTTTATCATTTATGCCTCAACCTGTGATCATAAGCATAGGTCATAACATAATGCAATGCATCTTATATGCTTATCATTTACTCAACATTCTATCTATAGTTCAAGATGATCATAACCATATGAAATGTCATGTCAAGGTACATAGGTGTGATCAATCATATTAATTACCTTACTACCATTAAGAATATCAAGGGTCACCATCATAAACAAAATGTGATAGCAAGAAACAAGAGCTTAGCATATCAGTTTCCTAGAAGTGCCCACTATCCTCACAAAAAGGTGTGATGGGTAGGGCACCCTCACCAAAGGTAGTATCGGGCAGAGGACTCTCCCATATCGCCCAACACTCCCACCACATAACGGTCAAGCAACCAGCTACATATCAGCCAAGCATAACAACAAGGGTGTCGGGCTACCTTAGGGTGTATCGTGCAATGTTGTGTCGTGCACCCCCAAGTGTAACGTGCAACAAGGTCTATCGTGCAACTGAGCCCAAGGGGCGTGTCGTGCAACAAGAGTAATGTGCAACGCCATCACGCCCATCATAAGGCTAACCACTGAACATCATAACGTCCATGATATAATGGGATCTAGGCTACCGTCTCAGGTTAGGGGTATCGGGCAGCATCACTCATCAAGAAGCAACGTCCAAAGGTGCAACTCAAACGGGCAACAAGGAACCTATCGTTCAACCAACCTATCCATGACCTATCGGCCGACACAAGGAAAGGAAAGAGGTGTGACGCCCGTCACAAGGTCATCCCACAACGCCCCCTATCGTTCAAGGTGCAACGACACTTAAGCAACCACCTGAGCTAGGCGTGCCAGGCAGGATACTCAACCGGGTGTAACGCCTACCACCAAACAAGGCTAAGCATATCGGGCAGGGTAGTCAGCATAGTGTGACGCCCAACCCACAAAAGGTCAAGGACCAGGGTGCATCGCCCAACACAGCCAGAACAAGATGACGTCCAAGGCTCTAGGTCAAGAGGGTATCGGGAAATGCCAACCCCAAGCCATATCGGCTAAGATGCAACTCCACAGGGTCGTCACCAACCTCAAGCACAAGGGAACCAAAACCCTTATGGATCGAGAAGATGGCTCACCTCTCACAACCAAGAGAGAGGGGTCTTGCACACTTATTATCACAATTGGGAAACACAAAGACAAACCTAACAAAGGTCTACAGCCACCACCAAGCTCACCTCTCAGATCCATGGTGAGAGAAGGGTCTTGCTCAAGCAACTAGAATACAAGCTCACCTCTCAACTTAAATGAGAGAGGGGTATTGCCCATGATACTAGACTTCAAGCTCACTTCTCTAGACCAAGGAGGGAGAGGGGTATTGCTCAATAAGAAACCCTAGAACATAGCTCGGCCAACAAGAAGCATCTAAGCAAGAAACCAAACTAGCAACATACGTAGCCGATCATAAACAACATACAAACAAGAACATAGAAGATGGTAATGTAGTTAGGGTTAGGAGTTATGTAACCCGCCTTAAGCAAGCTCCAAGATCCAAGCTCCACCACAAGAAGAGAGCAAGACACTCTATGGTTCGACCACCACTAGAGGAAGAAGGAGACTCCAAGAAGGATCGGCCACCAAGCTTGCAAAGGAAGAGGGTGTCGTGCACCAAGGGAGAGGGGAAACAAAGGAACTATAGGGATGCTTAGCAAGAGAAAGGGGACACATATATAGAAGAGGATGGAGGAGAAACCAAGGTTAGACAAGGCAAGGTGTCGCCCACCTAGGGACACTTATCCATGGCAATGCCACCACTCTAGCATGCCTTAAACACATGTCCAAATCCATTGCCACATGCAAGAATCAAGCACCAAGTGTCCATTAGTGGTGACACAAACGAGGTCAACGGAGGTCAAAGGGTCCATGTGCAACACACCTCCACATCATGCCCGATGCACACCCTAGGCCGACACAAGCATGGCCGACATAGCACAGGCCGACACAAGCATGGCCGACACACCTAGGTTGACACAAGGCTCACTTGCCCGACACAAGGTCCAAAGAGGCAAAGGCAACGCACCACAAGGCCCAACAAGCTCATCTAAGCCCAAGGCAACTCAAGCAACAAGCCCAACTCTTCCTCTCAACACAAGAGGAAGCAAGGAGAGGGAGGAACACCTCACAAGATGACAAACTTTCCCACAAACCCTAGACTTGGGTTTATTGCAAGTAGCACCTTCAGCTCTCAACAAAGCTCCAACAAACCCTAATCACCACTAAAGGTGGTTAGCAAACAACTAAGCATCAGGGTTAAGCAAAGCAAACTGGATAATCCCTAAACAGAGGTCAGGGTCCTTACAATATTAATTTTAGAATCATTCACTTTCTCGTTTCCTTCATGAATAATAGATAATGTACTCCTAATATCATAAGAACTTTCACAAGAGGAAATATTATTAAATTCACTAATAGAAAGAAAATTATAAAGAAAGTCTATAACTCTAGTAGTAATAGTAGTATTTATTACCATATCTAGATCACATTCCTCCATCTCTATTGTTGGAGGCACATATGGGTGGATGATCATATTCCAAAGATCAAGGCCAAAACCTTGAATGTAGAATTCATATTACACTTCCAATGATTGTAGTTGGATCCATCAAGGATAGTCGACCGGTTGACATGTGATCCTTTAACGTTGAGTTAGTTAACCAATTTTTCCTCCATCCTTCAAGACTTGTAACAACTCCTTGAAGACCCGCACTGATACCACTTGTAGGTTATCTATAGGGGGTGAATAGATATAATGTAAAACTTATTAAATTTCTAACACAAAGATATTAGATTGCAACTTGCTTAAAAATATAATGCATCAGAAATGTAAAGCAAGTTATGTGGACAAAGAAGGCAAAGCACAAGAGACATATGATTTAGAGTATTTCCATAAAATGACATCAATCCACTACCTGGTTGATACCAACAAAGATTTGCATCCTGGATTTTATTACTTTTATCCACTAATACAATATACAGAAATCCACAAGTGTCTTTTATCGATCAAAACAACCCTCCTTTTCTATCTCAAAGAGAACTATCAACTTGGATTAGATCACAATCCACCTCCACATCTTGGTTGCAGCCTCCTTGTAAGAAGTAGCTCCAAGTAGCTTCCCAAAAGCCTTCTCGCAAGAAGTATTTGGAAGTAATCAAGAACAAATAACCAAAATGAGAAAGGAAGAAGAAGTTACAACTCTCTCAATATTTGCAATATGAATTTCTCTATGAATAAGTGTTGATCAACTACTCCACAAGGAATAGGCAAGGCTATATTTGATGGAGTAGGACACTAGATTATATTTGAGGATAGAAATATGAAATTCTAAGCTTTGAGAAACATAACATGTAATGGATTTGCTCAAGTGTGTGTCCTATGTGTTCATAGGAACTCAGAGATATAGGAAGCACTCAAGAATTGTCAATATAGCTGTTGGGAGTGTTTAGACCAATTCAAACTCAAAACTAGTTGTTGGGATATCAAGAAGCGAGTTGCAACAGATAGAAAATGAATGTTGCAGACTACATCTCAGTCGAAAAAGTGTTTAACTAAAATAATTACTGCCCAAAAAGAGTTTGATCGGATGTCAACCTCTTTGCAAAAATGGCAATGACTATTTTCTACAATGGCTAAATCTTAGTCCAAGAAGAGTTTGACCGAAATGAATTTGGTCCAAGAAGATTTACTAAAAAAGAGTCTGTTATGTCATTTCTAAAATTTGGAAAACATTTTAATTGATTTTTCCAATGAAACCTAACTATACAAAAGACATGATGTAAGTGTCTAAAAGGGTTTAGGATAGGATATGGTTGATCATCACTTGTTCTTACAACATTCTTAGCAAGTTTAAAAAAAGTATTAATACAAGGTACATTCATGGCACAACTTGATGTGGAATCTTGTCTATATTACTTGGTCACCTAAAATACTAAATTCACAAAGTTAGTAACAAAAATGGAAAATATTTCCATCATAAAAAGTAGAGTGTGGATTATCCAAAAAGGAAAAAATATGCCATCGAGTAACATCATTCTTTAGACATCTATTATGATCTGTCATCATCTTATAACTGAAACATATATAAATCGATGGAATTTCCTTTATTAATATAATTAAAGCAAGTACATAATGTCACAATACAATCATCATATGAATGGTTTTCTGGGCATGCATACCAATATAATCCCACTTGCACTTAGAGCCACACACCTACGAATGTAATTCCTAGTGATCTAACATGACCATCATGCTTCTACTGCAAAAGTGCTTTGTCAGTGGGTCAACTTATTGCTTTCAATCAATACTCTACAAATCTTCACATCTCCTTGATGTAAAATCTCTCGTACGAGATGGAAGCATTGGAGTACATGCTTGGAATGCTAATGTGATGTAGGTTTCTTAGCTTGTGCAATAGTTCCATTATTTTTACACAACTTTATAACATTGCTAATGCATAGGATTACTTCAAGTTCAGTGATGAGTTTCTTGATCCAAAAAACTTCCTTTTTGTGCTTGAGAGAATAATATATTCAGCTTTTGTTATAGAATAAACAAATCTCTCTAGCTTAGAACTCTTCCAACTTACACCTATGTTGTTGAGGCAAAACACATGCCCATATTGTGATTGATAATCATCTTTGTCAGTTTGGAAGCTTGCATCAGTATAACTGTTACACAAAAATATTCCTCACCACCATAAACAAGGAACTGATCCTTAGTCCTCCTCAAGTACTTAAGGATGTTCTTTACAACAATCCACTGACCTTCATTGGGATCTGACTGATATCAAATCATCATGCTCAAAGCACACGAGACATTGGGATGAGTACATAACATTACATACATGATAGATCCAATAGCAGATACATATGGAATCTTACTCATGTGTTCTATTTTTATAAGAACTGGGACACTAAGATCTAGAGAGACTAATTCCATGAGACATGGGAAAATTTCCTCTCTTTGAGTTTTGCATGCTGAACCTCTTCAACACCTTCTCAATGTATGTACTCTGGCTTTGACCAAGAATCCTTCTATATCTATCTATATATATCTTAATTCCTAAGATATAGGATGCTTTTCCTAAATCCTTCACAGAGAAGGTACTTCCCAGTCACCTTTTTTTACCATTTTTAGGGTGGGATGTCATTCCCCATCAATACTATGTCATCTGCTTATAATATGAGGAATACAACTATACTCCCACTAACCTTATTATAAACACAAGGTTCATCTTCATTTTGTCTAAGCCAAACTCTTTAACTACCTCATCAAATCAAACATTTTAGCTCTAACATGCTTGCTTCAGTCCATAGATTGACCATTGCAACTTATAGACTTTGTTTGCATTATTTGGATTTATAAAAACCTTGGGTTGTATCATGTACACATCCTCAAGAAAATTCCTATTAAGGAAAACAATTTTAACATTCATTTGCCAAATCTCATAGTCATAATAAGCTACAATGACAAGCATGATCCTGGTGGATTTGACCATGACAACTGGTGAAAAAGTTTCATTATAGTCTATACCTTGAACTTGTCTAAAATCCTTTGCAACCAATCTATCCATATGGGTTTGTGCACTACCATCCATTTCAATTTTCTTATTAAAGACCCACTTGCACCCTATTGGTTTTACCCTTTCAGGTGGATTCATTAAGGTCCATACCTTATTGTTGTACATGGACTCCATCTCAGATCTCGTTGCCTCAAGCCATCTCTTAAAATCTGGTCCCTCTATAGCCTCAAGATAGTTTGTTGGCTCATCACCTATGAACAAATCATCTCCTTCTTGAGTAACAAGATATCCAAAAATTTTAGGCTCAAGGTGGTCCTACTAGACATATGGGGTTCTTGTGTTACACGAGGAACTTGAGATTTCACTAGAGTGTGTGATTATCCTGGTTACTTATGTATCTCTATAGGTTCAAATTTTTCTTGTTGGTCTCAAATCTTTTGGAGTTCTACTTTTCTCCCACTGTTTCCTTTGGAAATAAGTTCCATTTCAAGGAATACACTAGTCCTGGCAACAAACGTTTTGTTGTAAGATGGAGTGTAAAAGTCATATCCACCACAAATCAAACACAAAAAGAAGAACAAAATCATAGTTAAAATGAGAGAATTATGGTAGTTTTAGTAAACATATACATAACTGGCATTAGTCTGCTTTTTTGTCAGGGAGGTGGGACACACAGACTGACGGTCACACATGCCGACGGTCCATGTAGACTGACAACCACATAGGATGAGGGGCGACGTACACCAATGACCATGTAGGCCTAGGGCCACAAAGACCAAAGGCCACACATATCGATGACCATGTAGGTCGACATGCCACATAGACTGACATCCACATAAACCAACATAAATGAATTGTGCAGGTGCCTAGGATAGCTGATTTGTATAATGAGTATAAATTTTGATATGAAGATCTGAATCCAACAATATTTACCTGGTTGGATTCATATATCAATTTGTCACACAACCAGATCCCTAAAGAGGTCGTTGGCACGGGAATTTCTAGGGTATCCTATGGGAAGAACACAAAGAACAGAGGGAAATCAATGGTCGCATTGCAAAGCAATCATGGTAAGATAGTTTTAACCATATATATCTTCTATTTTTCTTTTTCCCTTTCTTGATATATTCTATATGGCTCATCAGAGGATCTATTCTTCCTCCCCTCTTCATCCTCTTCCTCAAACAAGCCATTTTTGGACCAACATTTCTATAAATAGACCAATAGAATGTAAACTTTTAGAGGTTTTAATCACAAACACAAAATATATAGAGAAAAAATAGGACATACACAACCTATATCTGAGACTAATGACCTAGGATCAAATCCAGGTGAGTGAAAAATTACCTCTAAACCTTCATATGTCAAAAATAAAGTCAAATAACACAAAAATATGATATTTTTCTGGTTGATGATTCATACTACAAATTGTATTGGTACTGAACTCTAAATATCAAACATAATATTGATTAGTATAGTATTTTTAATATGTCTTATAGATAGTATTAGCACTATAATGATTCTTGATTAGACATAATAAATTCTAAGAGTAGAATTAGAGGCACCGAAGACCCATGATTGCCCTAATATCTACAACTAATGAATTATATTGTGTTCAAGACTTGAGGTGCTAAGTTGCTACTTAGAAGTATATAACATATAGTGATATGGATACTTCACTGATTAATTTAGAATTCTTAGTTATCAATTATGCTTATTTTCTATCAACAATGGTGATTTATTTGATTCCAAAATTTAGTGTACCCTGAATATAGGGTTAAGATAAAAAGTAGCAAACAATGGTATATATCTTGTGAAAATAAAGAATCACTAGACTTTAGATGCCCTAAACACTCTAGAATCCATCATGGAGGTCTACATCGTGAACGAGGAAACATGCTTACTGATTGGCAGAGTCTATGATGAGGTAGCCAAAGTGTACCAAAGGGGTACGAGAGTCTAAACCCAATGCAGAAGGACTCTTTGAAATAGTTGAGTACCCAAAACCTACTAGAGGTTTTGGTGGTACTCCGTGTAGTACAAAGAATTTTAATACTAGTCATTTGGTCATCCCTTGTGGAACCAATGACATAGATTGTTAAGTCAGAGTGCTTTGATTCTCCGCCAGAGCACCCAAGGTTAGAGGAGGAGTTCATACATTCAGATCCATTAGCCTCTGAGGCCATATGTGGCATGACTCGTTGCGCTAGTTAATATACATAGAATCCCTTATAAGTCTTTTACAATGAGAGTAGCTTGTTGTGATGCTTCCATATATTTTGGTACACCTAATGCACGTCGAGGGAATATAATAAAATGGTTCTTAAAGGAAATCATGATTGGATATAGTTGTTCGCATATGCACTAAACTATCACTATTTCTTGTATTATTATATGACTTTTGACTTCATCTGCCATTCTAGTAGTCTTATGAGTTATACAATTCATTAACATCATATTACTGAATTGTCTTGGTTTCATGTTGATTTTCTACACACTGAGCCAGTAGCTCATACAATCTACTGAAATATTTTCTTGGAAATGGTCCAACTCTACAGGAGGAGTCAGAAGCTCACTTTCATCAGGAGTGGACCAAATAAGGTCTCAAGAGAAATAGTTAGAATAATTAGATGATCTCTTATCCTACCTATGGATCCTAGGAATGAGTGAGTGAGGAAAGAGAACATTTTTGTAATATATTGTACTTGACGTATATTAAGTGAGAATTCTTTCTTTTTGTAAAAGTAGAACCCTATTGTAACTTTAATGTGACACTTAAACATGTTGTGATTTGTTAGTAAAATGATGTTTTCAATATTGAGAAACAAAGAAAAAAATTAAATAAGGATGATTTTGTGACGTCCCCGGATTTCGACTTCTCCAAACCCTATTGGGAATGAGAGCCCATAATCCGAAAACATCAAACAATTATATCAGAAAGCGATGCGGAAGCATAATACGCATACATGAACATACAACCGTAACATTCTCAACATTCAACATGTAAATTTATACAACATGAATTATTACACAATGGTTTACAATTACATATTGAAAGATAATTTACAAGTCTAAGAACATGTATGCTAACTAGGATCTTCACAATAGGTACAACCTGAACAACTTGCTCATATCCTGTACTTTTCATCCCATGCTATCTCTGAACCTAAAACATACGTGAAACAACAAATCAACACACAAGGTGTTGTGTACGTGGGAAGAAAGATACATATATTTATGGCTTGCATAATTATGAAAAAGATTTGCAGAAGGAAAGAAAATCATAGAAAACACTTCTTTATTAAGCGAAATACGCCAATTTAAGTCATTTTCCTAGATGAATTGCATTATCAAGGTGGACTAGTACCAAAACATAAATATTGGGCCCATCCCCGTGTACCAAGTACTCTAGGGAAACTCCCTGTACACCGTGTGCTCTAGGGAGGTGTACTAGCCAACATTAATCCATTCCCTCATAAGGGGGATAATGAACACCTTAAATAACTACAAAACATCTACTCATAATTTATGTTTTCAAGTGACAAAACAACGGGTACTACATAGCAATACTACATCCAATATTTGCAAATAGAAGAGAGCATACATACATATCATGATTGCAAGCAAGAAAACCATAGTCATATAATTAAATAAACCCACGTACCTGATTCAGAGATTTCTATTTACATTCTGGATCATGTACATATCTGGTCATCACCTGATTAAGACAAGACCACATACTATCATCAGATTCTAATCATCTTAACCCTAGTCGTGTTCATTAGGGTTTATATTATCTCATTATGTTACTCTCATGATTACTTGTATTCTTACCTTATATTTATCTTACTGATGTCATTTTACAGATTATGATTCATTATCTGAATATCAGGTTCCATATTCTATTTTTATGCACATACTAACCCTAGGTTACATCATTAATCTAGATTAGGGTTTTAAAACCAGGTATTAGTATTCATCTTCATATAACATGAATTATATACGTCTCACTGATATCTGATTTACATCTTAACTTTAGATTACTGATATAAACCTACTCTGTAAATTCCACCATTTATTGAGCATGTGTGCAATAATTACAATTTATATAGGGTTATTAGCCCTAATTAGTCATTTTAAGAAAATTACATGACTTCATGTCATAAAATGACCCTAACTGACATAAGGTGCATTATAAACATGGTTATGGACTTACTGACATTTTTCCATAATTTAATATCATCATTTGCTATTTATTTTCCATTAAACAAGTATTACATGTCTTATATGATATTGCTAATATTAAAGCATAAAAAGTCTGATATTAAGCTTTCATGTTGTTCTACATATTTTTCTGAGAATTTTGATACCTTATTTGTATTTTTCTGATAATCATACTAATTACTATGGCTTTTGCAAGATTTGGTAAATTATTGAAGATTTACCTTTTTCAGCGAATCTCGTCTCGCCACGTGGCTCTTTGGGTGGGGCGACCTCCCGACTTTGGATCACATTGAATCGGCCGATCCACGTTGGTTTGGGCTCGGTTCACTGACGGTTTGCAGTCCAGAAAGCTGTGGTTTGTGATTGGGCCGCTTGGTTCACTAGCTGGACCAATTGGTCCGATCTCTACTCGCTCACAGATCCCCCGCGATCCAGATTGCGACTCTGTTCACTGTGTGCGCCGCCGCGACGCTCAACTCCGGTGAGATCGCAAGGTCAGAAGAGGGTCTCTCAGGTGCAGGCAATCATGCGGTCACCTTTGCCAGTTTGAACCGGATCCGGACGGCACGGTGTCAGTTCATGGCTCCCCTTGGAGCGGTGATCCGCCATTGTGGATGAAGGGGTCACCGGAGAGGAGGAGGTCAGGGACGAAGAGATGATCTGGAGTGGTTTGTTCTAGCCGAGAAGCATCGTTGGATCGAGGTGAAGGTGATGGAAGGTTGTATTTAGTGGGGCGAGAACTATGTGGTGCCGCCGAGGTGGTGCGGCTGCGGAGAGGAAGGTGGACTTGGGGGAGGTTCTTGGAGATCGATTGTTTCGAATTGAGCTTCCTGGAGGTCTAAAGGAGGTCGGGCGAAGCCGTTGGAGGCCTTAAAAAGGCACGAGGAGGTGTGGGAGGGAAAAGCCCTAACTAGGTCCTGCCGCCAGTGAAGCGTGAGATGGCAGAGAGTTGTTATCCCTGCTCCGGGCATGGTAGCAGACCTAGTAGGGTTCGTTGAGTTCGGGCTGAGGAGTAGAATCGGTCCTCCAAGAAATATCGCGCAAAAGCTGGGGAAGCTAGGCATGCGAGGTAGCCCCGGTGTTAGGCTGGTTCTTCTGAGATCGGCCGAGAAAAGCGGAAGGTAGGAGACGAAGTCTCCCCCGCTGGATTGCTGATCAACGGCCAACGTTAGCTTGGCCCATAATAAGGCCCGCGCCTAAGCTTCCAAAGGCTGCGTGACACATGGTGTCACACATTTAATTCAAATAAACCCCAAACTTAGGTCCTAGGGTTCAAATGAGTGGAATAAAAATACACAAAATTAAATTGATCATATCCCTTAATTGGTTGATCCAATTGACACAAAATTTTAGGTGTATCTTCATAATGTCATGATGTAGCTATGATGTAAAATTGGAGTTAAAATCCGAATGTTGGCCATGTCAATTGGCTATATGTCATATTTCATGTAATTTGACTTTATAAAATACTAGGGATGGTATTAAAAGAAATTGATAAGCCGAAATAATCAAGATTGACATCAAACTCTAACATTGGTTCATATATACATAATTCCTCAAAAGGAAATTAGTTCACTACTCACTGGATCACCAAATGTATGATTGGTCTTATGAGGACTTAATTAATCAGAAAGGACATTCATTCATAATTGAATTCAATTAGGCATCATAGTCCTCCATCATATTTCCAATCACCAATTTTTGAGAAGGAATTCATAATTGTATAACCAATTCCTCAATTTGGTATTTGGACATCATACATAGAATGCTTGTCTCTAATTATTATATTAGTTATTAAAACTCAAAAATCTAGGTTATCACATTCACCCCACCTTATATGGAATTTCGTCCTCGAAATTCAACCAATCTTATACTCAAAGTGACATCAAGGATTTCAAATTAACGTACGCCACCACTTCTAGGTGTCAAAGTTATCATATTTCTATATGTATCCCAAGTCAACATTTTAGGTTCTAGAGCATCTAGGGTGTATCACCCTACCTTATATAGGTTGAAGAATAACATTTTTTTTTTAAATAGAATTGAATCATCATATAAAGGCTTAGTCAGAACTTGACATTCTATTATCTTAGGATTGCATCACCCCTAAGGATACCAGTTCTGATCATACCTTAAAAGTCCAAGAGGAATTCATTAATATGCCATGGTATTCGGATCGTTCAAATCTAACATCATTAACATCTTACAATGATTTCAGCATTAAAGGAGATTTATCTTCATCCTTGATATTAGGATTTTTATACATAGGATGGGCTTACATAACATGCTTGACCATCAGGGTTTCACCCTATGGTGTAATATGCATACTCAACTTAGACTCACACATTGAGAAAGATCAAGTAACAAACTGTATTTCTGATCATATATCCTATGATCCAAAACTATCTTTATTCAAGTTCATGAGTTCAACTTTTTATGTCTTACATGTATTATGTGAAGGGAAAAAGAGAATATATAAGTTTATCCCATGATCTCAACATCATATCTTTCATGTTTCATATGAAGGGGAAAAGAATATTCTAAAGTCAAACTTATCATGATTTCAATCTTGGTGCTTCATGTATGATATAGGGGAGTATATAATAGGTCAAGCTTATACGAGTGACTTCTCATATATAACTCATCTATATAGCTCAAGTGAGGTTTCTATCATTTTATATTAAGAAAGAGAAGAAGAAGGGAGAACATGTATTTTGAGTATCTTTTGCACAAAGCATCATACTCTCATAACTACATCTCATATATTACCTCACTTGCAACTAATGACGAGATTCACAAAATATGTCACTCTAGCTAGGACCTAACTCAGCCAAAGGATTGACTTTATCATATGGGTCATCTACCCATCCTTTTATTTTATCCAATTCTCACATATGGATTTGAATCATGCAACATGACTCAACTCATTTACTTAGGAGTAACCCAGCTTAGGACACATCATTTCACATATTTTCATATATTGTAGGGTAGGTCCATTGACCCTCTCCTTGTGGGTCTCACTCTCTCTGGAGTTCACCACATATCTTGTCCTAACACTAGAGGTCCTCCTTTGTAAAAGAGCTTGAGGCTCATGCACACTCATCTCTATCTTAACTTAACTTATCTTAAGTAGGAAAAGGGGATGTACTATCATTATCACGACTTAGCTTAGATTCTTCAAAATTGGATTCAGGTCATATACAACTTAAATCCTTATAAAGCAACTTATATCATTAGAGGTAGAACTTAAATAAGATCATCCATGCTTATATCAACTACCATTCTATCATCTACACTTTGTATCACATATATTGATACGGCTCTAGACATCTAATCTAGACTACTCTCTCTTCTAGACTGATGTCACTCCCTTTCACTTAGGTTGCACGAACACCCACTACTCTCCTGTGTGATGGACACATTTTTATATTTACATATATCTAATAAAGTATTATATAGTTTTTCTCCGAGAAAGAAGGCGTCAGAGAAAACTGTCGAGGTGCGAGCCGATTGGGAAACAAAACCAAACCAGCAAACTCGAGTGTCCAACACACAGTAGATAGCCTGGTGTCATGTAACCTAGTGAAATGGTGAGAACATGGTGTAGACTAGTGTAGCTACCCAATACATATGAGCTCTATATGGAAAGGGTTTCACACACTTGTCTAAACCTAGTTCTCGAACATCTAGGTTCTAACCTAGAGGCTAGGTCAACCTTATTCCTATAGAACAACTTACTAAGTTTCTAAGGTTTAAGGTGAAAGGTGAAATTTAGTTTTTATGTTTCATGGTGAGCAATTGTTAGGTGTAGCTATTGTTCATGCTCTGATACCAACTGTGACGTCCCCGGATTTCGACTTCTCCAAACCCTATTGGGAATGAGAGCCCATAATCCGAAAACATCAAACAATTATATCAGAAAGCGATGCGGAAGCATAATACGCATACATGAACATACAACCGTAACATTCTCAACATTCAACATGTAAATTTATACAACATGAATTATTACACAATGGTTTACAATTACATATTGAAAGATAATTTACAAGTCTAAGAACATGTATGCTAACTAGGATCTTCACAATAGGTACAACCTGAACAACTTGCTCATATCCTGTACTTTTCATCCCATGCTATCTCTGAACCTAAAACATACGTGAAACAACAAATCAACACACAAGGTGTTGTGTACGTGGGAAGAAAGATACATATATTTATGGCTTGCATAATTATGAAAAAGATTTGCAGAAGGAAAGAAAATCATAGAAAACACTTCTTTATTAAGCGAAATACGCCAATTTAAGTCATTTTCCTAGATGAATTGCATTATCAAGGTGGACTAGTACCAAAACATAAATATTGGGCCCATCCCCGTGTACCAAGTACTCTAGGGAAACTCCCTGTACACCGTGTGCTCTAGGGAGGTGTACTAGCCAACATTAATCCATTCCCTCATAAGGGGGATAATGAACACCTTAAATAACTACAAAACATCTACTCATAATTTATGTTTTCAAGTGACAAAACAACGGGTACTACATAGCAATACTACATCCAATATTTGCAAATAGAAGAGAGCATACATACATATCATGATTGCAAGCAAGAAAACCATAGTCATATAATTAAATAAACCCACGTACCTGATTCAGAGATTTCTATTTACATTCTGGATCATGTACATATCTGGTCATCACCTGATTAAGACAAGACCACATACTATCATCAGATTCTAATCATCTTAACCCTAGTCGTGTTCATTAGGGTTTATATTATCTCATTATGTTACTCTCATGATTACTTGTATTCTTACCTTATATTTATCTTACTGATGTCATTTTACAGATTATGATTCATTATCTGAATATCAGGTTCCATATTCTATTTTTATGCACATACTAACCCTAGGTTACATCATTAATCTAGATTAGGGTTTTAAAACCAGGTATTAGTATTCATCTTCATATAACATGAATTATATACGTCTCACTGATATCTGATTTACATCTTAACTTTAGATTACTGATATAAACCTACTCTGTAAATTCCACCATTTATTGAGCATGTGTGCAATAATTACAATTTATATAGGGTTATTAGCCCTAATTAGTCATTTTAAGAAAATTACATGACTTCATGTCATAAAATGACCCTAACTGACATAAGGTGCATTATAAACATGGTTATGGACTTACTGACATTTTTCCATAATTTAATATCATCATTTGCTATTTATTTTCCATTAAACAAGTATTACATGTCTTATATGATATTGCTAATATTAAAGCATAAAAAGTCTGATATTAAGCTTTCATGTTGTTCTACATATTTTTCTGAGAATTTTGATACCTTATTTGTATTTTTCTGATAATCATACTAATTACTATGGCTTTTGCAAGATTTGGTAAATTATTGAAGATTTACCTTTTTCAGCGAATCTCGTCTCGCCACGTGGCTCTTTGGGTGGGGCGACCTCCCGACTTTGGATCACATTGAATCGGCCGATCCACGTTGGTTTGGGCTCGGTTCACTGACGGTTTGCAGTCCAGAAAGCTGTGGTTTGTGATTGGGCCGCTTGGTTCACTAGCTGGACCAATTGGTCCGATCTCTACTCGCTCACAGATCCCCCGCGATCCAGATTGCGACTCTGTTCACTGTGTGCGCCGCCGCGACGCTCAACTCCGGTGAGATCGCAAGGTCAGAAGAGGGTCTCTCAGGTGCAGGCAATCATGCGGTCACCTTTGCCAGTTTGAACCGGATCCGGACGGCACGGTGTCAGTTCATGGCTCCCCTTGGAGCGGTGATCCGCCATTGTGGATGAAGGGGTCACCGGAGAGGAGGAGGTCAGGGACGAAGAGATGATCTGGAGTGGTTTGTTCTAGCCGAGAAGCATCGTTGGATCGAGGTGAAGGTGATGGAAGGTTGTATTTAGTGGGGCGAGAACTATGTGGTGCCGCCGAGGTGGTGCGGCTGCGGAGAGGAAGGTGGACTTGGGGGAGGTTCTTGGAGATCGATTGTTTCGAATTGAGCTTCCTGGAGGTCTAAAGGAGGTCGGGCGAAGCCGTTGGAGGCCTTAAAAAGGCACGAGGAGGTGTGGGAGGGAAAAGCCCTAACTAGGTCCTGCCGCCAGTGAAGCGTGAGATGGCAGAGAGTTGTTATCCCTGCTCCGGGCATGGTAGCAGACCTAGTAGGGTTCGTTGAGTTCGGGCTGAGGAGTAGAATCGGTCCTCCAAGAAATATCGCGCAAAAGCTGGGGAAGCTAGGCATGCGAGGTAGCCCCGGTGTTAGGCTGGTTCTTCTGAGATCGGCCGAGAAAAGCGGAAGGTAGGAGACGAAGTCTCCCCCGCTGGATTGCTGATCAACGGCCAACGTTAGCTTGGCCCATAATAAGGCCCGCGCCTAAGCTTCCAAAGGCTGCGTGACACATGGTGTCACACATTTAATTCAAATAAACCCCAAACTTAGGTCCTAGGGTTCAAATGAGTGGAATAAAAATACACAAAATTAAATTGATCATATCCCTTAATTGGTTGATCCAATTGACACAAAATTTTAGGTGTATCTTCATAATGTCATGATGTAGCTATGATGTAAAATTGGAGTTAAAATCCGAATGTTGGCCATGTCAATTGGCTATATGTCATATTTCATGTAATTTGACTTTATAAAATACTAGGGATGGTATTAAAAGAAATTGATAAGCCGAAATAATCAAGATTGACATCAAACTCTAACATTGGTTCATATATACATAATTCCTCAAAAGGAAATTAGTTCACTACTCACTGGATCACCAAATGTATGATTGGTCTTATGAGGACTTAATTAATCAGAAAGGACATTCATTCATAATTGAATTCAATTAGGCATCATAGTCCTCCATCATATTTCCAATCACCAATTTTTGAGAAGGAATTCATAATTGTATAACCAATTCCTCAATTTGGTATTTGGACATCATACATAGAATGCTTGTCTCTAATTATTATATTAGTTATTAAAACTCAAAAATCTAGGTTATCACAATTTTCAGTCAGTAATTGAAAGTAAATGATTAGTTGAAAACCTTCTATGGATGTTCCTACTCTTGGTTAGTGGGTTTGGGTTGTATCAAGCCACTTGCCCCTCCGACTTCACTTTGAATTGGTTAACAAAGTGGTATTTAAGTGCACCCCTAGAAGACTTAGAAAGAGAGTTACAGACTAGAAACATGTCCTACCTTCTTAGAGTCACTTCCTAACATGGTTATTTATTTAACTAAACCCTAACACTAAGCACTCTGTAGCACTTATATAAGCGCCCTCCTAGTCATCATCTAAAGCGGCTACAACCAGAGAGAGACATTCATCTATTTAGAACTTGTCTACCACATCCCAAATATATAGACGCTGCATATTTAACCTTAAAAACCATATAAAGTAACAAGTTTGACATTTATAACCTATCCATTTTGGTGAAAATAGAAGGGCCAGAGTAGCGCGGGTGGTAAGAGCTCAATAAGTCCTAATGAAGGACCTGGGTTCGAATCTGTAAAGAGTAGGACCCGATAGGGGCTCCACTCAAATGGTTTAATACAAGATCCATGTAATAATAAAGTAGTAGAAACAAAACTATAACAAGGTTAGATGATGATCATTTAAAATTGTTCCTCACCATAAAAGGTGGCATGACAAAAAAAAGTATACATCTAAGGCCAGTTGCAGAGGGAACCCAACTATTCCAAGCAATCCATAAGCCCATGTCCTATACATGATGTTCCTAAGTCCTTGTCCTTTAAGTACCTACAACTGGGTGGAAGGGAACATCACCCAAAACATAGGAAACAAGATATAGATCAAAAAATCCTGAGTATGTACACATAGTAAACACTTTGAGCATTATATTGGGTTAAAAGTACAAAAAGAGATGTTCCCACAAGAAGGGGGATATTTGCCATTAGGTAGGTTCAAGAGAATTATGACAAGAGAAATGAGGCATATTAAATTCAGATTACAAATATGATTAAGGAAAGTGTCTTTCCACAACATTTAACCACCATCACAATATAAATCAATAAACATTTGTATGCATAACAATATAGACTAAATATACCTAAAATAGGGCCATAACACCATAGGATCATGTCCTAAAAGAAATAAGGGAGGAAATGCATACCCCGGGTGAAAATGAATGTCCTATATAAGTATGGTTGTAAATAAGTACCACTATTCTAGATATTCTAGTCAAACATGCAACATGCATAAAATAGAGAGGCAAGACTAGTATTTCAATCAATTTTTAATAAAAAGGCAATCATAGCAAGTGGGGTGCAAGTACACATATAAATAAGGTAATCCAGAAACCATAAGGATATAATGAGTCAATATTAGGAAATATAAATGTTCAAGAAATTAAGTTTTCATTAGGAATAATAGTTCAAGAGATGCCTCACTAAAACAAAGTAGGTTTTAGTCAAATAATGCCCAAAATAAATAGAGGATGTACATACCTAATTTTCATGACTAGTGGTTAACTCAATGGATATACTTGGTCCTCAAAGTCGAGCATTCATCCTAGGAACAAATTATGCATGTTAGTCAAATCAAAGTTAACATGTGTATACATTCCTATTATATATTTTCATATTGTCCTTATCCTAGTCCCAATCACCTAATGTCATATTAGGGCTTGAGCCTTATTTAGTGGATATATGATCCATTAGGTATTTGTATTAGTTCTAATATCCATCTTTAAACATACATATGTCTAAATATATTTCTAGGTTACACGTATGTGTTCTAGAGTAATCTGCATTCCTTTGATTTCAGTGTTGTAATTTTATTCTCTCTATATTTTTCATATGGCTCAGGTTCAGTCAACAATGGTTGAGTATACATTCTGCATCAGGTACATTGACTAAGATGATCTTGAAGGAATTTAGGGTTCAACTATCTCATATACTTGTATTTTAAATACATAATTACCTCCTATTATGGGAAACCAAAAGTATACATTATCATCATTTTGATGCCAAGTACTTGGAACATATTATATATTGTCTTACCTAATGTTATTCATGGATTTCATAATAGTAGAAATACATGACATACTGGATTCAGATTCCCAATAGACTAATACTCTAGTACAAATATGCATGCCATCGTGATATATATATATATATATATATATATATATATATATATATATATATATATATATATATATATATATATATATATATATGGATGTTTCTTTAATACCCATGCAGGTAGCCTGGATTTTGCTACCCAGCAGCCAAAAAAGTAACTATTCTGGCCAGAAAAGTAACCATGCTATCAAAAAAAGTAACTATATTGATCAAAAAGTAACTATGCGACTAAAAAAGTAATCCCATACAAAATACACAATCGATATATATGTACCCGTGTTTTGAAATCTACTGTTGCAAATGTAACTATCTATGCACGAAACTTAGCAGTTTGTAAGGTAAAGGAACCCTCTACATGTCAAAAGTAGCTAACTTGAAAAAAAGTAACCGAAATGGGGGGCGGGTAGTTACCCTCACGGGTATTAAATATGGGATATATATATATATATATATATATATATATATATATATATATATATATATATATATATATATATATATATATATATATATATATATATATATATATATATATATATATATATATATATATATGGCGTTCATTTATTGCCCGCGCGGGTAGCCTGGATTTTCGCTACCCGGCAGCCAAAAAAGTAACTATCCTGGCCAAAAAAGTAACTCTACTGTCAAAAAAGTAACTGTTGGCCAAAAAAGTAACTCTGTACAAAATATACAACAAATATATATAAAGACGGGTTTTTTGATTTTGGAGGGGCAAATGATATCATTTTTGGTTAAAAGTTTTTGGAGAGATAGACAAAATAGTCCTCTAAAATTGGGATTTTTTTTGAAAAAAAGTGGTCGGAAGGGTAGGCAGGTAGCTACCTGCGCGGGAAATAAAGATGGGCCCATATATATATATATATATATATATATATATATATATATATATATAGTAAGTCTTCAATTCCTGCACAGGTAACAAGGCTATAATACCCGTGCAAAGAGTATCGATGGCATGCTATGTAAATAAATCTAAATCATATACAATTGTTGGAGTAGCAGTGGCATCTATAGTAATTATACAGAATGTGAATCACGTATGCATGGATTAGCGGTGGCATCTTTCGTAATTACGCAAAAGTCAATTATGTATGTTATAGAACAATGTTTGTGTATTTTTTTTATTCAAAATCCAGTACGAGGGGTGTGATGCCATTATTTTTATCTAGACGACAAATAACTATGAGTGCATTGCACTAGTGGGAAAAGTAGCTTTAGAAATTGAGACATCTATGTTATGTAAATTAAAACATGAATGTGAACGAAAGTAACCCAGAACGTATTTGAATACTTTGTAATGTGTTTGAAAATACTGTAATATAAATGAGTAAATTATATTAGACTGTAGATATGTTGTAATATACAAATAGAAACTGTAATAAGTAATAGACTTTATGAAGTTTCTTTGTATTTAGGAAGAAATTGTAAATTGATTGGACATACTGTAATATAAAGAAGAAAATTATAAAAATAATGGTTGATGCTCTGTAATACAACTTACGCATATGAACAAAAAGTTTATAATCAAAATACAACTATGGTTCATTCTCTTAGATAATACAACTTCATACACCTATGTATATGATAAAATGTCATCATTGGTTACAACCTTTTCATTCTCACTACAAATTATCTATTCTTATTATAAAATGTTCCTTATTATTACAAATATTGATGTATCTAGGTTCATTCTCTTAGATAGTGGAATTTGATGCATCCAGATTGTATTACAAAATGTCATCCTTGTTTACATTTATTTCCTTTCCATTACAAATTATCAGTTCTGATTACACACCTTTCTTTCTTATTATAGAATCCCATCTTACTTTACTTGTCGCTATAATTCAGTATATGTTGTCAGAATACACATTACATTTTAGTTTTTGGAATTACAAAATGTTTATTTTAGTTACAATGTGTTCTTTTGTATTACATTTTTCTACGTGTATTACATTTACTCTTTGCTATTTACTTTGTTTTAGATTATCTATTCTAATTACAAAATTTCATCCTTGTTTACTTTTGTTTCTTTTCTATTAGAAATTATCTGTTCGGATTAGAAATATTTCTTTCATTTTACAAAATGTCATCTTACTTTACTTGTTACTATTACTCAGTATCTGTCATCAATATACACATCACATTTTAGTTTCTTGTATTACAAAATGAGAACAGAGAATTTGTAATGGGAACAGAGAATTTGTAATAAGAACAAAGAATGTGTAATGGGAAGAAAAAATTTGTAACTAAAGAAGGCGTTGTATAATACAATCTGGAAGTGTCATTCTATTTCTCATATCTTTATTTGTCTCCACAAATGAACACCATTATAATAGTTTTATACTCATTACGTTGGGCATGGGTATGCTTCAAGTTGGTACATTATCAATTAGAAAATAATATTTGTTCATCTCTCTTTTTGTATGGGGATTGGATTTAATGTGATATGTGATTCAGTGAGAAATATTATAAAATACTCTAATCCCATTCTACCATCTCCCATCATGATCTCATTTTGTCACTTTTCCAGCAGGTGCAGTCAAAATGAATTACAGATCTGGTCCATAAACCAACAAATCAATATGTGTTGCATATTTACACGTCATGCCACCAGACCAATACTTCCCTATAATTACAAAGTGATGCCACCAGACCAATATTTTTAGATAATTACAAAGTGATGCCACCGCTTCTTCAATACGAGTAACTTGTGTTATCTACCTGCACGGGCAACAAGTGACAAGTGAATAGCCATATATATATATATATATATATATATATAAATTGTAAGGGGTCGACTAAGTCAATCAAGTTAATATTTAAGGTCTATAACCCATCTGTCATGTAAGATCTAGATCTGAAATGAAAATACACAATATAGTGCATACCTTCATTTAGAGTTGTCATTCGACAAGCATGTGGTTTCTTCATTCTTGCTTCATGTGCTAGCTGACAATGACTCCATGTTTTATCTAATAGTTATGTCATCGATGCTGACATCTAACATGTCAAACTCCATTGATGAGGCCAATAATGTCTAGAGCCAGCAAGATGGTCGACTGGTTCAGTTGGGATCAAGGGAGTATAAGAGGAGGACAGTGGGGTTGTAGGTCTTCTACATGCCACTTGAGGTGGCGGCCATTCCCAACGGCCCTGGTGTAGATGCAAGGTAGGAGAAGGTGCATGGAGGATGGCTAGGGTTAGAGTGCATCTATCGAAAGGTGGATTTGACGGAGGCATCTTATATCTAGCAATGTTGTTGTAGTCTTTAAGTGGTGAAGAGAAAGGAGGTTTTGTGGTGTGTAGGCGCCATCCTTGGATGTTGGAATTGCAGGCAGATCTGAGGGTCGGGAAGGAGTCCATGGCCACCAGGGTTGATGCATTAGGTAAGAACACCATGATACTATATTAGAGGTTGGTGCAAGGATGGAGGAGGCACGATGAGGAAAGAGTTAGGTGTGAGTGAAGGAGAAGAGAGGGAGGCATAAGAGAGAAGATAGGGTGGGTACCAACTCTCGATCCTCGCCAGTGCCTGTGTTGCTCATGATAGTTGTAGGCAGTGGCATCTATACCACTGTTGTGTTGATGGCAGTGTGAGTAAGGGGAGGAGAAGAGGTTATATGGTGTTGGAGGATGGAGAAGGTAGGCCGCAACAGAGATGGGGAGTGACACCACTTCAACACAAACTGATGAAGGTCAAAAGTGGCTGTTTTTGTGAGTGTCACCCCTGTGTGATCAAATTTCAGAGCCGTCACAGGGAGGATTCAGGTGATCCTCATGGAGAATGGTGCAAGGGAAGAAGGCACAGCGGGTGGGGGTCCATTGGGAACAAATAGATAAGAGGGAGGAGTTATGCTCTTGATCTGATTTTCAGAGTCTGGAGATGAGATGATGCAGCTTCACGACAATCATCGATCTTATTGTTGTCAGTGTGGTCAACGATCTGCAGGTCTATGGTGAGGAAAGGTGAGGTATTGGGGTAGGAATAAGATGACTCTCAGTTGTGGTGAGAGCTGGAGGAAGAGAAAAAGTGGAGGAGGAAGGGAGAGGCGAAGAAGAGGACGGCGACACCTAGGGATTGGAGGTAGTGCCAGGAGCTACTATGCCCTGTGGCTCTACTCCATGAGTATAGGATGCAATGAGGAGGAGGTAGATGAGGGAAACTAGGGCTAGGATGGAGAGAAGAGAGACATGTGGAGGGGGAGAGAGAAGAGAAAGGGTGAAGAAGTAGGGAAAGAGGAAGGGGAGGAGGAAGGTATCTGATCGTCGATCACGTGAGTGGGTAATGTGCGACCAGGTTTTCTTGCACAAGACACATGACCAATGTATGGTTGAGGAGACCGAAGATGTGATAGAAAATGAAATAGGACCTTATTGTCAATTACCAATTTTGATTCATAAATGTGTATAAATGATAGAAGATTTTAATCAATTAAATGAGAGGGAAACTAATATTCCTTTGACTTGAAATTTCACATGTAGATAGATCAAGATGTGAGGAATGAGAAGTTGGACTTAGTTTCACATTTTGAAATTAATTGTGTTATATTCACATATTATATACTTATTCAATTCATTAGGGTTAAAATCTCATCCTGATGGTCAAATAGGGAAATCCTTTTGAGTTACTTCTAATTATCTCACTCTATGATCCTAGGGTTATACTAGGGCATTTAGTTATGATCGAAACTATAATTTATTATAAATATTCACCAATTTCTTATAAGTTCATTATTCTGATTATTACATCCTAAGATTTCATGTCCATGGGATTCTAACGAGTTAGATAAATGTTAGATCCAAACAAATTCTAATCCACCCTAAAACCAATAATTGTGGGTAGTAAGATGCATCTAATTGAGAAGGGTCAAGAAAAATAAAGAAGGGAGATTGGATCACAACATAGTCGAATAGGGGCCTAGAAGAAGTGAGGATTCACATAAATGCCTAGATTCGAGTATGTTACAACACTGCACCCCTTAAAGAGGATTTTATCCTTGAAATCCTTCCATCTCTAGTCAGGTGTACTAGGTCATACCTATAAGCCAATCTAAGGATTCTATTACACTTAATGTAGTGGATTATGGTACACCATTCCATGTCATACTTATAGTCAAAACCACATGGTGAACTTACATTACTTCATGCATCAAGTCCCCATTAGTCTTCCAATATATTATTTTGAGCTAAGGTTACATTGAAACCTAGTATTATATTATGTCTCATGACCAAATCCTTTCATGTACTATCATGTATATTAGTGATAAGGTGTAAAATTAGAATATTATTAGCGAACATGTCTTGCCCTCCACATTCAAGCATCTTAGTGCACTATAAGCACTTAGTGAACTAGTTTTCCATTATTTTTGGTACTCATTAAAGTACTTATTTTATTAGTATGTATTTCAATCCTTTTTTACTTAAGTTTGTTTTTATCATGCATGAAATATGCACATTCAGTAACTTTTTCATCCTTAGTTTGTTCAACCTAGTTTCTAGGGTAGGGTTATCCATACCATTTATTATAAGCTATCAAACAGTACAAGGGCATTAAGTTCAACATGTAGGAATTAGTGACCCTTCTTACTTTTTTTTGCTTAGTAACTTCCCTCACTAATGTATACCATTTTATATTCGTGAATACAAATTTGAAGTCTTATTTTAATTTTATAAGTAACATTTATGGTACTTAAATTAGTAAGGTTTACCCACTTACCATATTTAGGTGGTAGCTAAATTTTTTACCTAAGTATTGCTTGTTTCAACATCTATTTAGTTTAGTTAGTCCTTTTTATTGAGTTACACTCCTAATGAGGCATACAAGACTTCACCCCTTGAAAGGATAATTCTTGACTTATCTGATCACCTAGCGGGGCAAAAAGGGTCAGTCTAGATCTTACATGTCCAAAGCTTCTTTGTACTCTACAGTACACTTGATCCCTGGGTCTTAGGATAATCATTCCAGATAAGTGTTAATTCATTTAAAGGGTTTCTCTACAATTCAAACTTTCTTGTGGTGGTGACTCAGTTCTAAAACCATCGATAAAATTTGAAAACTTTTCTTTTGTACACATAAATTAATAATGAAATAAGTTTGACGATGAAAACCTTAAGATGAAAAATCCAAAATTGGCACCAAAAATTGACCCAAGAACCAAGTCAACCACCTTCAACATCACAACATACATACTGTTATTATATTATTACATCCTTCCTCTGGAAAGGTCTAATCCTTCAAACACCATAAAGGACATATGACTACACCTCTACTATATATGCATAGGAGGGAGAAGGGTTTCTTATAACACAATCAAGTTCTATGAAACCTTAACAATGCACGACATCCACCATTCCCTATGTCACTCATAAACATAATTTAAACATCCTCATCATAAAGGCCTAAGGAAGCCATAGGATTACCCAATGTTATAGGATGAGATTTAAGGGTTTTCTCATTACTAGTTGGTTTTTGGTTTACATCCACAATGCGTTCACAAGGCAAGTAACCTATATAGTCAACCTGCTCATCTCAATTACTATATGAACTGAGTACATTATTGGAGATGAGAGAGGTGAACACTTAAGGATATTTACTGAAACTTATATCTTTTCTCAACCAATCTCGTGTATGAGGCTTAACTAGCTCAATGAGGACAATATTCATCCCTTAGATGGATTTGGGTAGAGATATATTGAGATACTCCATGTTGGAAGCAAGGCATGCCTAACCATAACTTAGTCGGTTCATAGTATCTCTTAACATCAAGGGAATCATCTCAATTCTAAAAATTCATTATGACTTTTACATTGACATTCATGCATTCTCAGTGCCCAAGTGGACATTTATGAGGCATGCTAGATAAACAACAAAAGAAAAGGGGTTTAACGTGATAACTAGAATAAAGCCTAACTATGGCTATTCAAATCAATCTACATTGCATGTCTCTTTAGCTAGCATCCTATTAAATTATGTCATGTGAACTGACACTGCAAGATTCAGTTCCATGTGGCTTCATACCACCCCCGTAAAGACGACATGGGTGTTAAGGGTTACTAAAGACTAACTCACATCCACATAGGTGGGTTGAGGAGTGTAGGTAACTAAAATAATCAGGGTTTAAAAACCCTAATTGATATTTTACTACTAGGTAATCCATTTTCCATCTACCTCTGAGGGTCACCTTCCTAAATAAGGATCATCGTAGGATAACTTGAAGTAGTCAAGTTACCGACTGCTAAGGCCCTGATACCATTTTGTAAAGAGTAGGACCTGATAGGGGCTCCACCAAAATGGTTTAATACAAGAGCCATGTAATAATAAAGTAGCAGAAATAATACTATAAAAAGGTTACATGATGATCATTTACAATTGTTCCTCACCATAAAAGGTGGCATGACACAAAAAAAGGTATACATCTATGGACAGTTGCATAGGGCAACCCAACTATTCCTAGCTATCCTTAAGTCCATGTACCATACATTATCTTCCCGAGTCCTTGTCCTCTAAGTACCTACACCTGGGTGGAAGGGAACATCACTGAAAACATAGGAAACAAGATATAGATCAACAAAGGCTGAGTATGTACACATAGTAAACACTTTGAGCATTATATTGGGTTAAAAGTACAAAAAGAGATGTTCCCACTAGAAGGGGGATGTCTATAATTAGGTAGTTTCAAGAGAATTATGACGAGAAATGAGGAATATTAAATTCAAATTACAAATATGATTAAAGAAAGTTTCTTGCCATAACATTAAACCACCATCACAATATAAAGCAATAAAATTTTACATGCATAACAATGTAGACTAAATATACCTAAAATAGGGCCATAACACCATAGGATCAAGGCCTAAAAGAAATAATGGTGGAAATGCACACCCCGTGCAGAAACACACGCCCTATATAAGTATGGTTGTACATAAGTACCACTACTCTAGATATTCTAGTCAAACATGTAGCATGCATAAAATAGAGAGGCAAGAGTATTTCAGTCAATTTTTAATAAAAAGGCAATCATAGAAAGTGGGGTGCAAGTACCCATATAAACAAGGTAATCCAAAAATCACATGGATATAATGAGTCAATATCAGGAAATATAAATGTCTAAGAAATTAAATTTTCATTAGGAATAACAGTTTAAGAGATGCCTCACTAAAAGAAAGTAGGTTTTAGACAAATAATGCCCAAAATAAATAGAGGATGTACATACCTGATTTTCATGACTAGTGGTTAACTCAGTGGATATAGTTGGTCCTCAAAGTCGAGTATTCATCCTAGGAACAAATTATGTGTGTTAGTCAAATCAAAGTTAACATGTGTATACATTCCTATTATAGATTTTCATATTGTCCTTATCCTAGTCCCACTCACCTAATGACATATTAGGGTTTGAGCCTTATTAAGTGTATATATGATCCATTAGGTATTTATGTTAATTCTAATATCCATCTTTAAACATACATATGTATAAATATTTCTAGGTTACACACGTTTTCCAGAATAATCTACATTCCATTGATTTCAATGTTGTAGTTTTTTTCTCACTATATTTTTTGTATGGCTCAAGTTCAGTCAACTAGGGTTGAGTATACATTCTGCATCAGGTACATTTACTAAGATGATCTCGAAGGAATTTAGGGTTCAAGTATCTCATATACTTGTATTTTAAATACATAATTACCTCCTATTATGGGAAACCAACAGTATACATTATCATCATTTTGATGCCAAGTACTCAAAACATATTGTATATTGTCTTATCTAATGTTATTCATGGATCTCATAATAGTAAGAATACATGATATACTATATTCATATTCCCTATAGACTAATACTCTAGTACATAAGTGTGTGTATATATATATAATTGTAAGGGTTCGACTAAGTCCATCAAGTTAATATTTCAGGTCTATAACCCATCTGTCATGTAAGATCTAGATCTGAAATGAAAATACACAATGTAGTGCATACCTTCATTTAGAGTTGTCATTCGACAAGCATAAGGTTGCTTCATTCTTGCTTCATGTTATAGCTAACAATTACTCCATGTTTTATCCAGTAGTTATGTCATCCATGCTGGCATCTAACATATTAAACTTTGTTGATGAGGCCAACAATGGCTAGAGTCTGTAAGATGGTCTACTGGTTCAGTTGGGATCAAGGGAGTAGAAGAGGAGGACGGTGGGGTTGTAGGTCTTCCGCTGGCTACTTGAGGTGGTGTCCATGCCCAACGGCTCTGGTGGTAAATGCAAGGTAGGAGAAGGTGCATGGAGGATGGTCAGGGTTATAGTGCATCTATCCAAAAGTGGATTTGATGGAGGCATCTTAGATCTAGTAGTGTTGTTGTAGTCTTTAAGTGGTGAAGAGAAAGGAGGCTTTGTGGTATGTAGACGCCATCCTTGGTCGTTGGAATTGTAGGTGGATCTGAGGTGGCCGTCGGGAAGGAGTCCATGGCCACCAGGGTTGTTGCATCATGTCAGAACACCATACTACTGTCTTGGCAGTCAGTGCAATGAGGGAGGAGTCATGGTGAGGCAATAATTAGGTGTGAGCGAAGGAGAAGAGAGGGAGGCATAGGAGAGAAGATAGGGTGGGTAGTTTGTCTCGATCCTTGCCATCGCCTGTGTTGCTCATGTTAGCTGTAGGCGGTGGCATCTACACCACTATGGTGTTGATGGCAGTGCGAGCAAGGGGAGGAGAAGAGGTTGGATGGTGCTATAGGATGGAGAAGGCAGGCGGAAATAGAGATGGGGAGCGGCGCCTCGTCAACACAAACTGATGAAGGTTGTAGGTGGCTATTTTTGTGAGTGTCACCCATGTGTGATTAGACTCTAGAGCCATCAAAGGGAGGAGTTGGGTGATCCTCATGGTGACTGGTGCAAGGGAAGAAGGCACAGTAGGTGGGGTGATGCAGCCCTATTTTAGGGCTTCATCTTGTGTTATTTTGCTCTTCAATCACATCTATACCTGTTAGATTGCATGTCATTCCCCCTAATATGCTTATTTGTATAAAATGCACTTATGGACATCATTTGCGTGTTTTTTAGGCATTTGGACCACACTTGATGGAAGAGAGAGAGAAGGAGTGATCCTAGGGCTCCTCTGCCCTTGGAAAGACCCAAAGTGAAGTCCAAGGCTCCCTCAACCTACCCTTAGTGGCCAAAGATCATTTGAAGCAAAGATGTCCAAGAAAATCCAAAGATCCAAGTCAAGGTGATGCCCCAGGACCCAACACGGCCGTGGTACCACGGAACGGCCATGCTAGATGACTTAGAAATTAACAGGCTCAACATCCAAGTGAAGCAGAGAACACCACGGCCGTGCACAGCACCACGGCCGTGCTCCAGAAAACGGCCGTGGCACAGCAGAGAAAAACGGCCGTGCAGCAGCACCACGACCACCCCCACCAAGCCCACCACGGCCGTGCCATACACCACGGCCGTGGCACACTACCACCACCATGGTCGTGTTGACCCACCACGGCCGCGGCCGTTTTGACCACCAACCTGACATTGTACAATTTATTTCCCATGACTGTACCCCAGACACCACGACCGTGGCCTACCCTGCCCACCACGGCCATGGTACCCCACCACGGCCGTGCTACTCACAGGATCCAGCCACTTTTCCACTGATTTCCCCATTTTACCCCTAACTTAACCTAGTGCTTCCCCCACACCTATATATACCTAGGTGGCGGCTGGGGCACGAGGCTAGCTACCTTCCACTGCCTCCTATCTCCCCAAATCGCCATCCACTCCATTCCACTCCATATCCACCTCAAATCCACCCCATTCCACCATTTTCACCACCAAATCACTAGTTTAGACTAGTTCCTACCCATAATCCCCTTCATTCTTCACCCTTGCACCTTAGAGGAGGGAGGAGGTCGACCTGCTACTGTTGGAGAGAGGATTAACAGCCACTACTTCGAGCTCCATGGCCACCTCTATCTTCTTCTCCTCTCTTTTTGTATTTTCCATGTATATGAGTATCTAGGCTCTTTGGGTGGGCTGTTTGGGGTCAAATATGTTACTTTGATACCATGTTGGGGGAAAATGACATGTAAACTTTGTAATTCCATTTGTTAATGATTATATTCTATTTCTATCTCATTCTCCATGGATTGCTTGTTGGATTGTGTGTGAAATCACCTAGGAATTTTGGCAAATTGCTTATATGTGTGAATTTTGGGATTTGCCCCTAGGTCCAATTCTTGGATCCCTAGGTTGCCTCCCATCTTCCTACATACTAATCAATCTCCCTAAACCTAAGTGAGAGATTTAAGTAGCTAGATTGGATAATTCTAGTGCAATTAGCATGGAGCCTTCTCAAGGCTAGAATGTGGGGGAATTGGGGTCCAAAACCCTAATTTCACCTCCCCATTACTACCCTCGGCCCCTAATTGCCCTAGGAATGTCTAATCTAGAAACCTAGACTTGATTAGACTCTAATTGGATTGAACCTAACCCCTAACCCATTTGAGCCTCGTAAGGGTAGTAGGGGGTGTTAGGGACTAGTTCCCCTATACACAACCTAGCATATCCATGTCCAGTTAGTAGCTTAGGTTAATCCATTAGACTCTAACTTGTTGTTTGGTTTGGATAATCTAAATGGAATCATAATGTTCATATGTCACCCCCAACTTAATTGATAAGTTCATACCCCTAAACAGCCCACACATCTCTTTACTGTTTAAAACCCTAGTTTTGTCCTTGCTTAGCTTAGTTAGTTCTTTTCCTGCTTAGTTAGCTTCTTGCCTTGTTCTTGCCTTGTTTATGTTAGATTAGCTCTTTACTTGCTTTCTTGCCTTCCTCTTGCTTGCCTTAGTGTAATTTGCCTTTCCATACCTAGCTTAATCCTTTCTTGCTTGTTTAGCCTTAATCTAGTCTAGGGTTAACGTAGATTTCATTCCTGCCTTTAATTGCTTGTTTGTCCATAGTAGTTTAACACTCAAAATCACCTTTAAACCCTTAAACCTAGTCTCCACAGTAGGAACCTAGCTCTAGTGCTCCCTCTTTTCCCTGTGGATCGACCCTATACTTGCCACCTTCCTATACTACGACATGACCCCGTGCGCTTGTGGGTGTAGTTGTTTTAGTAGAAGTAGGTGTGTTAGTTAGGTTTATAAATTTCGAAAGCAAAATCCCTTACACTGTGCATTCCGACCTCGTGGGGCGCATCTATTCAATCGAGTAGTGTGTTAGCACCACTAGCAGAATCGCACCAAGCTTTCTGGCACCGTTGCCGGGGATTAGAGGCGCTCGGCCTAGCTAGTTAGTTTTGCTTTGACTTTTCCTACTGCCCTCATCATTGCTATTCTTTATTCATTTTTCTTTGCATTTCTTGTGTATATTGGTTTACTAACTTGCTTTCTTTTGTTTGGTTGTGCTTTATGCATGTGACAAGCCATTCGGGAGGAAATAAGATGGAAGACCAAAATGTACCTCACAAGCCGCTTCAAGACTACTTCATGCCTAGCAACTACAAATCGCCAATTGCTAGCAGGGTTGATCAAATGCCAGGGGAGCAATTCTCTATTCCTCCAGGTCTTCTTGGGTTCTTGCCCATCTTCTTCGGCTCGGAGAGTGAGAACCCCTATAAGCACTTGGACTCCTTTCTTGAAGTATGCTCCACCTTCAGGACGTCGACGGCTAGTGATGATACAATTCGGTTGACCTTGTTCTCCTTCTCCCTCAAAGATAGAGCTAAAGACTGGTATGACTCAAGAAAGGACATCATGAGTTGGGAAACAATGAAGAATGCTTTCTTGAGACAGTTCTACTCTATTGTAAGGTTGACACAAATGCGGCGTTCCGTGACAAGTTTTAGCCAAATGGGCAGTGAGTAGGTTCAAGAAGCTGTTGAGAGAGTGCCCGCACCATGAGATCCCTTTGTGGCAGCTAGTTCAATCATTCTACTCTGGTTTGTCTCTAAAGGACCAAGACACAGTGGACTCTTCTTGTGGAGGAGTTTTCATGGCTAGGCCACCTGAGGAGATATGGCCTTTGTTTGAGAAGTTGGCTGAAGGATCAAGAATTCAAGCTTCTAGCATGATGAATGAAAGAGGGTATGCCTTTGGTGTGACACCCCCTACTCATGATGACTCAAGCCCGCAAGTGATGAAGATTCTTGGTGACATGGTGAACTTCATGAAGAACCAGGTGACAAATGCTCCTTGCCACCTGATCAATTCTATTGAGTTCTATGGGGAAGAAAAGAAGACACCTCACTCCTATAGTTACCAGGAACCACAAAGCCCTACATACATCTCAAGGTTTGAGGAAGAGGTTCTATCCAGATTGAAAGTGTTTGATGATGTTCAAAGGGATGTTGCAAGGTTAGAAGAGAGAATAGAGCAGCTATCTTCTATAATCGCTCTCCAAGAGGAAAAATTGTCTTCAAGACCCCTCGTGAGCCACCATGAAGCAACTGGACCCATGCCCTCCTCTCAATATTTCTATAGTCCACCCCCATGCAAGTACACCCCATTCACTCATTCCAAGGCTATTCCCAGCCTTACACCCCTCCACCACCTCCCTTACCTCAAATCTCCCAAAACTTCACTTTCCAACCCCAATTCTCTCACCCCCCTCAATTCCCTTCTCCACCTCAATTTCAACCCCAAGTGTCACATCCACCTCCTCCACAGCCACAACATGCTCCCCCTCTTCATCATGAGCAAGGTAGTGTTGTGACAGTTCTAAGGAGTGGGAAAACTCTTAAGCAGCCCGCAAGTCAAAGAAAGGTTGATAAAGCAAAGCAAAGGCAGCCAAGTGGTGATACTGTGATTGATATTGCCGAAGATGATGTTGTGATACCGCATGTTGAGTTTGGGATTCCATGTGATCCGCCACATACCCCTTTTGCAGGTCCTACCATCCCTAGTGTTCCGCCTCATGTTCATGAAAGTGCGGCAAAAACTAGTGATCCTCCATTTGTAGAAGCACTAGATGAGCCACCGAAGTTGAAAAGGAGGCAAAAGCACAATGTTCACATTCTTGAGGTGTTTCGCCAAGTAAAGTAGTGGATGCTATCAAGCAAATCCCATCATATGCCAAGTTCCTCAAGAACCTATGCACTGTGAAAAGAAGGTCAACGGGGAGGATTCTAAAGAAGGTGAGACTGAATGAACAAGTGAGCTCCATCATACAACACTCACTTCCTGTGAAGAGAAAGGACCCAGGAGCCCCACTCATACCTAGTTACATAGGGGGACATCGCATAGATAGGTCCTTGCTTTATTTGGGATCTAGTGTGAATTTGATGCCATATCATGTCTATGTTGAGCTGGGCTTAGGCAGGTTGAAGCCGGCACATTGCACTCTCCAGTTGGCGGATAGATCCATAAAAGTGCCTAGAGGTAGAGTGGATGATGTCTTGGTGATGATAGACAAGGAAAAAGGCGCGGTGTTCCCGGCGGATTTCATTATACTTGATATGGAGCCAGAGGATAGGAAGATTCCCATCATCTTGGGGAGGTCGTTCTTATCTACAGCTGATGCTGACATTCATGTACGTAGTGGCACCATGACAGTCTCATTTATGGACATGAAGATCAAGATCAACATGTACAAGACCCTAACCCGGCGAGTCCGAGATAGGGATAATGGACATGATCACTTCACAAGTCCAAATGGGCATTTGAGAGAAGGACATCAAGGTGAAGAAGTTAATGATGATTATTGTGATCAAAGGGATGAGGAAAACAGATTGAGTGCAAAGGAAGGATGCATGTTTTGCAAGAATAGACACATGAGAATGCCAAACGGATGAAATTTGAAGAATCACCAAGAAGCCTAGCTGAAGGCAAGAAACTCAGCGCTTGTGGGAGGCAACCCACCTAGGTTTGGGAATTTTTGACCCAGACTGCATTTTTGATACTTTTTATTTGTTTTTACTTTTTTCCAAGAAAGCACACACACACACTCGTTTTTGATAGTTTTTGTATAGTTTTGATATGTGCAGGTGAGAACAGAGTGAAATGAAGATGAATAGATGAAAGTTTGACAAAGAATCAACAGAATATCAACTTGAGACCTAATTTTGATGATTTAAACAAGATTCGAGTCTCTTACTACTGTTACAGTGCCCAAAACGGCCGTGGTACATCAACACGGCTGTGGTGGTGCACTCACATTCAACAAGGAAATTATCAGAAAATTTAGAAAATCAACTAAGTTTTGAACCAGGGCAGAACGGCTGTACAACGTAGCACGGCCATGGTACAAGAAGCCACCACGGCCGTGCCGCGCAGCACGGCCGTGCAGCAGCCCGATTCCAGCAGATTTAAGTCAATTTTTGCAAACCTTCTTTTCACTTGCTCATTTCTCTGAAGAACAGAACGGCCGTGCTCCGCGCCCTAGCGCCCGTGCAACACTCCGCCCGCCTCCTCCAGCCATCAAATCCTCACCAAATCACCCCAAACCATTCCCAATCACTCCCCTACCATTTCCACTACCGTAATATCCAGATCCCACCCATTTCCATCCACAAACGCACCACTTTCTCTCCATTCCGCCCCAACAGCCCCGTTCTTTGGAGAAATCCGAATTTTTCTAATTCTACCTCCATTTTCGAGCAAGAATGAAGAAGTTTGCAAGGAAGGCAGTAGAGAAGACTAGGGGTGTCATCCCCTACCAAAGGAAGCCAAGAAACAGCCACCCCCAGTTGACGGAGGCGGAATTGGATGCCACGGTGGAGTCTTTTGCTGAAGAAGCCTCCGTACAGCCACAGCGGGGGGCACCTTCTTCATCGAAGCCACCGCCGTCTGCCTCCCGACACTCCGTCTCATCCGAGAGACCTTCCGCCTCAGCTGCGTGACCGTCAGTTTCGGCCGCACGACCATCCGTCTCCTCCGCGGCACAGCCGCAACCCGAGCCACAACGACGACCACGTCGACGCCTCATTTTACATGATGAAGATGATACTGAGATGCCTGAAGTTGAGCAGCAACCAAGGCCACCACAACGCCCGCTTTCACAGCCAGAGGTTACCACAGACAGGGCAAAGGAGCCCAAGCACCCTGGGTGCCTGACACGCAGAGTGTTAGCTACTCGATATGCATGCCAAGCGTCAATGGAGGCAATGGGGTTCTTTGTCTGTTTTCAAGAATTGATGGAAAAATTGGGGCTTTATGAAATACTGACACTGTAGCAGGAGACATACATTGAGCTGACGTAGCAGTTCTTCGCCACACTAGAGAAAGCAACCAATGATGGCGAGAATGCAATTAAGGTAACGATTGGGGACAAGAGGTGGAAGATAACCTCAGAGATGTTAAATCATATTTTTGCCCCAAGTGGAGAGATGGCTGCTCTCCTAGATGGAGGGAGGACAGAAAATGAATCTAGTTCTACATATCAAGCCATGTGGAAGTGTTTCACCGGCCAAAGTACATTTATAGCAGGGAAATCAAAGACAAGTGGTATTCATAGCCCATTTCTCTGCAATGTTCAGAAGGTGTTGGCAAACACCATCTTTGGCAGGTATGAAAATCAAGGCAGCTGCACCAACAAAGATCTTTTTGTGCTTGGTTGGATAGCGAAGGAGAGACATGTGAACCTGGGGGCGTTATTGATTGATCACATGAGGACAATCCCATCCAAGAGAACAAATCCTTTTGTAATGGGAGGGATTGTAACATCTATTGCCACTGCCTTGGGGCATGACATGACTGGATATACGAAGGTAGAGGGTAGCAAGTTGGTTGATTTGCACTACCTGGCCCGCTCATCCATGATTACAGTTACGGATCAGAAGATCATGTACCAAATCAACCCACCCTACCCAGGAGTCACATTGGAGTTGCCTTACCATACTCATCCCCTCATGGCACAGTTTGGACCATCGCCAGATTTTCTGGAAAAGTTGAGGAGGTACGAGGAGGAGAACCCCAGGGGAGAGGCGATCCCTGAGGTGAGGTTTGCAGGGAGTCCAGGAGAGCCTTCATAGGTGGCAGAGCAGAGGCGGACGACAGAGGAGAGAGCGGCAAGACGGGTGAGGCACAGAGAAGAAAGAATGGGAGCGTAAGAGCCACAACAACCTTCAGTGAATGCATATGATATGAGTACCATCCATGCACAGCTGGAGGGCATTCAGGCGACGCAGGACATAATTCTACAGGCATAGGAAGACTTTCAGAGGACACAGGATGCCATGTGGTTGGACCACCAGCATATGCATTACCAAGTCAACCACCTTTATCAGTTTCATAATGCCCAGGCCCAGAGGAACCCACAGTGGGGTGAAGACTGGTGGAGTTCTTTATCAGCTTTTCAGGATAGCTATCCGCCTCCAAAGTCAGACTACTAGGGCGCCTACTACAGACAGGGAGGAGCACCTCCACCACCTCCGCAGTGATCATCTACCCTATCACCCTAGACTTTAGTGTCATGCTGAGGACATCATGGTTCAAAAGTTTGGGGTTGTAGGGCGGTATGCCCTTATTCTTCTTTCACTCATTTTTGCATCTCATCTGCTATTTTACTTTTTGTTTGTTGTTTTTCATACCTGCATTCCATGTAGTTTACCTTATTGTCATTTTTCGTGTAATTTTCAAAAATGTTGTTCTTTTGCCATGCATTGCATATCATGTAGATTTTTGGTAATTTTTGCATGTTTTAGTTAGGATTTGCTTGTTTGCTGCTTTAAGTTCAATAATTTAGGCTTAGATGTGATTGAAAGCAACTTGGCACCATTTTGGCCAATTTTGCCCAAATTTGGAACTTCTTGTCTAAAAATTGTGTTTTGACCCAATCTCTACTGTTTTGAACTAAAATGTTGACCTTTGACAAATGCAAGTGAATTATCATTGTTTGTTGCTAAGTGGTAGCAATGTTCGACTTTTTACATGTGCATCACCTCTCTTAGGATTGTGATTGATTTGGTTGAATTGTGAAATTGAGCAAGCTTTGAACGCTTAGTGTTTGTGGAATTACTTGTTTGATATATCAATTTCATTTTGTTCATTCATGTGGTGTGATATCGTGGATGAAGTGTTGGATTAATTCTCATGCAGGATGTCTTATATGGAAAATCATACCAGTGACCCCTCTTTGACCCGACTATTCTTCCACCATCTTCATACCCCTCCGCCTCATAAAAAGATGCCCTAGTGCACATAATCAGCCTTGGCCACCTCCAAAAGTTTGGGGTGGCCATATCTTTATCTCCCCGCTTCACTCTACCCACCATATGCCCTATCTACACCAAGGGCAAGAAAAAGAAAAGAAAAGAAAAAGAAAAGCAAAATAAAATAAAAGGATGCTCCGGTTTAAGAGCATTCAAATAAAGAAAAGATGAGTGTGTAAAAACACTCCAAAAATCTTACCACAACCATTTCTTCCACTTTCATACCCATTGAGCTAGGAAACATCAAACTTAGCTCATTTTACCCTTTTCCGCAGCCACATGGGTCATTTGGTGTGATTTGAGATATAAGATTGAATGCATGAATGTGAAACAACACTCCTAGTCATTTTTGATTAACGCCACCATGAAACGGTTTACCCGGAACTTAATGGAAGAAATATGGATAACTTGTGTATTCTATGCGCTATATTTGAAGTTCATATGCTTTGTGCTTTTTTCATGATTGGATTGTGAAAGAAGGAGAGGAGAGAGGTGAAATGCATGTACTTAGTCATCTTTGATCCCATTAAGCAACAATCGTCTTTTATATTGCATTTGTCATTTCTTTTTGTGAAAGTTTGTAGAGAGATTGAGTTGGAGCATACTTGAGGACAAGTATGTTTCAAGTTTGGGGTGGTGATGCAGCCCTATTTTAGGGCTTCATCTTGTGTTATTTTGCTCTTCAATCACATCTATACCTGTTAGATTGCATGTCATTCCCCCTAATATGCTTATTTGTATAAAATGCACTTATGGAGATCATTTGCGTGTTTTTCAGGCATTTGGACCACACTTGATGGAAGAGAGAGAGAAGGAGTGATCCTAGGGCTCCTCTGCCCTTGGAGAGACCCAAAGTGAAGTCCAAGGCTCCCTAAACCTACCCTTAGTGGCCAAAGATCATTTGAAGCAAAAATGTCCAAGAAAATCCAAAGATCCAAGTCAAGGTGCTGCCCCAGGACCCAGCACGGCCGTAGTACCACAGAACGACCGTGCTAGATGACTTAGAAATTAACAGGCTCAACATCCAAGTGAAGCAGAGAACACCACGACCGTGCACAGCACCACGGCCGTGCAATGGGCAGACACCATGGCCGTGCTCCACAAAACGGCCGTGGCACAACAGAGCAAAACGGCCGTGCAGCAGCACCACGACCACCCCCACCAAGCCCACCACGGCTGTGCCATACACCACAGCCGTGGCACACCACCACCACCACGGCCGTGTTGACCCACCACAGCCGTGGCCGTTTTGACCACCAACCTGACATTGTGCAATTTAATTCCCACGATCGTGCCCCAGACACCACGGCCGTGGCCTACCCTGCCCACCACGGCCGTGCTACTCACAGGATCCAGCCACTTTTCCACTGCTTTCCCCATTTTACCCCTAACTTAACCTAGTGCTTCCCCCACACCTATATATACCTAGGTGGCGGCTAGGGCACGAGGCTAGCTACCTTCCACCACCTCCTAGCTCCCCAAATCGCCATCCACTCCATTCCACTCCATATCCACCTCAAATCCACCCCATTCCACCATTTTCACCACCAAATCACTAGTTTAGACTAGTTCCTACCCATAATCCCCTTCATTCTTCACCCTTGCACCTTGGAGGAGGGAGGAGGTCGACCTGCTGCTATTAGAGAGAGGATTAACAGCCACTACTTCGAGCTCCATGACCACCTCTATCTTCTTCTCCTCTCTTTTTGTATTTTCCATGTATATGAGTAGCTAGGCTCTTTGGGTGGGCTGTTTGGGGTCAAATATGTTACTTTGATACCATGTTGGGGGAAAATGACATGTAAACTTTGTAATTCCATTTGTTAATGATTATATTCTATTTCTATCTCATTCTCCATGGATTGCTTGTTGGTTTGTGTGTGAAATCACCTAGGAATTTAGGCAAATTGCTTATATGTGTGAATTTTGGGATTTGCCCCTAGGTCCAATTCTTGGATCCCTAGGTTGCCTCCCATCTTCCTACATCCTAATAAATCTCCCTAAACCTAAGTGAGAGATCTAAGTAGCTAGATTGGATAATTCTAGTGCAATTAGCATGGAGCCTTCTCAAGGCTAGAATGTGGGGGAATTGGGGTCCAAAACCCTAATTTCACCTCCCCATTACTACCCTCGGCCCATAATTGCCCTAGGAATGTCTAATCTAGAAACCTAGACTTGATTAGACTCTAATTGGATTGAACCTAACCCCTAACCCATTTGAGCCTCGTAAGGGTAGTAGGGGGTGTTAGGGACTAGTTCCCCTATACACAACCTAGCATATCCATGACCAGTTAGTAGCTTAGGTTAATCCATTAGACTCTAACTTGTTGTTTGGTTTGGATAATCTAAATGGAATCATAATGTTCATATGTCACCCCCAACTTAATTGATAAGTTCATACCCCTAAACAGCCCACACATCTCTTTACTGTTTAAAACCCTAGTTTTGTCCTTGCTTAGCTTAGTTAGTTCTTTTCCTGCTTAGTTAGCTTCTTGCCTTGTTCTTGCCTTTTTTATGTTAGATTAGCTCTTTACTTGCTTTCTTGCCTTCCTCTTGCTTGCCTTAGTGTAATTTGCCTTTCCATACCTAGCTTAATCCTTTCTTGCTTGTTTAGCCTTAATCTAGTCTAGGGTTAACGTAGATTTCATTCCTGCCTTTAATTTCTTGTTTGTCCATAGTATTTTAACACTCAAAATCACCTTTAAACCCTTAAACCTAGTCTCTGTAGTAGGAACCTAGCCAAACTAACCTAGCTCTAGTGCCCCCTCTTTTCCCTGTGGATCGACCCTATACTTTCCACCTTCCTATACTACGACATGACCCCGTGCGCTTGCGGGTGTAGTTGTTTTAGTAGAAGTAGGTGTGTTAGTTAGGTTTATAAATTTCGAAAGCAAAATCCCTTACACCGTGCATTCCGACCTCATGGGGCGCATCTATTCAATCGAGTAGTGTGTTCGCACCACTAGCGGAATCACACCATGGGGGTCTATTGGGAATGAATAGATAAGAGGGAGGAGTGATGCTCTTGATCCGATCTTCAGAGTCCGGGGATGGGATGATGTAGCTTCACAAAAATCACCAATCTTGTAGTTGTCAGTGTGGATGGTGATATGTAGGTCTATGGTGAGGAAAGGAGAGGTACTATGGTAGGAAGAAGATGAATCTTGGTTGTGGTGAGAGCAGGAGGAAGAGTAGAAATGGAGGAGGAAGGGAGAGGTGAAGAAGAGGATGTCAGCGCCTAGGGATTGAATGAAGTGCCGGTGGCTACTGTGTTCAGTGGCTCTACTGTGTTCAGTGGCTCTACTGTGTTCGGTGGCTCTACGCCAGGAGGTAGATGAGGGAGACTAGGGCTAGGATGGAGAGAAGAGAGATGTGTGGAGGGAGAGAGAGAAGAGAAAGGGTGAAGACATAGGGAAAGAGGAAGGGGAGGAGGAAGGTATTCGATCGCCGGTCACCTGAGTGGGTCGTGCATGACCAGGTTTTCCCATGAAAGATGCACAACCAACATATGGTTGAGGAGACCAAAGCTATGACATAAAATGAAATAGGACCTTATTTTCAATTGCTAATTTTGAAACATAAATGTGTATGAATGATAGGAAATTTTAATTAATTAAATGAGAGGGAAACTAACATTCCTTTGACTTGAAATTTCACATGTAGATAGACCAAGATGTAAAGAATGGGAAGTTGGACTTAGTTTCACAGTTAGAAATTAATTGTGTTATATTCACCCATTATATACTTATTCATTTAATTAAGGTTAAAAGCTCATCCCGATGGTCAAATACAGAAATCCTTTTGAGTTACTTCTAAGTATCTCACTCTATGATCTTAGGGTTATACTAGGGTATTTAGTTATGATCGAAACTATAATTTATTATCAATATTCACCAGTTTCTTATATTTTCATTATTTGGATTATTACATCCTAAGATTTCATGTCCATGGGATTCTAATGAGTCGCATACTGATGTTAGATCCAAACAAAGTCTAATCCACCCTAAAATCAGGAATTGTGGGTAGTAAGATGCATCTAATTGAGAAGGGTCAAGAAAAATAAAGAGGGGAGATTGAATCACAACTTAGTTGAATAGGGGCCTAGAAGAAGTGAGGATTCACATAAATGCCTACATTTGAGTATGTTACAGAACCTCACGGAAGTGCGTGTGAATGACAATTCACACTGATTTGGTGAGGCAGGGGGTGACCAGACAGGTGGGTTTTAGGGGAGGTAGAGATGGAAGTGGAAACAAAAAAATTCTCCCCAAACCCAGAACCCAAAGAGATCTCATCAACATCTATACAATAGGAAGGATGGTTTGTAGAGGCGTACTTTGTCTTGAGGCTTGCTCGACGACATTACCTCACGGATAGCATGGTCTTCACCTCCAGTTTTGGATGACGTCTATGCAGCTCCTGGTCGCACCCAGACTGTCGGATTGACTACTGTCCTCCGAGTAGTAGAAATCTCCCGCCTCTGTAGTAGTCCACACGAACCACCAAGAACTCCAGTCATCCTGTCCTATAGGAAACTGGAAGGACTCATCCCCTTCTGTCGGTGTACTAGTCACCGAAGTGCTCTCCCACCACCAGTTTTCATCCTATAGTTGTCTTTCCCTCGTTGTGCCTCCCTAGTAGGGTAGCACCTGCTCGGTCTCTCCCGGTTCACAACCGGAGAGGACAACTTTATAGAGCAACTGGTGTTGTCTGATCTGTTCTATATGAGAATCCCCCATACCACTCTATATATAGGAGGGGTTAGGGTCAGGGTTCTCATTCCCGGACAATGGGGGACTAAAGTGGGAGTAAAAGGGTCCAAAATTTCCACAAATTGATACACCGCGGTAGGTGAACCAGTCGTTTAAAAAATTAATCAATCGTTTGGGGACTGAACCAGTCATTTGGGGAGATGAACTTATCGGTTCATTCATGAACCAGTCACTTCACTTCCCAGGGAAGTTCCGAATTGACTTTCCTCTTTCCATTTCCAATTACTCCAAAGATCAATACTTGTCCCAATCAAATTGTACAAGTGAAATGAAAATATTTTCTCACCAACCTAACTTTCCCAAACTGGCTCGTTTGGTCCAACTTAACTGATCAGTTCAACACTTGAATTGGTCGTCTCACTTGAACCTGAGCCAATCAATTCAACAGTTTGAACCAATCAGTTGGCGGTCCAAGTTGTGCAAAAATCAGTCAATGCAGTTCTAAATCAATCTGACACCCAAATCAGTTAGTCCAACACTTGAACTTGGTGATTCTGAGTCAAGTCAATTGATTGAATGCTTAATTGAACTACTAAACACATTTAGTAAACAATCTAAACATCATTCATGGATAAACTCCTTTTCTAGGTTAAATCCTAAGTGTGTGACCCTACATGCCCATTTCACATTGGCAGTGAAAGTCGATAACACTTTTGACTTCATAAACAAAGAGTGGTGCCTAGTCGCACATCAGTGCTACCCAAGTGAAAAGGAGAGTTGGAGAACAACTTTCAATCCTACAATCTGTGACTATTGTTACAGTGAATGTATAATTCGTTTGTCACTGAAATCCTGAATGAATTCAAGGCATAGAACAATCATCCTTTCAACATTCATTCACTTCCTTGATCTCAGAGCAGACTGCATGATATATATGTGACATCAATATCACATATTGATTCACACATGCATGTACATGCCTTTCTCAGTCCTACTCATCAAGTGACCATGGACATAAAACTCCCTCAGGAGGGACAAATCCCATATCTATCACTCACCCCTCAAAAGTCCCATGTGTCAAAGTCACCCAATCATCACGTTTATAACAATTTATATTTCAGGACTGCGTTTGATGATGTCAAAGTGTACCCAATGACATGTGTTGAGTGTAGTGATTTCAGGTCAAAGAATCACACTCACCACCATCACTGTGAGAGCTGACTGTGACTACCAAGTCATGGTTCCATGTGTCACTCTCACGGTGGTTTTGTCTGATACACTAGTTCTCTAACAAGTATCTATGTGCTTGGTTTGATATCACTATATCATGACTAATGAAATTCTATCATCAACCAACACACAATCTAGTCTTGTGTGTCATTGTTGTCTATCAACCTTCCACAATGACATCCGAATAGGGACATAACAAGAATGTACAAACTCTGAATATTCATATGATCTCATCATTCAAGTCACGTACTTGAAGGCATACATCATTGAGTATTGTCATTCTATAGACATTCAATCTGTTCTGTCAATATCTCATAACTGACTAAACCAGAATGAATTGGAAGCTTGCCTTTGATGTTTATCAAATCAATCTTAATGTATCCCACCAATCATCCCATGATTGGCTCTCAGGCATGCATACCAACAAACTCACACTTGCATTGTGAGCCAATCACCCTTGAATCATATTCTTAGTGATCTCCAAACATGTCCCACATGTTACTGTGCTCTAGTGCTAACACAGTGAGTTATGAAAACACTTTGCCTAAGTCAGTATTATTGCATGTCTCACATCTCTTTGTTGTACGCCATACGTATGAGATGTAGTTTTCGTAACATGTGATCCAATATTCCTTTGCTAACCTTTAGTCTCATTACATGACCAAGCACTCCTTACTTGTCATCAATGACCAGAATACCTATAAGTTCATATCCATGAACTCCCAGATCCATATAGTATCCACTGCTGTTCTCCAACACACATATACTCAACATTTCCTTTTAAAATGGCTTTATTGGAACGTTTCCATTTTTCAACACACATTCACTTTTATATATATCCCATATATATTTTGCAATAAATTTTCTGTCTTTTTCAAAAGTTCGCATCGGTGTAACTCTTTATAGTGAACCCTTCCTTATTTCCATAGAACTAGTACTTCTCAAGTACTTATCAAGTTCTCATGGTATTCCAGTAACCCTTAGTGGAACTAGACAGACATCCACTCGTCATGTCCCACATACGAGTTATCAGGATGAGCATATTATATTGACATGTCCTACATATAAGATGATAAATGCATTTTATTCTTGCTATGTCCATACATGAAAGATAACATGATGATTAATACATGATAGATCCATATCTATTCTTTGTGTTCCCATTCTTCATAAGAATTGGGACACTTGGCTCTGGGATACTAACCCTATGTAACATGGACAAGTTTTCTCCAAATGAATCTGTGTATACTGAACCCTTTAATACATATTGCCAATGTATGCTCTCTCTTTTCCAGGTCAAGAGGTTTTCGAGAACTATCTATATAGGTCTCTATTCCTATCACATAGGAAACATCTCTATCTTCCCTAAAGATAATTTCCACAAAGGATTCCATTCTAGAACATCTCATTCCTCATCAACATGTGGAGTGCAAATACACTCCCTCTGAATCATAGACCCCTTCTTTATCTTTGTCATATTAGTCAAACCCTTTGACTATATTATCAAAGTAAAGATCCCAACTCTGAGTTTCTTATACTCAATCAATCACATTGATTAGTCCATTGTAACTTATAGACTTCATTTGCATTAATGGATTAATAAACCTTATAGGTTGTGTCACGTACACATCCTTGTCTTATTCCTCATAGGAATGCAGTTTTAATATCCATATGACAAATCTCTTAGTCATTAAGTTGCAATCAACAAGCATGATCCTTCTCAAAATGTCATCCATGTGTCTTAGCACTTAAGACTCCTTCACACTTATGGATTTTTTTAGAAATGTCAGGAGGCTATCTTATTCATCCCACCCTCCTCTTGCGAGCAAATTCGGATAAAGGGTACAATCACTAATAAGATATGTAGAAGAAAATAAGGTAGTACTACTACCCTTACATTTGTCCCTAATCAGGAACTCGTACATATCAAAAGGAGGAGAAATATAGAAAGTGTAATTCTCGCTCTGAGCAAGGTGTTTTTTGGCTAGAGTGTCGTGCACAATGTTTCCTTCTCTACTAACATGTGCGAAGGACCAGTTTTCCTTCTTGAGGTTCCTTATTTTCGTAGATAACTTCGCATACTTAGGATATTCACAGGAGAAAGTCTTGGCTATGTGAACGGTGGTTGTCGAATCCGATTCGAAGATCGCAGATTCTACATCATTTTCTTGCACAACCTCCATGGCTAGAATGATTCCTCAGAGTTCAGCTTCAATGACATCTTGTGTAAAAACATGCACCACTGCTCCTCCCTTCAACCTACCATGCTCATCTCTGACCACCATAGCACAAGATGTTATATCACATTTTACAGCAGCATCATAATTGAATTTGAGGACCCTATGGATTTTATCCCAATGGGTGCTACCACTAAGGTCATACCTTATGGTTCACATGGAAGTCATTTAGGATCTTATGGTCATAAACCATAACTCAAAATCTGGTTCCTCAATATCATCTAGATTGTTGACTCATCATATGACCAACTCATCATATAGATATTTCAGGTGTATCTGTTAAGGAATTTGAGAACTCACAACACTTTGTGATTCTTACTATTCTTTATTAGTGTAAGGTATTCTCTATTTAAGAAAAAATTAGTTATTTGATAATCATCCTCTAACTCCTTAGAGTATGACTCCTTTTGATTTGGACATCACTATGCCTTAATCATGAGTTCTCTATGATACACTATCATAATCACTCATAAGGTTCTCAAACATTTGGTTTAAGTATCTCATTCATTGATCACATCAAGAATTATTACTTTTACCAAATTTGTACTTCATTCATGATCTTCTTGAACACTTCAAGATATTCATATTGGTATTTCTCAAACACCATTTGAAGTATTATCATTTGCTCCAATAGGTATGTAAATACATCATATGTATTATACCTAATAGGATAGTCATTCTCCCACTACATCTAGTGAAGATTGACTTGTCATCATGTCCAAGATATTCATGTCTCTTAATGGTTCACAACTAAAAGAGTCTAGCTTATCCATCAACATGGTAACTAGAGATGAATTTCTCATGATAATGCTAATTCATTGTTTGAGTTATCAATTACTTTTAGGTATCATTTTATCTTATGCATACCAAGTACCACAAGATAAAGAAAGACATTGCCATAAAGATCATATCTTTGAAATTGAAATATCAACTATATTGATAGCCATCTTGTCACTACAAGATGCAAATAAAGTGTTTCTATTTATTGGCAAATATGAAATAGCAGTTCATAACTCTATTACATGCCTTCAAGGCTGAAAATAAACTAAAGTACTCCTATCTATTGCGGCAACACTTGCCCCATTGATTGAGTGCTTATCACTTTACATCTTGGTATCATATACCTCAAAAGTGTTACAAGTTTATTTCATGGTAACTTTAGGTGGAGACGTCCATCGCCTCCTTCTTCTTCTTTTGTTCTACCAGATAGAGAGGACAATTCCTCTTCCAATGTCCTGGATTTTGATAATGGTGTCAATTGTCTCCCTTGGTCATGCCTCCCTTGGCCTTTATAGATGAAGATGACTTGGCTAGCATCAAAACCCTTCTTAGCTTTGCCCTTTCCCTTGCCCTTGCCCTTGGACCAACCTTTCTTTCTTTTGATCAACATCACAGACTTAGGCTTATCCTTCTTCATCTGTTCCTTGACTGTCCTCAACATGCCCAACAACTCTGTCAACGGCTTGTCAAAGTTGTTCATGTTGTAGTTCATCACAAACTGATTGTAGGATTCTGGAAACGATTGCAGTATCACGTCAGTAGCCATTTCTTAGCTCAGGGGAAATCTCACTCTAATCAGGTTCTCCACATACCCAATCATCTTGAGCGTGTGAGGACCAACTGGATCTCCTTCTATCATGACACACTTAAGTAGTTCCCTAGAGACATCATATCTCTCTTACCGTGCATGGTCTTGATACATGTTCTTGAGATGCTGAATCAACTCAATGACATCCATGTTCTCATGTTGTCTCTACATCTCGTCGTTCATAGAGCACAACATCAATCACTTCGCATTAATGGCATCTTCAAAATGTTTCTTAAAAGCATCCCTTTCTTCCTTTGGTGCGGTAGGAGTAGGTTCCTCTTGAGCTGGAGTATCCAGGACATAGAGCTTTTGCTCTTGAGTAAGAACAATTCTCAATGTCCTAAACCAGTCATGGAAGTTAGTCCCATTCATCTTGTCCTTCTCAAGGATTGATTGCAATGAGAAGTGATTGTTGTTTGTGGCCATTTGTACTATAAAAGGAATTATATGCAATTTAGTCCAAAATCTCATTTTTGACTTATTTGATTGATTTAAAAAAGTTTTATGATATAATAAGGACTTTAATTAATTATCGCTCCCACTATTTTGATTCAAATTGATAGCCCTCACCATCAATTCATAAGATTACAACGTACAACCTTCTAGTGGGTCCAACATCCATATTTCATCCAACATGAGTCATCTTTGGCTGATCGCCCACAATTAGACTATTTAGGTAGGCAACACTTGCCAATTGCATCCTATGCAACTCTCAGATGGATGCCATGCACAACTCTTTGCCATGGTCATCCCATGCCTCTGGAGCTTAGACTCTCTAAGAATCACTAGTTAATTCTAACCAAAAAGCTGACACGATGAACATGCACCCTGCTTTGGTAGAACCTACATGTCCACCATCACACTTCCATGAGATAGACGACACACCACACTTTGGCGTAACCTATGCTTGATCGATAACGTTTTTCATGTGTGCTACTAATGGAAGACATCTAAGACTTAATATTAATTGAGGGATTTGGTTTTATATACATATACATATACATATCTAATTACCACAATATATAGTATGTATCATATACATGCTATATCCCATAGAAAACATACAAAATGATAAAAAGTGATGATTATGGCCATCCTAATGTTATTCCTCGAGCCAAGAGGAATCACGGTCATCTAGGTCCACATCACATGCAACTTGTACAAGATGAACTCTGTGATTTTCCGTTCTGGGTGTGATCAACTCATCTCCATGATTGATCGGCTCACCATCAGGCCGGTCAGTTGGGTTCCACCAGCCGATCGACTGGCACATCTAGCCGATCGGTTCACTGGTCATCGTACATCTCCTCAGGCCACCACCCGCTCGTCTTGCTCCAGGAACTGGCCACCTTGGTCCACCATCCGATCGTCTCACACCTGAGACGATCATCTCGATCCTCTAGGTATCCGTCGTTCTTTGACATAACAAGAAATATAAACTAATCCTACTTACATTTGCATTGGGAAACCCCGAGTTACATTTGGGAGGAGCAAAAGTAGGAAAGAATCTCAAGTTATCCTGAGTTACATCAGGAATAGGAGGTAGGGAATCAGTGCGCAGATCGATATGTAAGAAACAACAATCAACCACACAAATATTTAGGGTTTATGGCCACAATCACGCTACAATCACCACATAAACCGTTTAATGGAGACACACATCGAATGCATTTATATACCATATCATATATATATATATATATAGATTTGTGGATTTATATTGGACATGCATAAAGACAATAAATTATTTGCATTGTATGCAATAAATAAAAGGTGACAAACCAAAAATTGATCATATCGATTATCCTAAAGCATAGAACGTTGATGTGGCTCTGATACCACTGTTGGGTTTTAGGGGAGGCAGAGATGGCAACGGAAACAAAAAAATTCTCCCCAAATCCAGAACCCAAAGAGATCTCATCAACAACTATACAATAGGAAGGATGGTTTGTAAATGCGTACCTTATCCCGAGGCTTGCTCAATGACATTACCTCGTGGCTAGCGCGGTCTTCACCTCCGGTCTTGGACGACATCTGTGTAGCTCCTGGTCACACCTGGACTGTCAGATTGCCGGTTGTCCTCCGAGTAGTAGAAATCTCCCGCCTCTGTAGTGTTGGTATATGTATGCCCGTAGAGCCATCCCAAGCGATTGCATGGAGTCGGATATTAATTAATCAATTAATGTGATTATTTGGTTAATTAATGAATTCTGGAATATTCTAATTAATCCACGAGCATTTTAATTAACGCAACGTTTCTATTTACTGATGGGTTTAGGAAACCCTACTTCCCTTCGTATCCTATTTAAAGGAGGATCGACGGCCCATATCTATATAAGATAGAGAGAGGTTTTTCCGTTTACGCTCATGTACAAAAACCTAGCCGTCGCCGTCCTTAGGAGCGAAAGAAGAGCAACGCGCCGCTAGCACGCCGCCGTAGAGACATACTCCTTCCCGCCGGCTTAGGAAGCGCGATGTGGAGTTCTGTCCATCCGCGTGGACGAAGTAGAGACACATACGCATTGACGCCTGCGTTCGGAGGACGTCGATGACCACATGTACGCGCTGCGAGCAACGTACGTCACCGCCGCAAAGGAGCATCGCCGGATCAACATGCGACAGCAAACGGGAGAGAAGATCCGTTCGTGTTTGACAAGCAGCATTGCACTGTCGTGCAACGGGACATCGCCGGACATGCTCTGCGATAAGATATATCCCACAAACCGGTTTCCGAATACACTGTTATCGACGAGATCCTGTTACGGGTTGTGTAGATTTTGTTGCTTCCGCCGCGCATGTTTTCTCCACAAAACCCAACATGTAGTAGTCCACACGGACCATCGAGAACTCCAGTTATCCTATCCTATAGGACACTGGAAGGAGTCATCCCCTTATGTCGATGTATTAGTCACTGACGTGCTCTCCCACCACCAATTGTCATCCTATAGTTGTCTTTCCCTTATTGTGCCTCCCTAGTCGGGTAGCACCTACTCAGTCTCTCCCAGTTCACTACCAGAGAGGACAACTTTGCAGAGCAACTGGCGTTGTCTGAGCTGTTCTATCTGAGAATCCCCCAGTACCCCTCTATATATAGGACGGGTTAGGGTCAGGGTTCTCAGCCCCGAGAAATGTAGGACTAAAGTGTGAGTTGAAGGGTCCATAATTTCCACAAATTGATACACTGCTACAGGTGAACCGACCATTTCACAAAGGAACGGATCGTTTGGGGACTGAACCGATCAGTTCATCTCATGAACTGGTCATTTGGGGAGCTGAACCTATCAGTTCATTCATGAACTGGTTGTTTCACTTCCCAAGGCAATTGCCAATTGACTTTCCTCTTTCCATTTCCAATTAATCCAAAGGTCAATACTTATCCCAATCGAATTGTACAAGTGAAACAAAAATATTTTCTCACCAACCTAACCTTTTAAACTGGCTCATTTGTTCCATCTTAACCGATCGGTTCAACACTTGAACCAGTCATCTCACTTGACCCTGAGCTGATCGGTTCAACAGTTTGAACCGGTCGGTTGGCAGTCCAGGTTGTGTAGAAATCAGTCAATGTAGTTCTCAATCAATCTGACACCCAAATCAGTTAGTCCAACACTTAAACTTGGTGATTCTGAGTCAAGTCAATTGATTGAATGTTTAATTGAACTACTAAACACATTTAGTAAACAATATAAACATCATTTGTGGATAAACTCCTCTTCCAGGTTAAATCCTATGTGTGTGACCCTGCATTCCCATTTCACATTGGCAGTGAAAGTCCATAACACTTACAACTTCATAAGCAAAGAGTGGTGCCTAGTCGCACATCAGTGCTACCTAAGTGAAAAGGAAAGTTGGAGAACAACATTCAATCCTACAATCTGTGACTGGTGTTATAGTGAATGTATAATTCCTTTGTCACTGATATCCCGAATGAACTCAAGGCATGGAACAATCATCCTTTCAACATTCATTCACTTCCTTGATCTCAGAGCAAATAGTATGAGATATGTGTGACATCAATATCACATATTGATTCACACATGCATGCACATTCCTTTCTCAGTCCTACTCATCAAGTGCCCATGGACATCAAACTCCCTCAAGAGGGACGAATCCCATATCTATCACTCACCATTCAAAATCCCCATGTGTCAAAGTCACTCAATCATCACCTTTATAACAATCTATATTTCAGGACTGCGTTTGATGATGTCAAAGTGTACCCAACGACATGTGTTGAGTGTAGTGATTTCAGGTCAAAGAATCACACTCACCACCATCACTGGGAGAGCTGACTGTGACTAACAAGTCATGGTTCCATGTGTCACTCTCATGGTGGGTCTGTCCAATACACTTGTTCTCTAACAAGTACCTATCTGCTTGGTTTGATATCACTATATCATGACTAATGAAATTCTATCATCAACCAACACACAATCTAGTCTTGTGTGTCATTGTTGTCTATCAACTTTCCAAAATGACATCCGACTAGGGACATAATAAGAATGTACAAACTCTTAACATCTGTATGATCTCATCGTTCAAGTCATGTACTTGACGGCATACATCATTGAGTATTGTCAATCTCTAAACATTCAATCTGTTCTGTCATTATCTCATAACTGACTGAACCAGAATGAATTGGAAGCTTGCCTTTGATGTTTATCAAATCAATCTTAATGTATCCCACCAATCATCCCATGATTGGCTCACAGGGCATACATACCAACACAGACTACACCCTCTCAAGCCTCGAGTGTTTACCATGTCAGGTTTTCCCGAAGTAGGTTCTCTCGGTCATCATAAAAAAAGAAAATAGAAGGGAAACATTCACATTTCAATTTCTACAATGTCTGAACAAGGTAGATTGTATACTACCCACAATTTCAATCTCCTTCGACCACTTTCAAATACAATTCTAGTGTGATAATAGAGGCACCTCAAAGTTTGATGATTTCACCTATGTTACTGTTCTTCTAATCCTCTTTTTCTTGGGTCATTATTATGTATGCATGCTTCTTCTTTTCCTTCTAAATTTTATGTTCTGTCCATATAAACCTAATTGTTTAAAGTAAAATCTCATTTTTACCTTACTAGGGTGGGTACTACAAAGTTTGGGCTTCAAGTGGGGTTCCTAACACCTTCATCTTGTATCACTTGCTTCCTTACCATAATCTTTGGTCAAACTTTTATGCTTTATGTGCTTCTTTTGTAAATGAACTTTATGATTGACCCCACTTTCCTTACAAATATGGTGGTGACTCCATTTTCAAACTACCTAATATTTTATCTATGAAATGAACCATTTAAAATAGTGGTGACCATGTAGGGGAGTAGCACCAAATTTGTTGATGATCTTGATGAGGTCGAGATTTTGATTTTTGTGCTTTCTATCTAGGGGGGGCGCCCATGCATTCCCCCATGTTGTTAGTGATTCAATTTCCAATCTGGCTACTTATTTCTCTTTGTTTCACAATTTATGAGGTTCTAAAAAATTGGGCACCCCATGTGGTAGCCCCATGTTCTCATTTCCTACAAACTTTAATGAAGAATCAAATTTCCTTCTTTTAGTTCACAAAGACACCCCTTTGAATCACATGTATGACCTAAGCATGAGTAATAAAGTTACAAATACATCATTGGAACCTTTTTTTGGTGATCATTAGACATATTACTGAAGATAATTTACTATCTACATATTCAAGGAAACGTCAAACCATTACCCACTCTCCCTTAATCATGATTTTAGGCTATGAGAGGGAATCATTAATTAAAATTGATCAGATATCTAAGAAGGATAGGTGTGTGTTCTTTAAACATGCACATCTAGACTCCATGATGGTCATTGATATTTTCAACACATCTTAACTGTGACATGTCTTTGTCATATGTCATCCTTCTCATAGCCTTCAGTCATCTATTTCATAAGCACCTATATTTATCTTCTTTTTGCTTTTCAATTTAAAATTCATTTCTTCTTCCACTCAATTTAAATAAAAGTATATATACATATATTATATTGTAATAATAATAATAATAACAAGAATAATAATAATAATAATAATAATAATAATAATAATAATGAAAATAGTACTAACTGAAAACATGGGACACATACTTATGATGCTTCCCTTTTTCTTTGGAATATCATTGCAAATACTAGTTGATTGTAAATGTGATTTCCCTAAAAATATGGGGTGACATGTAAATACAAAGTTTTTGGGACCCAAACTTTACCTCCATGCGATCAAGCACTAGAATCCAATTATTTAATTTTCACTTTAGTATATTTAGGGTATTAATTTAATCATATTAATGATTAGATCCTAAGCCATCCACAACATTTTATAGGTGAAGGATAAATACTGTAACATATAAAGCCATCGAAAATCATAAGTAAGATTTAAAAAAATCAGTATATGCTATATTATATACATGATATTTAGAAATCATATGATTACGCTATTCTACAAAAACTTGTAGAGGACAAAACATGACTATACCATGTAAGTCCCAAGGCAAAGAGTCTAGTGTATTCTATCTTTAGGTCCAACATACATACATACATACATACATACATACATACATACATACATACATACATACATACATACATACATACATATATACATACATACACCGACAAGGAGTGGCTCAAGTGGTCAAGCACGGTGTCCCCTCACGAAGGGACCCGGGTTCGAATCCCATTTGCCACCTTGGTTTACCACCCTCCCGGACGTTCGGCCTCCATCATGGGCGTGGGAGAGGGGGGAAAGAATGCCTCTCTTTATCCCATATATACATACATACAACAACATACAAACGACACACTTAGGGTTTTCTTGGCTCTGGCGATAACAGCGCAAGGTTGAGGAAGGTGTGGTTGCACTGGTGGGGGGACTCCCCTCAACCCCCTTCTCTTTTTCTCGATGACAGCTAAGACTATCCCGGGCAAGGAATGGAATCAAGTGGTCATAGGTGCTGAGACCTACAAGGAACATGATTATAAGACGACAGAGATCATTGATGGGAAACACTTTTTTACCATTGATGAACAAACATACAACATCATGGAAAAGTCCTAGGACCATACCTTGATTCTCTACGTCATGGGGAAAAGGCCCTTCTATCTTCATCTTCTTGCTTGGATCAAAAGGATGTGGAAACCTAAGGGTGGTTTCAACCTGCTATCTAAGCCAAATAAGTTGTTGCGTGTGCAATTCAACAACAGTGAAGACAAGAAGAACATTATTGGTATGGGACCTCACTATTTTGATGATAGATTGGTTGTAGTAAAGGAATTCAAAGTTGGTGATGATCTAAAAAAGATATGTTTAACACCATCCCTATTTGGATCAAGATCCCAAGTATGGGTAAGAACTAGTCAGAGAAGTCCGTAGGGTTTGTTGCTAGAGGTGGTGGGAAGATGCTTAGAGTAGATCTGAGATCTCCTAGAAATGGATCTCTGGGTGAAGCTTGAGCCTTGGTGGAAATTGAGTCATTTGAAGACCCCCCCAAGGAAATCTGGGTTAATATGCTTGGACGTAGGCAATACTGGTGGACATACAATATATGCATGTGCCAAAACATATCATGGAGTGCAATTTTTTTGGTCATGACCATGATGACTGTCTATTGAAAGAGAAGACTCATGTAGTTGATGAAACAACCCCGGTAAGAGAGAAAGCTAAAGAGGCTCCAATTGTGGAGGAGGTACCTGACAATGGGAAATTGAGTTCCCTAAATGAGAACTATACTCCTAATATCACTGATTAGGAATCTGATGCCATTAATGGCTCACATGGGAAAGCATGCGATCCACATGTTGTTGCTGATCAATCTATTACTAAGGAGAATTTGGATGATCCTTCTATCAGAACTGACTCTAAGGCTAATGTTTTAGAGAAGATGACTACAGGAGGTGGAGACAAGCCTTCATCAAGCTCTTCCAGTGTGAAAGGGTCACGTAAGACTCGATCTTCTGGTAGGGTTACCAAATGACTGTCTTTATGACCAATGTTCATGGTTTACAGAAACCATGGAAGAAGAGGGAAGTGAGGTATTCAATCCGCTCAGTTTAGGCCTCTATTGATGTGTTGATCGAAACAAAAATTAAGACTTTCAATAAATGTTCTATTGGGAAGATGGTTCTGATTTCTGACTGGCTAGAAGCTCATCTCGAACCATGACAAGGATTCCAATAGACACATATGCATTGGGTGGAGTCCTAAGTCATGGGACATTTAGCTATCTGATATGGATGAAAAAATTATAACTTGATTCTATATGAATAAAGATGGTCTACACATCTATTTATCAACGATCTATGCTAGAAACATGATGTCAGAAAGGTCGAGTCTCTGGAGTAGACTTAAATAGACTGCCCCTCAATCCATGACCCTTGGTTGGTTATTGGAGACTTTAACAACATTAGAAAATGAGAAGTAAAGGCAAGTGGTTGTGAGGTACTAAATGGTGTTCTAAGATCGTTTAATACAACTATTGATAATGCTGGCTTGATTGAACTTCCTACTGTGGGAGGTCAAATCTTCACGTGGAGCAATCATCTGGAGAAATTAAAACACATTGCTTGTAAACTTGATTGTGCACTTGTCAACGATGAGTGGATGGTTATATTTCTAGGTACAAGATCCAAACTTCTTACATATAAGTTTACTGACCATGCTTCTATTAATGTCAATCTGAAAGACATTAGAGGGAAACCAAGGCAAGGAAACCAAGGCTATTCAGATTTCTTAATATATGGAAAGATTGTCCAGGATTCCAGGAGATCATCAAGGAGGCTTGGCACAAACCAGTGCATGGGAATCCTCTTTTTTGCTTCAACTAGCATCTAAAGAACGTGAATAAGGAACTTAAACCTTGGGCTAGAAAGCTTGTGAACCTCAGGAACTTATTGCACAAGGAGCATATGGAACTCAAAGATATCTCGATTGCACTGAGAAGGGATCCTCTTGATGCCCAACTCATTGACGTTGAGAAAATTACTATAGATAGACTCAAACACCTTGAATTAGCTGAAGAAAAGTATTATTGGCAAAGGAGTTGACTCCAATGGATTGAAAATGGCAACCGTAACACTAAGCTATACCATTCCACCATCAAATGTAGGGATGCCCTCAATACAATTATTGAACTGTATGATGAGCATGGACAATTAATTGAAGATGAAGAAGCTATTACTGATGAAACCATCAAGTTCTTTGACAAACTGTATAAGCAAGAAACCATGGACACCGAGGATGATACACATTGGGTTAAACTTATTTGTGATGATGATAATGACTTCCTTGCTGCTATACCCAAGGAGGATGAATTCAAAGAAGCCTTACAGTATATTAGTCCCAACAAAAGTCTGGGTCTGGATGGATTCAATGGTTTCTTCTACAGAAGTAACTAGAAGCTTATAAAGAAGGAACTCACTCACGCCATTGCTTGGTTTTTTGAAGATGGAAACATGGTTCGCCAGATCAACCATGTATTCATAGCCTTGATCATGAAGAAGGACATTGTCTCTTCTCTAATGGACTTTTAACCTATTGCTTGTTGCTCTATGTTATATAAAATTATTACAAAGATTTGCACTAGATGATTGTCAATACGTATGCTTAAGATTAAATCAAGTAATGAAGGTTCTTTTATCAGGGGTCGACATATACAAGAATGCTCTCAACTGGCTGCAAAATTCACATCGAACTTCAATGTCAAAAGAAGCTCTCCTTCAGCATGTCTGAAATTGGATATCACTAAAGCATATGATTCAGTCAAGTGGGATTACTTGTGGAACTGTCTGTATGGACTGGGTTTCAGTGAATCCTTGATTTCCTTGGTCAAACAGTGTGCGTCTACTCCATCTTTCTCTTTATTGATGAATGGGTCTTCGGTTGGGATGTTTACCAATTCTAATGTCCTGCGACAAGGAGACCCTCTATTGCCTTTGTTATTTACCATAGCCATGGAAGGTTTATGAAAATAATTAATGAAGCTCTTGAGAGCAAATTTCTTAAGAATTATATCATCTGTTCATGTAATGTGATGTCTCATCTTCACTTTGTTGATGATGTACTAATCTTCATTAAAGGGAGGAGTAGGAGCTTCAAGGCACTTAAAGAAATTCTTGATCGTTTTGGAACTATTTCTAGAATGCACATCAGTGATACGAAGACATTCATCTTCTTCTCCAAATAGTGTATGAATAAGAGTTCCCTTACTGAACTTTTAGATGTCCATGTTGGAGAATTCCCAACCAAATACCTCGGGTTCCCTATTACAGGTGGTAACCTTAGGAGAAAACACTTCCATGAGTGTTTGGATCGACTAAGGACCTCATCAGTATATGGCCAGGCTCTAAACTTTCAATGGTCGGGAGACTGGTGCTCATCAAAAGCTTTTCTCTTGGGCTCATCAAATACTGGATGAACCAAGGTGAAATTCCATCTTTGGTGTTGAGAAGAATGGAGATTATGATGACAAATTTTATCTGGGGGAGTGCTTCTCATCCTGCTAGCTGGAACAACCTAGCTTACCCTCTGGATGAAGGTGGACTAAATCTACCAGATTTATAGGACCTCGCCAGCACACACATACATACATATATACATACATACATACCGACAAGGAACATACATACATACATACATACAAAACAGCAACGTCGTCTCCCTTGGGTCTGTCTGGGTGATTTCCAGGCGACTCCAAGCCTGAGGGCATGATGCCCACGTTGGAGGCAACCCCAGCCGTCAGCGTCCACTTCCATCCACCCCACAAACCCGCCACCATACCCCATCCTGCCCACACGCACACGAACCAGGAGAAAGAGAGGAGAAGTGGTGCTGACGGCGCTAACCCTAACGGCCAAGCACAGAACGATGGCCAGCCGAAGGAACCCCTGTCCGTGGGGGCTGAGACTATCATGAAGGAAGGTCGGAAGATGTGGACACAAGTCTTGAAGGGACCTTCTCCAAGCAAGGGGAATGAGGAGAATTTTCCAGCAACAAGAAGGACTGATGGAGAAATCCATGTCGACCTGGCGGAGGACGAGTTTGAGAAGATGAAGAACGTGTGGGAATATGCGATCATGGCCTACGTCATGGGAAAACGACCCTTCTATCTGAATTTTCTAGCCTGGATCAAGAGGACCTGGGGTCCCAAGGGTTCCTTTGATTTGATCTTGAAGAATTCTGGTGTCTTCTTGATTCGATTCTCTACGGCGGCAGACAAACAAGCCATCCTCAATGTCGGGCCGAGGTGGTTCGATGGGCAACTGGTTGTGGCCAAAGACTATCCATTTGACGATGAGTTGAAGCGTGATACCTTTGCCACAGTACCCACATGGGTCACACTAGGATCCATAGGCCGATCATGGATGAAGCGAGCGGCCGACACCATTGCGGAAAGAGCGGGCAAAGTTCTACACATCGAGGAACGCTCCCTGGTGTCGGACGAAGCTACAGTCTTGGTGGAGCTGAATGCGGAGGAGGAAATTGTGGAATGGGTATGGCTGAATGTTCATAGACGGGAAGCCATCCCTGTTTGGATACTATATGATCATAAGCCGCTGAGGTGCAACCACTGCAGGTTGTTCGGCCACTCGGACGGTGCATGCAAAGAGGAGGAGGCGCCTAAGCCAGACAAGAATGAAGGGATGAGCTCCTTGCAATGGGTGGAGAAGACTCGAAAGGACATGAGACCAGTTGATAACCCCACAGCCGCTGCTAATGAGCGGGTTGTGGCTGCTACAGCTGGAAACCTTACTGAGAAGGTGGGGAGCGCTGCTTCTATCTGAGGAGAGAAAGGGAAGGGCGTGGGGCATAGTAAGGATGCCTCCACATCTGTTACTAATATGTTGAAGGAGCATCCTGCTGCTACTACTGAAATTGGAAGTGGACAGAAGGTACAGTTGAATGCAATTGCTGGGAATGTTGTGGGTGTAGACACACTCTCAATGCCTAATGCTTATGTCGAGGAGGATACACAAATTGATGAACAGAGAGAAGAGGGGGAGTTTACTCCCATGTCAAGGAGAAGTCCAAGTGGTATACCAAAGACACAAGGGGTAGGTTCCATACTGGAGGCCACCAATAAGTTTTATGCACTCAGTGAATCCGATGCAGAAGAACCTGAACAGGTTGAACCAAAGAAGAAGAGGGAAGGAAACAATAAGAAGGAGCAGCCCAGGTGTACTCGGGCAAACAAAAACTTTTAATATGTCCATATTAATGTGGAACATTAAAGGGGGGTGCGATAAGAACAAGAAGAAGGAAATTTGGGAGTGGATTGTTGCTAGTGGTCACTCTTTGGTTGCATTGGTGGAGACAAAAATAAAGGTACAGAATAAAAATAGTATCAAATATCTGTTTCCGCAAGGCTGGGAGCAAATATCCAATGTTGATTGTGGTGGGGTTGCTAGAGTTTGTGTGGCATGGAAGCCTAATGCTTGGCAGCTTTCAGTTGTACAAATGTCAGATCAGCAAATTACTATGGACTGTGTTAATAATGGAGGATTGCATATGTGATTGACAGTTGTTTATGGGAACAATGATGGCAAAGAAAGACTGGATCTATGGGACTCTATGGTTTCTATCTCTAAACAAGATGCGCTTCCCTGGATGGTCATTGGTGATTTTAATACAGTGCGGTTGTAGGATGAGAAAAAAGGGAAAATACTTGGTATTAATGCTGAAGTGGATGCTTTCAATCGAGCCATTGATAAATCATATCTTTTTGAGCTACCAATGGTTGGTGGGGATATTTTTACCTGGAATAATGAAAGGGGCCCGGGTGACAGAATAGCAAGCAAGCTGGATAGAGCACTTGTGAATGATGAATGGCTCAAATTTTTTCCTAATGTGCAGGTGAAGGTTGAAGGTTCTGATATTAGTGATCATGCTCCTATTGCTGTCTAGATTATCGAGAAAAAACATAAAAGAAGACCTTTCAGATTTCTAAACTACTGGGTGGACTGGAAAGGTTTTGATGAGGTCATAAAGCAAAGTTGGAGTATCCAGGTGACAGGCAACCCCATGTATGTTTTTGCAAAGAAGCTGTCAAACACCAAGGTGGCTATCAAAAAATGGGCGGAAGAAAAGGTGAACATTCCAAAGATGTTGAAGGAGACCAAGCAGGAGTGCAAAGACATTTGAGAAAGACTGTTAACTGATCCACTAAATCCTATTTTGATAGAGAAAGAAAGGGAATTAAAAATGATGCTTGAAGATCTAAAAAAGGCAGAGGAATTTTTTTTCTGGCAAAGAAGCAAAGAGAAGTGGATGGATGATGGAGATAGAAACACAAAGCTATATCATTCCGTGGTTAAAAGGAGAGAGGTAGGTAATATTATTTCTGAACTCATTAATGCTGAAGGGATGGTTGTCAACAAATAGGAAGATCTTGATGAACAGGCGATTGGGTTCTACACGTCTCTATACAACAAGGCATTTTTTGACAATATTGATGAACATGAGGAAATTGATTGGAAATTCAAACTCACTAGCACTCACAATAATATTCTTACCAGAAGAACTAATGAACAGGAGGTCAAGGATGCTGTTTGGAGCATTGGAAGCAATAAGTCACCGGGATCTGATGGCTTTAATGCTTTCTTTTACAAGAAAAATTGGGATGTTATTAAAGGTGACTTGCTTGCTTATGTGGACTAGTTTCTTCAAGGAGGGAATATGGTGAGACAGGTTAATCACTCTTTTCTTGTTCTTATTCCGAAGAAGAAAGTTACATCTTCTCTTGCTGATTTCTGGCCCATTGCCTGTTGCTCGGTACAATATAAAATTATTACAAAAATCCTAGCTGCCCGGCTGAAAATGGTCCTCCCCTTTCTAGTTTCTGCAAATCAAGTTGCTTTTGTTACAGGTAGAAGCATTAGTGACTGTACCCTTCTTGTTGGTGAATTTCTCCTAGACTACAATGTTATGAGAGGTAGTAGGAAGGCTTACTTAAAGCTTGACGTCTCCAAAGCTTACAATAGTGTACGGTGGGATAAACTTTGGTCGATTTTGCAATAGATGGGTTTCAACAAGCAATGGATTGGCTGGATGAAACAATGTGTCGGGACTACCAGTTACTCAGTTCTGGTGAATGGCACGTCGGATGTTCTCTTTAGGGGCAGCAATGGGCTGTGCCAGGGTGATCCCCTACCCCCCTTCTTTTTGCGATTGTCATGGAATACTTTACAAGGAGGATGCAGCTAGCTGAAGAAGAGAAGGAAATAAAGCCTTACACTGTACATGGCACAAAGGTAATGTCACATTTAATTTTTGCTGATGATGTCCTGGTGTTCTTTGAAGCCAAGCAGCATTACCTGGAAAATCTAAAAGGCTTACTGAGGGACTTCGGGAAGAAAATAGGGGTGTGCATAAACGCAAATAAAACACACATCTTCTTGTCAAAGAATTGCCATCAGGTGGAAGCCAGACTTACGCAGGAAATGGGGGTTGAAAAGGGAATATTCCCAACCAAATACTTGGATTTCTGCTTGCAGGTGGCAACCTTCAAGTCAAGGACTTTACAGACTGTATTGATAAAGTGGAGGAGATGATAAATAGATGGCCTACACAAAGGACTTCTATGGCTGGGTGTAGTACCTTGATCAAAGCTTCTATTGAAGGTCTCCTCATTTTTTGGGCACAACAAGGTGAAATTCCTATCTCTGTTCTGGATAGAATTGAAATGAAGATTGCTAATTTTCTATGGGGAAGCGAGCACCACCCTATGAAGTATTCTAGGTTAGCTTTTCCTAAGGATGATGGAGGACTAAATTTGAAGACTCCCAGAGATATTGCTAGTTGGGGTTCCATGAGAAGGCTGATTGCATATCAAGAAGGCACATCTACATGGGGCAAATGGATGAGAGATAGATATCCTTGAGGACTGGACTTTATTCCAAAAACAAGAGAAGGGTATTCAAGATCCATCAATGTCATGAGGAAAATATGGCCGCAAATTAAGCACATGTTTATTGATAATAATTCCGGTGGATGATAGCTCATAGACAAGAAGATAAGCTTATGGGAAATGTCCCGTAACAGGAGAGCAGAGGATATCGTGGGAGAACAAATATGGATGGATAGGTATGTGCCTAAATGGAGCATGTGTGTATATAAATTTCTACACCATATTCTCTCTACTCTTGATAGAATAAAGAGCTGGAATTATGATATATCTACTGTATGCTTGCTATGTGAGGATAAGGAAGAAAGCCACAATCACCTTGTGGGGGAATGTAATTTCACAAAGGAAGTTTGGGACCATTTATGCAAGGAGTTTAGGCTTCATCTTCAACTCATTACTGAACCGAGAAGAATGCTTGCTAGGTGCGGAAGAGATGTGCATAAAAATCTTTTGTTTGCTGCCCTATGCTACCATATCTGGGAGGAGAGAAATGCTAGAAGACACCAAGGGAAGTCTATGAATGCCTCTAATATTGCTGTAAAAATATGTAAATGCATTAGACGTAGACTACATATAGATTAAATGCGTGAGTTATAATGTTGTTTGGGTGTATGGCGTTGGGCCTACATGTAATCTTGACCCCTCTAATATTTTTTAGGGGGGATGTCGGAATATATTTACCTGATTCTGATACATACCGACAAGGAGTGGCTCAAGTGGTTAAGCATGATGTCCCCTAATAAAGAGACTCAAGTTTGAATCCCAACTGCCGCCTTGAACAATGTCCCCTAACAAAGGGACTCGAGTTCGAATCCCAATTGTCGCCTTGATTTACCACCCTCCCGGGCATTCGATCTCTTCCACGAGCGTGGGAGAGGGAGGAAAAATCTTTCTCTCTTAATCCCATACATACATACATACATACATACATACGTACGTACCTACATACGTACGTACCTACATACATACATACATACATAAGCCAACAAAGAGTGGCTCAAGTGGTCAAGCATGATGTCTCCTCATGAAGGGACCGGGGTTCAAATCCCAGTTGCCGCCTTGATTTACCACTCTCCTGGGCATTCGGCCTTTACCACCGACATGGGAGAGGGGGGAGAAATCTTTCTCTCTTAATCCCATACATACATACATACATACTTTGACCTTCTACTATTTGGTAGGAGGAAGTTAGAATACAATTACCTAATTCTGATACATACATACATACATACATACATACATACCAGTTTCCGCCTTGATTTACCACCCTCCCGGGCATTCGGCCTCGGCCACAGGCATGAGGGGGGGGGAGAAATATTTCTCTCTTAATCCCATACATACATACATACATACATACATACATACATACATACATACATACATACATAAATACATACATACATACATACATACATACATACACACACACACTGACAAGGAGTGGCTCAAGTGGTCAAGCATGGTGTCCCCTAACAAAGGGACCCGAGTTTGAATTCCTATTGTCGCCTTGATTTACCATCCTCCTGGGCGTTTGGCCTCCGCCATGGGCGTGGGAGGGGGGGAATCTTTCTCTCTTAATCCCATAAAAACATACACACACACACACACACACACACACACACACACACACACACATATATATATATATATATATATATATATATATATATATATATATATATATATATATATATATATATATATATATATATATATATATATATATATATATATATATATATATATATATATATATATATATATATATATATATGGGCCCATCTTTATTGCCCGTGCGGGTAGCTACCCGCCCACCCTTCCAATCATTTTTTTTCAAATTTTTTTTTCGTAATTTTAGAGGACTATTTTGTCAAGCTCTCCAAAAAAGTTTAGCCAAAAATAATATCATTTGCCCCTCCAAAATCAAAAAACCCGTCCTTATATATATTTGCTGTATATTTTGTACAGAGTTACTTTTTTGGCCAGCAGAGTTACTTTTTTGACACTATAGTTACTTTTTTTACAGCAGAGTTACTTTCTTAGCCAGGAGAGTTACTTTTTGGGCTGCCGGGTAGCCAAAATCCAGGCTACCCGCGCGGGCAATGAATGAATGGCATATATATATATATATATATATATATATATATATATATATATATATATATATATATATATATATAAAGAGAGAGAGAGAGAGAGAGTCTTGAAATAACCATAAAATGGTTATAAGTGTTTACCTGAGAGTTATACATTGTCCACAACTTGATAATGACAAAACCATTCTATTCATATGTATCTAATATGTCTATTTAAGATTGATTTTAGGCATTATGTACATGAAAAAGATCATTTCTATCAAGCCCTATCTTGATCTAGTTCAAGTCAAAAGAAATGCATATGCACTTTCTTGGAAAACATCCTAAAACCCTTAGGATGATTTTTGTAATGATTTGTATTTATGTATTAACTTGTAACTAAGATGAGAAAAAATTAGGAGCCCTTAATTTGAACGTGAGACCATTTAGTATGAGATAAATTATATTGATAATGGCCCTTTAACCAGTTTTTAATGAAATTTTCCAAAATTGGTTAGAGTGAGTTTTTCAGTCGAGTTTTATCTGTGACAAACTCAACTGATCCCCTTGATGCATTTTGAGAAAATTTAGATTTGGTCAACTTGATCATACACAGAACTTGACCGATCCCTGCAATGGAAAAAACTAATTTAAGCGTTTTGGTCATGTTTCATCTAAGATAAACTAGACCGATGTTTTAAATTTGCTTTGTCGCATAGTGCAATTGGTCAAGTTACCTTTATTGAAACTCGACTGAATGCACTGTACAGAAAGTGTAGAAAAAGTGATTCTAACCGTTGGAGTGTTGCAAAACTCGAAATTGTATCTGTTGCAACACCCCAAATGACTAGAAAATATGTTCCTTAGTGCTTCTAGACACTAGTAGATACCCGAACTATAAATATTACCTCTTGATGTTCATTTTAAGGTTGCTCCTTCATGCTATTCAAGCTCCTAGTTATAGTTCAGTGCATCCAATCCACTTGATCCTTTTTCTCTCTCTTGTTTGAAAATCAAAATGTCAATATGAGTGAGATAGGATCTATGTATGAGAGTTACTTTAGTGTATGCTTGTAAAGCTCTCAAAGCTTCCTTTTCCCCATCCCCTTTTTTCAAGATCAAGTTGGTGAAAGCTTCTTCGAGTGAAGGAGAAGGTACAAAGCTTCTTCAGGTTGAAGAAGAAGGTGCCAAAGCTTCTCCAAGTGGAAGGAGAAGGGAAAGGCATAAGATCCATGAGGGGAGTGGGTAAATCCTCAAGGTCAAAGACTTGTTGGGTCAACGAGGCTCTAGAGGTGGGGGGGGTGAATAGATCTAAAAACACTTACATAAAATTTGTTAGACCTTCAAGTTACTACAAGATATGGGATTGCAAATATTGAATTTGTAGTGCAACTAAGCATGCATAGCAAGGGTGAGAGAGATTGAATAAACACAAGGACCAATCTATGTATAGTGGTTCCTATCTCCAAACTAGGAGATAGTCAATCGAATACCTAGATAGGTCAAGCTCTAGGATTTTGCAACCCATGTATACTTATATTCCATTATAAGACATACAAGATGAACTTCCTTTTTCTGAGACAAGGATACCCAACCTCATTTTTAAGGACCAAAAGGAGCCAATAAACCTTACAAAATGGGCTTACCTATCCTTTTTGAGCTTTGTTTGAGCCTCAATTTGCAATGAATGAGGTGATCAAAGAGGTTTCTAGGGTGTTCAAAGCACATCACCCAAGTGCTTTGTGTGTTGAGCATTTGTGCTTTGTTAATGCTATGTCTAGAACGAAGTTTGTCCATTGATTCTATCCAATTTGACATGTAACTACACCACCCTACTCCCACCACCTAATAGCCAAGTCGTTTTGACCTTGATGATATCTGATACCAAGATAAATATATCCTTTGATTCTCTGAATACCTACATCTCTACTACTGATGTCATCACCTCTTGGTTGGCTTCTTATCCCTCTTATCATGACCTTTTAGACCTTGAAGGTTTCTATAAGAGCTTTGATCCCATTCTTACCATTCCTAACTTCCATAAGTTCATGAAGAAACCAAAAATACCATATAAGAAGAAGTCAACCCTACCCTCCTCTTCCTTTGATATTAAGACAAGACTGATCACCTTAATGGTAAAATGCAATATCCATCATAAGAGGAATCAAATGGATATTGTAGAGAACATGATGGTTATCATGTATTGTCTCTTGAATGATGTTGGAGTCAAGTTGGATCGTTACATTCGACATCATATGACCTACTTTGAATCCACAAAGAACACCATTGACACCCATCTCCCTTGTCCAAACCTGATCTATGGTGTGTTTTCTCAACATTATGTAAAATCTCTCATCCATGACCTTGGTTACAAACTAATTCGTGGAAGGGTTTGCATTAGTGAGATGAACCTAAAGAAGACTTTTCTTTCTACCTCTTCCACTACATCAGGCGCCTCTACCTCCACCCATGCCCCTCCACCACCACTACCATCTCAACCTGGCTGCACCTCATTCTCCATATCAAATGAATCCCTCATGGGATACATGATGCATGAAAAAGCATATAGCCTTACGATTCAAGATCATCTCCACCAATACCTCTTCTAGATTGTGTCACATATGAACATGTCCTGCATCTATCCCTACCCACCCTACCAAGTGTACCACGGTGTTGACTATGCCTCATGCATACAATCAGTTTTATCCTGACCCCCACCTCTTGCTTCTTCTGCGGCACCTCCTGCTACTGTTTATGGTGGACCTACCCCTACACCTGGTGATCTTCTTCTTCTGGATCTTCCTATTGGCCCTGATGCCGCTTAGCTTGCTGATTTTGATGGAGTCTCCACTCCCACCTTTCCATAAGAAAATGCATTACATGCATGTGGCATGTCATGGGCTGAGAAGAATGCCAGATGTCCTAGTACTCATGCTTTTAGACCTCCTGTCAATGAGGAGATGCCTGACTAGGATGTTGTGGAAGAAGCTAAAGATGGTGATAATGCTGATGATGGTGATGATGGTTCTCTAATGATGATGACGGTGAGCCCACAACTAATGCCACTGCTGCACCCTTAGATGATGATGCAGACTACCATCTAGAGACCAAGGATGATGATGATGAGGATATCATACATGTATTAGATGTCGTAGATGTTTAGTTCCTAGTCTTTTAAGGTGCTCATTTATGTATCTTTTTGTATACTATCATGTATTAGACATTTGGGCATTGTATCTGAGACATACTATTTTATCATCTTATCATTTTTTGTTGGTATGTACTTTTTATTCTGAGAGGACATGTTTGGTGTTGTAATCTTAATATTATGCACTATAACTCTTTGGTTGACTATATGTTATGAGTTCTTGGTATGTTATCCCATATTTTGATTATGACTCCATATTTCTTGGTTCTCTCTATTTTTATCTATGTCTGGTGTGTGTTTTAGTGGTTGTTTGTGTATTTTATGCCTATGACGAAGACCTGTATTTTATATCTCTTCTACCCCCCATCTTTTTGAAATTACAAAGGGGAGAGGAATATGCAAGCTCATCATTGACTATAGGTACCAAAGGAGAGAAATGAGCTCAACCATATAGAAATTATTGCTTATTTGATTCTTTTCTTATCAATTATCTAAAATATCATGTGACTTTCTAGAGGACCCTACGGTATATATATGTGCTATGTTGTTTGGGGAAAGACTAACCATGCAGGCATAGGTAAGCATAAATTGAGGGAGAGAAATTTATATTGTTCAATTATGCAACAAAAATTTAAATTTAACTATTACATGACATCCTCGATAAAGTTCAAATAAAGAGCCATAGATATCTTATAACTAAAATTAAAGACTAAGCTACTTGGATCAGTTTGTGGTGGGTAACCTTTCCATCTTAGAAATCATCAACAACTAGTTCTAGGCATCACCACCTATCTCATGGTTCATAGGCTGAGCAACCTCTAGGTGGGTTGAAAGCAACACCTAGGGTAGGAGAAGACAAAGAGAAAAGTATGTCAGTGAACACTAAGTATGTGCAATAATTAACAACTAGGCACTACATTAGGAGGCTCAAAAGAATGATTTCAAATTAAAGGACGAACAAGAGAAATAAGTGCCAAGAGAATTATATCAGGCCAAGAGACGAGGCATGTCTAACTAAAGAATGTCTAGTAGGGAATCTTGACTTTAAAAAATTTCCATTAATAATAACAACAATAAATTGTGCATGTAATAAACAAAGATTAAAATTATTTCAAGTAGGGTTGCGACACCATTAGATATCAACCTAAAATAATGGGTGAAAAAGCACCCTAGGCGGAAAAGAACGCCTCTGTAAATAATGGGTGGAAAGGCACACCCTAGACAGAAAAACACACCCATGTAAAAGTGGTTGTACATACGTACCATTACAATAAATAAGGATAGTATAAGCTTACAAATATATAGGGAAAGTCAAGTATAAGTTTAGTCCATGTAAAATAATTGGATGAGAACATATAAAATGAATCAGGTGGAATTAGAGGACCCATAAGCATTATCCAAGAAATAAACATTCCATAATGATAAAAAGGTGAATCACTACTCATGCCTCATATGGGAAAGGATGTTTGGTCATAACAACAAAGCCTAGATAATAAAAAAAGATGTTCATACCTTAACTTGAGTTGCTAAATCTGAAATTGAATCCTAGCCCTCCAAGTCTAAGGTCAACTCAACCTACATATAGGTTTAGATCCATTAATCAGGGTTGATGTTCTAAAATATGTAAGTATTGTGAAAATCCTAAAAAACCAAATCCATCGGTAAAAACCAAAGTCGACTCTTGAGATAGACCCAACACTGACTTCAGGGTTTCTTGAAGATAAATCTTGACTCACGAATGTGACTATTCAAAATAATATTTTCTTTCATGATCATAAGTAAAAAAAACCCTAAAACTCAAATCTTTGGCAAAACCCTAGATTGACACTTGATTAGATCTCAAATAGTAAGTTCAGGGTTACTGATCATGGATGTGACTCCAAGATATCTATTTCATCTTTTAAGACATATCGTTATGTATTAATGAGATATTATAAGGATTTAAAACCATAAAAAACGTATTTATAACTTGTGATTGAGGCGATGAAATCTATACCAAGTTTTTAAGAAAATTGTAAGGATTCTAAAACATATTTTTTTGTAATTGTTGGAAATACCAATAAGAAGTTATGATTTTCACAAGATTCATCCTAATTACCGATTTATTAAAGATATTTGAATCACAAAAGACTGATTTTCCCCTAGATTAGATATCATAACTTTCGTGCGTGATAGGGTAGGTATGTATTTTACCCCATCGATGCTATATGCGACATACAAAGAATTTTGCTTGGCGATTTACCAAAACACCTTCAATGAGAAAACGAGGAAAGGAATTAAGACTAGAGAAAAAGAGTAAAGCACCAGGGGTCATCTCTCCCAGCAACACACTCCATGGCCACATAATAGAGCAACTATGTCAATATCAAATTGAGGAAAACCACAAGAATGAACAATCGACAATTTTGATAGTCAGTTCGAGAACGAGAAAGGTCTAGGGTACTTACTGTTGGGCTAATCGGGTTGAAGAAGTGAGACAACGAGCCATGAAACCCCGAACATGTCCTTTCCAATCTCGAGTTCTTGTCGACAAGTCACAAGGCCTCAAGAAAAATTGATTGTGGGGAAAGACTGCGCAAGGTGCGACAGAATAAAGGGCATAAACACCTATTTAGATGGTTAGGTTTTCAGGTTTATAGGAGGGTATCTTCAAGAAGCTATGGGGTGAGAATTAGGCAAATCCTAAATACTTGACGAAAATCATAGAATAATGCATAGATCTATGTGGAATTTGAAAGGGAACATAATGGAGAAAGAGTCTAGGGGAAAATGGGGTGTGGAGAGAGAAATCACAAATTTACTTCATTGTGTGGTGAACTGTTGTTTCCGAATCGAGTCTGGGTAGAAGATGATGCGTCCAACGTCTGTTTGGGATCTGGCAGAGAAGAAATGAGCGAGCATCCTCCAAATTCAGGCTTACAATGTGATGCTCAATAATTTTGAGGAAAAATAGGATTTGGATAAAGTGACATTAAATGATTATACTTTTTATTCCCAAACCACCCAATTGGCGTAGCAAATAAAGTGCAAATACAATGAAAATGCAAATACAATGAAAATGGGCAAGTAGGTTAATTAGGACCCAAAGAATCAGAATTTAAAGTCAAATTTCCTTTTGGAAAACTTTAATGCATTAAACATCTCAAATTTAGGAAAAGTGTACTATCTTCATATAAAAGCATTCCTATACTATTTCTTAACTAAATTTCGTGGGTAACTCCCTCTTAACCAAACCTACACATAGGAATATCTAGAAGACTAATTTTAAATTAAAATGTCTCAATTTGATAATTTTGCACAAACAAACCCAAAACTAATGGATAGCCCAATCTCTTTTATTAAATATTCAAATATTTGTATTTTTTCATTAAACTTTCATATTGAAGGATACTTATATCCTAGTAATAATCAATCTAATAAGAGGGTTCAAATAATATATTAAAATAAAAGGAGAAAAAAATGTGATAATTACCTAAGTTTGGGGATGTTACAACTCTCCTTCCCTAAAAGGATTTTGTCCCCTATATATCAAGCAAAGAGGAAAGGTTGAGATCGTAACATTTATTCTCTGAGCTCCCAAGTTGCTTCCTCTAGACCATGATACTTCCATCAAAACTTCACTAATTCAGCCTCCTTGTGCTTCAACTACTTCACTCGGGAGTCAAGAATCTTCATAGGATATTCTTTGTAAGTCAAGTCTCCACGAATCTCTATGGGTTCCATAGATAACACATGGGATGGATCCTTCACATATTTTTTCATTACAAACATATGGAAAAAATTATGCATCTTATCATATGAAGGTGGTAAAGCCAAATGATATACACACTCCCCAATCTTATCCAGAATTTCAAAGGGTCCCACATAATGAGGATTTAGCTTTCCTTTCACTTTAGATCATGTAATAGACTGAATATGTTTTACTTTCAAGAAAACATAGTCACCAACCAGGAAGTTCACATCCATCCTCTTTTTATCAACATACATCTTCTGACAATCTTGTGCTACTTTCATATTCTTCTTTATCAGAACAATCTTGTCCTTCATTAATTGCATCTCATCAGTTTTCACCAGAGTATGCACACCCGCATCATCCCAATGCAAGAGTGAATGAGAAGGTCTTCCATATATAGCTTCAAAGGGTGGCATACCTATGCTCACTTGATAACTCTTATTGTAAGAAAACTCAACTAAAGGGAGATACTTATCCCAAATTTCTCCCCAGTCCATCACACAAGACCGTAAAATATCTTCTAGAATTTGGACTATCCTTTCAGATTTTCCGTCTATCTGGGGATGGTAAGAAATACTGAAATGTAAATCTAAACCCATCTCTTCTTAAATCTGCCTCCATAAGAGAGAAGTAAAATTAGGGTCTCTATTAGACAAAATGGACTTTATCACAACATGCAAATGCACAATCTAGTCTACATAAATTTTTTCCATGTCTCGAACCTTATATGTAGTCTTAAAAGGCAAGAAATGAACAAACTTAGGGAGTAGATCAATCACAACCCAATCACATCATAACCACTTCTAGACTTTGGAAATTCTATCACAAAATCCACCATAATTTTTTACCACTTCCATTCAAGCATTTCCAAAGGTTGCAAAAGACCACCATGCCTTTGATGTTCGATTTTTACTTATTGATAGGTCAAACACTTTGCAACGAAAATAGCGATGTCATTCTTCATATTTTCCACCAAAAACTTCTTCGTAAATATTTTTACATCTTTGTGGTGCTAGGATGAATTGAGTATTTTGAACCATGAGCCTCACTCAACACCTTCTGTCTCAGGTCATCCACATCATGTATTCACAATCGACGAAAAAAATGTATCACACCATCAACAAAAATAGAGAAATTAGATTGTGGTTTTTCTGTCATGGTATTCATCTTCTCAAGATCAGGACTACCTACTTGTGCTCTGATCACCTAAGAGATCCAAGACAAAGTAACTGAGAGACTTTCCATGTGCACACATAGTTTATCTATGAAAACATCATCTACATCATATTTTAACTTAGATCTCCAACTAGAAACATGTTCCATGCTTTTCCATAGAAAACTACAAAGAGATGCACAAACGACATCCTTCTTATGACTAAGAGAATAAAAAACTATGCTGGCTTTTCCACGATGATATATGATTGTAAAATCATAATCCTTCAAAAATTCCATCCAATGTCTTTGTCTCATATTCAAGTCCTTTTGCGTAATAAGGTGTGAAGACTTTTATGATATGAGAAAACTTCAAATTGACACTGTACAGATGGTGCCTCCAAATCATGAGAGCATGTGTAATAGTTGTGAGTTCTAGGTCATGGGTCGGTTGGTTTTCTTCATTTGACTTCAACTAGGGGGAGGCATAGGCTGTAACCCATCCTTTTTGCATAAAAGTGTAACCTAAGACTACTCTAGATGCATCAGTGAAAATAAGATATGGCTTTCCTTCCACAAGAAAGGAAAAAATATGAGGGAATGTTAAACAACACTTCAGCTATAGAAAACTATTTTCACATTCTAGGGACCAAATAAACTTTGTGTACCTATGAGTCAACTTGGTTAGAGGGTTAGCCAACTTGAAAAATTTCTTGATAAACTATCTATAATAGCTCGCAAGACCCAAGAAGCTTCGTACCTCAGAAGGATTCTTTGCAAGTTTCCACTTGGTCACAACTTCAACTTTTGTTGGATCTACAGCTATGTGACCTATTGATACGACGTGGTCTAAGAGAATCACTTCCTTCATCTCGAATTCACACTTTGAAAACTTGGCATACAACTAGTTTCATGAAGAGTCTTGAAAACAATCCACAAATGTTCCTAATGTTTATCCATCATTCTTGTAAGAACTCTGACCTGCGTTTAGGGTTTACCCTATTTGTTTTGCTTAACCTTGGTGGTTTGATGCTTGCTAATCACCTTTGAGTGGGTGATTAGGGTTTTGTTGTGCTTTGTTGAGAGTTCGAGGGGCTACTTGCAAATAACCCAAGTCTAGGGTTTTGTGTGCAAGTTTGCCATCCTGTGAGATGTTTTCCCCTCTTTGCTCCCTCTAGGGTTGAGAGGAATGCTTGGGCTTGTTGTTTGAGTTCCTTGGGCCTTGCTTGAGCTTGTTTGGTACTTGAGGTGCTTTGTTTGGGTTTGCTTGAGCCTTGTGTCGGCCAAGTGAAGCTTGTGTTGACCAAGGAGTAGTGTGTGTCGCCCTAGGTTGGTTTGTGTCGGCCAACAAGGTGGTGTGTCGCCCAGCAGAGCTGTTAGTTGTGTCGCCCATGCTGCTTGGTCCAGCCTTGACCATGTTTGGTGGACACTTGGTGTATATCCTTGACAAGTGTCTCTTGGAGTGCTACAGTGTTGGCTTGAACCCTAGGACAAGTGTCCCTTGGGTGCACGACATTTAGCATAAGTCTACCTTGTTTTCTCCTCCCTTTCTTTCTATATATGTAGCTCTTTCCCTTGCCTTAGCTTCCTTTGCTCTTTTGGTCTCCCCTCCACCTTGAGTGCACGACACCTCTCTCCTTCCTTGCTTGTGTCGGCCGAGACACTCTCCTGAAGTTGCAGTGGTGGCCGATACACCCTCTTAGAGAAGCTTTGGTGGACGACATCCCCTGGAGCTTGAAGTGCATCTTCTTCCTTGGAGCTTGGAGCTTAAGGCGGGTTGCATAGCTTCTAACCCTAACTCCTTTACCTCTAGCTATGATCTTGTTGCATGTTAGTAGTTTAGCTTAGTTCCTTGCTTTTATACCTTGCTTATGTACCTTTGGTGGTCGATCCCCCTCTAGGGTTTAGGGTTCCTTTGTGCACCTTGCTTTCTAGGGTTTGAGTATCCTTAAAGTTGGAGGTTGAAGATGACCCTTGTTCTGTGTTGGGCGACATAGTGGTGTTCTTTGTGTTGGCTGATATGGTGACCCCTATTGGGCGATACCCTACCTTGTTTGAGTGTGTTGGGAAACATCCTCTCTTGTGATGGTGTTGGGCGACATGAGTGTCGTGTGTTGGGCGATAGGATAAGCTAGCATGATGAGTTGGTCGTCATGGTGACCATGTTGGGTGACATGGTCCTTTGTTCTTGAGTTGGGCGAGACCCTCTCTTGACTTGGTGTCGGGCGAGATGAGTACCTTATGATGGGCGACATGGTGAGTGCTCTTGTATTGAGTGATAGGTCAAGCTAGTGAGGTGTTGGCCGATGTGGTTGAGTTGGCTGATGGATGTTGTTGGGCGATACATCTTGTTGTGTTGGCCAATATGGTAAGCATGATGGGCGATATGGTTGGATGGCACCCTCTTCTTTGTGGTGAACGACAAACCTAAGTCTCTTGATGGTTTGTTGGTGTTGACCGATAGGGCTATGCTTGGTGTTGGCCGATAGCCCTAATGGTCGATAGCCATGTTGGGCAACAACCTTGGGTGGTGATGGCCGATAGGGTTGGTGTGTGTGTCGGCCGACATGCCTTGATAGGTTTTAGTGAGGGTGGTGATAAGTTATGGTGAGAGTCTTGTGATTCTTTAGTGATGGCCTCATGGGTCATGGAAGTGAATGTTTATGCTTAATGATGGTGGTGTCTTGTTTGTGATAACAGAAATGCATATGATGCCTTGCAAACAACAATAATGCCAATGATAATGTTGTTGATAGCAATGATATTAATAGTCGTGTGATGATGGTAATGATTTGCTAGTAATGAAAGTAATAATGTTGATTAATGATGGTAATAATGTTGCTAAGTGACAATTACATTAATAGTTGGCTTAATAACATGGCAATAAAGATAATAGTGGATGATAATGTTGATAATATTAATGATGATAAAGGTAGTAGTGATGATAATGAGGAAGGTAATGGTAATAAGATGCATGATGTGATCCTTATGCTTATTTGTTAATAATAAAGAAGATGATAGTCATAATGATCATAATGATGATGACAATAATGATAGTAATGATATGCATGAAGTAATCCTTGTACTTAATTGTTAAATGAGAATGGTGTTAGTTACACTAATAGCTTGCTTAATGATATGATAATAATGATGTTAGTGGATGATGACAGTAATGTTAGTAGTAACAATAATACTGGCTCTTTGTATTCCATATGACATCTTACTTGATGTGAACATCTTGATTATTCATATAATCCCAAGATAAGGATAAGTATAGGTATGGTTTGTTAATGATGTGCTTGGTACACTTGATCACCAAATAGTGCAAATGACAAGTATAATATCTCTGATATCATCTTGTAATCATAAGTATGGTTCTTATGTTGAATTATTGTGTATCCTAACCATGCAGGTGATGAGTAACCATGAAAGGGCAATGAGACATATGTGATGAATAACATCACTTTGATGATTATTCTATGAGATTGTATGAATGATGTGTTAGTTCCATGATGATGATGTGAGCCTTGGGAGGCAGTGACAGTACATGATGAGGGATTGAGATCCCATGGTATGTGATGATCCTTGAGATGGATCTGGATGGTTGGCAAGAGGCCAAGTGGTAACATGTGATGTTGGATTCTTGTGATGGATCAGGTTGATGTGGTTTCCATAATGAATATAATGTTGTTTACTTTCTGTTATATCTTGCATGTTATACAACTTGGTTGAATCCTGCAATCCATCTAAAAGATACTAATTAATCACAGTGAAATATATCATGTAGTTTGCCCCGGCCATAGATCCATCATCATCAGGACTTGGTGATGGTAAAACAGGTTCTCCTACGGGTTAACTTGGAAGCGCATATTGTTGAATATGTGTAGGTTGCTCCTAGCCTAAAAATGAGGAGGTAAGAGTGTAACTTCAGTTACAGACTCAGATATGTATATAGAGCATGGTGAACAGGCCCATGGCTCAGGATACGTGATGTGAGGAGCATGAATGCGTTCATGGCTCAGAGCACGGTGAACAGGCCCGTGGCTCAGTTTTACTAGTGCCGAGACCTGTACCAAGGCGGGCTAGAGTGAGGGTAGCCTATGGAGCTGACCCTGTGGCTTAGACCACTTCAGCATGTGACTGCGGTCCTGCTTGTGTTGTACTCGTGTACTGACCACGAGGTGGGAGGTCGTGGAGTCCGGCTCTTCCATTGACCTTGTATGGCACCGGCTTGGGTTTCGTAACCGAAGGTTGGATTTGAACGGTACGGTTCAAATCCTCAGGGCATAATAATACGTAATACAGCCGTTTAGTACTTATTGCTTAGGATAAACATGAAACATTGGTTGAAGCCTTGTTTGTGTAATATCTTTGTTATATCTTGCAGGTTATGTGATAATATGTCTGATCTTGATAAGCAGGTTATGTGACATTATATCTTGTTCTGATAATCATGTTACATAGGGATACATCTGATCTTGCTAATCATATTCTTTGAGATATATCTGGTTGTATGCTTTTGTATAGCGGGTAAGCTTGTCGATAAGAATAATCTGTTTTATATAGACTGCTCTTGTTATACCTGTTATTAGATATCTGCTGTTATAGTCTATCTTGCTGAGGTTCTATAGTTGCGGTGGGGAGTTATGTTTCCCGCTGGGACAATTGTTCAATTGTCTCACTCCGCTGGTTTACACCCTTTTTAGGTGGTCAAGGTAGACGTGGTCGTGGTCAGGGTGTTGCGGCCGAGCATCTTGACGAGCAGTAGAAGGCAAGCGATGGACGTGCTGCTGTTTTGGATGTTCTGTAGTAGAGTCTAGAGTCATCCCTGTACTCTCAGGTCCTTGGCAGTGTTTTGACGTTGTTTCACGATGATCGATCGATGATGTTTGTATATCCTGTTGTTGGCCGAATGTGGGCCTTTTCTGTATATGAACAAGTGGTGAACTCATGTGATGGATGAACAGCTGTTCTTGAGCTGTGGACACGTATCAGATCTCGTGTATGTGTATATATATGACATGTTTCTGTGCAGGATGAGGACTGAAAAGTAATAGTTTCACGGTTTATCAGTTTTCCGCAATCAATTTTAATTAACCCGTGTTTTCGATGATCTGTGGCTATGGTGATTTCCGCACGTTTTCGCGTAACACCTCATTATCTGTGTGATAATGGGATGTGTTGCCACAAGTTTTGGTATCAGAGCCTTAGGTCCGTTGAGTCTACAGGGATTTAGGACTAGGTTGAGTATGTTCTTATGAGTTTTCCAAGTTTTCTTACAATATCTTCTGCCCTCAGTGGAAGAAAAGTCAAGATGTCTGGAAACCATGAAGAACACTCTGCTGAGTATAGTGATGCTGCATCGATTGATGGAGCAGATGGCCAGGCACATGGAGATCGGGTGCCTGAGCTCCCCCAATTTAACCCAGCCATACTTGAACATCCTGCTTACCAACATCTTATGGGGCAGTTAATGGCTACGACGAATCTCATGGTTGAGCGATTACTAGTGCCTCATCCGCGAGCACTGTTTCCCCATGGAGAAGCATTGGGTATTGGGAAGACCTTTGAGTGGCTTCACCGAGTTGGAGCTTCAGATTATGCCGGAACGGCTGATCCAACGGATGCAGATCTGTGGCTGACAAGTCTCAAGAAGGCTTTCTGGATCCTTGACATCCCTGAAGCAGACAAGGTAAAGCATGCTGTCTACCTTTTGAAAGGTAGTGCTGGTCACTGGTGGACCATCGAGGAAGAGAAGCGGCCTGGTGAGGTGATCTGTTGGGAAGTGTTTCGACGTGAGTTCATCACCAGATACTTTTCGAAGACGTACCTCGATGAGAAGATCAATCCGTTTGAGAAGTTGTGACAAGGAACGATGAACATCACCGAGTATGAAGCCAAGTTTATGGATCTGTTGAGGTTCTTTCCTCACATGGCAGCAACAGACGAGGAACGGATCAGACGTTTCGAGAAGGGTTTGAGTGCTGAGTTGACAACCCCGGTGTCTGCGTTGGAGAATCGAGAACGGTTTGCTACATTCGTGGAATCTGTTCGGGAGGATAGTACGGGAGAAAAGAGAGTCTATGTCTCTTAAAAGACCTGCTCAGTTTCAAGGACGGAGGTTTGGTGGCTTTAAGAAGCCTAGGTTTTCAGCACCGTCAGCGATGAGAAGTTCTAGTGTACCATCTCAGTGGTCTCCGAGTAAGGGGAGAGGTTATGTTTCTTCGCCATCTAAGGTGCACAGTTCAGCTTCTATGGCAGTGACATGGCCAGCTAGGCCACGGTTTGAAGACAAGTCATGTCATCTTTGTGGACAAGTCGGGCATTTCAGGCTTAATTGCCCGAATAGGGATGTCGAAGTGACGCAGCAGCCGAGACAGAGTTTTCAGAAGTCAGAGAGACCGCTGGCCAGTGGTAGCAGAGGACGAGGATGCGGTCAAGTGTCTCAAGCTGGATTGTCTGCTCAAGGAAGCAGAGGTCGTGGACAGCAAGCAACGGCTCGATTCTATACCATGAATCAGCCAGAGGCGATAGTCGACCCGCGAGTGGTGACATGTCAGATGGAGTTATTTCATTCTGATATGTCTTCTTCTTGCTTTATATCTGTTCTGGTTGACCCGGGTGATACCCACTCTTTTATCGCCTATAGTATGCTTGAAAACTGTCGTTTACCTGTTAGTTGTAAGAAGGATAGCTTGTTGTTAGAAACCCCTCTTGATGGTTCCTCTTTGCTTCGATAAGAGTATCCATCTTGCGTTTTGTCTTTCTCGGGACACCATATCCAAGTGGATCTTATACCACTTGATATGCATGGTTTCGATGTTATCCTTGGGATGGATACCTTAGAGAAGTATAAGGTTGTCTTGGACTGTGGTTCCAAGCAGGCAGTGTTCGATGTTGCTGGAGAGAAGTGGATCTTCCAGGGAGATAGGAAGATTCTTTCGACGTGTTTGGTATCAGCTATGGTGGTAGATAAGTTGTTACGACAAGGATGTGAGGCGTTCTTAGCTCACGTGGTGGATACCGTTGTGGTTACTAAGGCGAAAGGTCCTAGCCTCGAGGAGGTGTCAGTGTTTTGAGAGTTTGCAGACGTGTTTCCTGAGGAGTTTCCTGGTGTTCCTCCACCCCGAGAGATTGATTTGGAGATCAATCTGGTTCCTGGAACACAGCCCGTTGCACAGTCACCATATAGGATGGCTCCAGCAGAGATGGCAGAGTTGAAGAAGCAGTTGCAAGAGTTGTTGGAGAAAGGTTTTATCCGACCGAGTACATCGCCGTGGGGTGCTCCTGTGTTGTTCGTTAAGAAGAAGGATGGTTCGATGCAGTTATGTATAGATTACCGGCAGCTGAACAAGGTCACGATCAAGAACAAGTACTCGTTGCCGAGGATAGATGATCTGTTCGATCAGTTGCGTGGTGCTACAGTGTTTTCGAAGATCGATCTACGGTCTGGATATCATCAGTTGAGGATAAAGGTAGATGACATACCAAAGTCAGCTTTCAGGATGAGGTATGGTCATTTCGAGTTTGTGGTTATGTCGTTTGGGTTAACCAATGCACCTACTGCTTTCATGGATCTGATGAATAGAGTGTTTTGTCTGTTCTTGGATCAGTTTGTAGTAGTCTTTATAGATGACATCTTGATCTATAGTCGGGACAGGCTAGAGCATGAGCAACATCTTCGGCGAGCGTTGACTCTTCTTCGTCAACATTAGTTGTATGCCAAGTTCAGTAAATGCGAGTTATGGTTGGAAGAAGTGACTTTCTTGGGTCATGTGATATATGCTGAAGGCGTCAAAGTAGATCCAAAGAAGGTGGAATCCGTTGCGGATTGGGAACAGCCGAAGACACCGACAGAAGTTCATAGTTTCTTTGGTTTGGCTGGATACTACCGGAGGTTTATCAAGGACTTCAGTGCGATCGCGTTGCTAATGACGAAGTTGACCAGGAAGGATGTACCTTTTGTTTGGGATGATCGATGTCAGCGAGCTTTCCAGAGTCTGAAGGAGAAGCTGACCAGTGCTCCAGTATTGATCTTGCCAGAGCCTGGGAAAGGCTATGTTGTTTTCTGTGATGCTTCCAAGAAAGGCTTAGGTTGCGTGTTGATGCAGGAAGATCATGTAGTTTCTTTTGCTTCATGACACCTCAAGAAACATGAGGAGAACTACCCGACTCATGACTTGGGGTTAGCAGCAGTGGTTCATACGCTAAAAATTTGGAGACACTATCTGTATGGGGAAGTGTGTCAAATATTTACGGATCATAAGAATCTAAAGTACATCTTTAAACAGCAAGAGTTGAACATGCGACAATGACGATGGATGGAGTTGATCAATGATTACGACTACACTATTGAGTATCATCCTGGTAAGGAGAACGTGGTAGCTGATGCGCTTAGCAGAAAGTCTTCTTCTCTTTCTTCAAAGAAGGCATAGTTGAGTTCTCTGGTATGCCATAAACGAGATATGTTTGTTTCTCTACGGTAGATGAATGTGAAGTTGGAAGTTTCCTTGTTGTCTGGTCTTTTCGCACAAATGCAAGTTAAGCCTACGTTGAGACAGAAGATCAAGGATGCACAACAAACAGATGATGTGGTACAGTTGATTAGATCAGAGTTCGGACGCGATAAGCGTGATGGGTTCTGAGAGTCCGAGGATGGACTAGTTTGCTATCGTGATAGGATGGTGGTTCCAGATGCCGATGATATGAGGAAGTTGGTGCTTGAGGAAGCACATATGTCGATGTATGCGATGCATCCAAGTGTCACCAAGATGTATCATAGTATGAAGGACTTGTATTGGTGGCCCGGTTTGAAGAGAGATATAGCTGAGTTTGTGGCAAGATGTGCGGTGTGTCAGTAAGTGAAGGCTGAACATCAGAAGCCGACAGGTACGTTGCAACCTTTGCCGATACCGCAGTGGAAATGGGATCACATAACCATGGATTTCGTAGTAGGTCTACCCCGGACAACTAGGAATCATGATTCCATTTGGGTGCTAGTGGACATATTGACTAAGTCTGCCCATTTTCTACCAGTAAAGACGACGTATACGACTGAGAAATTAGCTCGAGTATATGTGGATGAGATAGTACGTTTGCATGGTGTGCCAGTAACGATAGTTTCTGACAGAGGTCCTTAGTTTACGAGTCGTTTTTGGGAACAGTTGCACAAGGCGTTGGGAATGCAGTTAAGGTTCAATATAGCTTTTCACCCACAAACAGATGGACAGTCTGAAAGGACTATTTAGATTTTGGAGGATCTCCTTCGAGCTTGTGTTTTGCAGTTTCTAGGCAACTGGGATGTACATATGAGTTTGATAGAGTTTTCCTACAACAACAGTAATCAGCGTAGCATTGACATGGCTCCTTATGAGGCTTTGTATGGAATGAAGTACAGATCTCCTTTGTGTTGGTATGAATCAGGTGAGTGTCAACTTTTGGGTCTTGAATTAGTACAGCAAACGATAGAAAAGATCAAAGTGATACAGTAACAGTTGAAAGTGGCACAGGACAGACAGAAGTCTTATGTAGATAATCGCCGACGACCTTTGGAGTTCTAGGTAGGAGACAAAGTGTACCTTAAAGTCTCGCCGTGGAAAGGTGTGCTAAGGTTTGGATGGAAGGGTAAGTTAGCTCCTAGGTATATGGGGCCTTATCCAGTGTTAGCACGTGTTGGCAAGGTAGCTTACGAGTTAGAGTTGCCTCCAAAGTTGCACAGGTTGCATCCAGTGTTTCATGTCAGTATGTTGAAGAAAAGTCATCCGGATTCAGGTACAGTGATACAGACAGTTGAGGTTGAGCTTGATGCAGATGTGACCTATGAGAAAGGTCCTGTGGCGATCCATGATAGAAGGATCAAGAAACTGAAGAGGAAGGATCTGGTTCTTTTGAAGGTTCTTTGGCAGCGTCGTGGCATTGAGGAAGCCACGTGGGAGCTTGAGGAAGAGATGAGGAGGAAGTATCCATTGCTTTTCTCTTCGGATTTCGGGGACGAAATCCCTTAAAGGGGGTTACCTTGTAAGGACCCAGACCTGCATTTAGGGTTTATCCTATTTGTTTTGCTTAACCTTGGTGGTTTGATGCTTGCTAATCACCTTTGAGTGGGTGATTAGGGTTTTGTTGTGCTTTGTTGAGAGTTCGAGGGGCTACTTGCAAATAACCCAAGTCTAGGGTTTTGTGTGCAAGTTTGCCATCTTGTGAGATGTTTTCCCCTCTTTGCTCCCTCTAGGGTTGAGAGGAATGCTTGGGCTTGTTGTTTGAGTTCCTTGGGCCTTGCTTGAGCTTGTTTGGGCCTTGAGGTGCTTTGTTTGGGCTTGCTTGAGCCTTGTGTCGGCAAAGTGAAGCTTGTGTCGACCAAGGAGTAGTGTGTGTTGCCCTAGGTTAGTTTGTGTCGGCCAACAAGGTGGTGTGTCGCCCAGCAGAGCTGCTAGTTGTGTCGCCCATGCTTCTTGGTCCAGCCTTGACCATGTTTGGTGGACACTTGGTGTATATCCTTAACAAGTGTCTCTTGGTGTGCTAGAGTGTTGGCTTGAACCCTAGGACAAGTGTCCCTTGGGTGGACGACACTTAGCATAAGTCTACCTTATTTTCTCCTCCCTTTCTTTCTATATATGTAGCTCTTTCCCTTGCCTTAGCTTCCTTTGCTCTTTTGGTCTCCCCTCCACCTTGAGTGCATGACACCTCTCTCCTTCCTTGCTTGTGTCGGCCGAGACACTCTCCTGAAGTTGTAGTGGTGGCCGATACACCCTCTTGGAGAAGCTTTAGTGGACGACATCCCTTGGAGCTTGAAGTGCATCTTCTTCCTTGGAGCTTGAAGCTTAAGGCGGGTTGCATAACTTCTAACCCTAACTCCCTTACCTCTAGCTATGATCTTGTTGCATGTTAGTAGTTTAGCTTAGTTCCTTGCTTTTATACCTTGCTTATGTACCTTTGGTGGCCGATCCCCCTCTAGGGTTTAGGGTTCCTTTGTGCACCTTGCTTTCTAGGGTTTGAGTATCCTTAAAGTTGGAGGTTGAAGATGACCCTTGTTCTGTGTTGGGCGACATAGTGGTGTTCTTTGTGTTAACCGATATGGTGACCCCTGTTGGGCGATACCCTACCTTGTTTGAGTGTGTTGGGCAACATCCTCTCTTGTGATGGTGTTGGGCGACATGAGTGTCGTGTGTTGGGAGATAGGATAAGCTAGCATGATGAGTTGGTCGTCATGGTGACCATGTTGGGTGACATGGTCCTTTGTTCTTGAGTTGGGCGAGACCCTCTCTTGACTTGGTGTCGGGAGAGATGAGTACCTTATGATGGGTGACATGGTGAGTGCTCTTGTGTTGAGTGATAGGTCAAGCTAGTGAGGTGTTGGCCGATGTGGTTGAGTTGGCCGATGGATGTTGTTGGGTGATACATCTTGTTGTGTTGGCCGATATGGTAAGCATGATGGGCGATATGGTTGGATGGCACCCTCTTCTTTGTGGTGAACGACAGACCTAAGTCTCTTGATGGTTTGTTGGTGTTGACCGATAGGGCTATGCTTGGTGTTGGCTGATAGCCCTAATGGCCGATAGCCATGTTGGGCGATAGCCTTGGGTGGTGATGGCCGATAGGGTTGGTGTGTGTGTCGGCCGACAGGCCTTGATAGGTTTTAGTGAGGGTGGTGATAAGTTATGGTGAGAGTCTTGTGATTCTTTAGTGATGGCCTCAGGGGTCATGGAAGTGAATGTTTATGCTTAATGATCGTGGTGTCTTGTTAATGATAACAACAATGCATATGATGCGTTGCAAACAACAATAATGCCAATGATAATGTTGTTGATAGCAATGATATTAATAGTCGTGTGATGATGGTAATGCTTTGCTAGTAATGAAAGTAATAATGTTGATTAATGATGGTAATAATGTTGCTAAGTGATAGTTACATTAATAGTTGGCTTAATGACATGGCAATAAAGATAATAGTGGATGATAATGCTGATAATATTAATGATGATAAAGGTAGCAGTGATGATAATGAGGAAGGTAATGGTAATAAGATGCATGATGTGATCCTTATGCTTATTTGTTAATAATAAAGAAGATGATAGTCATAATGATCATAATGATGATGACAATAATGATAGTAATGATATGCATGAAGTAATCCTTGTACTTAATTGTTAAATGAGAATGGTGTTAGTTACACTAATAGCTTGCTTAATGATATGATAATAATGATGTTAGTGGATGATGACAGTAATGTTAGTAGTAACAATAATACTGGCTCTTTGTATTCCATATGACATCTTACTTGATGTGAACATCTTGATTATTCATATAATCCCAAGATAAGGATAAGTATAGGTATGGTTTTTTAATGATGTGCTTGGTACACTTGATCACCAAATAATGTAAATGACAAGTATAGTATCTCTAATATCATCTTGTAATCATAAGTATGGTTCTTATGTTGAATCTACGATTATTGTGTATCCTAACCATGCAGGTGATGAGTAGACATGAAAGGGCTATGAGACATATGTGATGAATAACATCACTTTGATGATTATTCTATGAGATTGTATGAATGATGTGTTTGTTCCATGATGATGATGTGAGCCTTGGGAGGCAGTGACAGTACATGATGAGGGATTGATATCCCATGGTATGTGATGATCCTTGAGATGGATCTGGATGGTTGGCAAGAGGCCAAGTGGTAACATGTGATGTTGGATTCTTGTGATGGATCAGGTTGATGTGGTTTCCATAATGAATATAATGTTGTTTACTTTCTGTTATATCTTGCATGTTATACAACTTGGTTGAATCGTGCAATCCATCTAAAAGATACTAATTAATCACAGTGAAATATATCATGTAGTTTGCCCTAGCCATAGATCCACCATCGTCAGGACTTGGTGATGGTGAAACAGGTTCTCCTACGGGTTAACATGGAAGCGCATATTATTGAATATGTGTAGGTTGTTCCTAGCCTGAAAATGAGGAGGTAAGAGTGTAACTTCGGTTACAGACTCAGATATGTATATAGAGCATGGTGAACAGGCCCATGGCTCAGGATACGTGATGTGAGGAGCATGAATGCGTTCATGGCTCAGAGCACCGTGAACAGGCCCGTGGCTCAGTTTTACTAGTGCCGAGACCTGTACCAAGGCGGGCTAGAGTGAGGGTAGCCTATGGAGATGACCCTGTGGCTTAGACCACTTCAGCATGTGACTGCGGTCCTGCTTGTGTTGTACTCGTGTACTGACCACGAGGTGGGAGGTCGTGGAGTCCGGCTCTTCCATTGACCTTGTATGGCACCGGCTTGGGTTTCGTAACCGAAGGTTGGATTTGAACGGTACGGTTCAAATCCTCAGGGCATAATAATACGTAATACAGCCGTTTAGTACTTATTGCTTAGGATAAACACGAAACATTGGTTGAGGCCTTGTTTGTGTAATATCTTTGTTATATCTTGCAGGTTATGTGATAATATGTCTGATCTTGATAAGCTGGTTATGTGACATTATATCTTGTTCTGATAATCATGTTACATAGGGATACATCTGATCTTGCTAATAATATTCTTTGAGATATATCTGGTTATATTCTTTTGTATAGAGGGTAAGCTTGTCGATAAGAATAATTTGTTTTATATAGACTGCTCTTGTTATACTTGTTATTAGATATCTGCTGTTATAGTCTATCTTGCTGAGGTTCTATAGTTGCGGTGGGGAGTTATGTTTCCCACTAGGACAATTGTTCAATTGTCTCACTCCGCTGGTTTACATCCTTTTTAGGTGGTCAAGGTAGACGTGGTCGTGGTCGGGGTGTTGCGGCTGAGCATCTTGACGAGCAGTAGAAGGAAAGCGATGGACGTGCTGCTGTTTTGGATGTTCTGTATTAGAGTCTAGAGTCATCCCTGTACTCTCAGGTCCTTGGCAGTGTTTTGACGTTGTTTCACGATGATCGATCAATGATGTTTTTATATCCTGCTGTTGGCCGGATGTGGGCCTTTTCTGTATATGAACAGGTGGTGAACTCGTGTGATGGATGAACAGCTGTTCTTGAGCTGTGGACACATATCAGATCTTGTGTATGTGTATATATATGACATGTTTCTGTGCAGGATGAGGACTGAAAAGTAATAGTTTCACAGTTTATCAGTTTTCCGCAATCGGTTTTAATTAACCCGTGTTTTCGATGATCTGTGGTTATGGTGATTTCCGCACGTTTTCGCATAACACCTCGTTATCTATGTGATAATGGGATGTGTTGCCACAATTCTGGAGTAGATAAGAATTCCATCAATGAAAACTACCACAAAGCCGTTAAGATAAGGATAGAAAACCCAATTAATTAAGTTCATAAAAGTGACAAGGGAATTAGTTAACCCGAAGGGAATTACTAGGAACTTGTAGTGCCCACAATAAGTACAGAAGGCCATTTTCAGCATGTCTTCATCTTTTACCAACATTTAATAGTTACTGATTCACAAATCCATCTTAGAGAAAATAGTAGCATACTTCAATTGATCAAACTAATAATCAATGCATGGTAGAGGGTATTGGTTCTTCACCGTCACTTGATTCAACATTCTATATCCCATACACATTCTGAAATAAACATCTTTCTTCTTTACAAATAGAATAGGAGCTCCCCATGGAGAGACACAAGGGTGAACAAACCCCATGTCGAGAAGTTCTTGTAGTTATTTCTTAAGTTCTGCAAGTGCAGTGGGTGCCATATGATAGGGTGGTTTTGATATGGGGGTGGTACCCGGTACAAGATCGATGGTGAACTTGACCTTTCAAGAAGGGGGAATACCATGCATTTCTTTAGGAAACACATTCGGGAAGTCTTGAAACACTTCAATATTTTCTAATAGGGCTGGTGAAGGATCCAAGACAATGGAGGTCAAATAAGCATGGCATCCATGGTATATAATCTTTTCAACTTTCATGGCCGATATGATGAATTGTGTTTCCTCACATTTTCTACCTTTAATGCAAAACTATTCACCGTTATGGTGAAGAAGAATAACCTTCTTCTCATCAAAGAACTAGGCCACCTTAAACTTTTTCAACCAATCTATACCCAAGATGGTGTCGAAAGCTATCATGTTAAAAAAGATGAACTCAGTTGTAAACATCTTTTCAGATATACATAACTCCAAGGGTGGGGTTATCAAATAGGGAGAGGATATCTTGCCACTAGGGGTTTGTACATCAAGAATATAGCTCATATATGCAAGATCTATGTATAACATCTTAGCAAGCTTAGTAGATATAAAGGTATTTTAAGAATCGTAATCAAAGAGAGATTTAATAAGATGTAGATGGAGATGTACAATACCTTATATTACTTCATTGTCATCACCAACATCAGCAACATCCATTGCAAAAACTCTCCCATCATGGTGCTCTATCGGAGGATGTAGAACCACTGGTGTTATTATTGTTGTTTCTGGGAGGCTAATTAGGGTGAGGCAGAGTCTGATTGGTAGGTTGTTGGGAAAGCTACTAGGAAGGAACATGATATTGTTGTAGTCGAGGGAACTAGGGTCTGAAGTGTCTAACTTGTCCACACTCATGATAGATGACTTCCCTTCCATCTCTAGGTTCTCTAGGACACCTTCCTAGAGGGTGGTGGTGAGAACAAATCTTGCACTTTTCCCTCTGTTGACCATGATCAAAATTCTTTCTCTTATTGTTCGACGTTGGTTCTTGAAAACAATGGTAAGACTCCATTGCTATGTCCTTGTCCACCATTTTCTAAAAGGTCAAAGGAAGTTGACATGATAGTTGAGACCTTGCAAGAACATATCATCACATTGCTCTTCTATCAATCCAACCACGTATCACTCAAGTAGTAGGAATCTCTGCACATATGCAGGGACAAAGAAGGACCCTTGTTTCAGACTATAAAACTCCACTTTTTTCTTCTTTAGAGAGGTGGTGTTGATGTACTTTCCACAGAATAACACCAGGAACGACTCCCAAGTCATAGTAGAGATATCACGAGTCCTTGTGATCCCATTCCACCAAACATGCACTGGTCTATCCAACTCTTATGAAGTGAACCTGACCTTCTGATGAGGATGGCACGCCATACCCTCAAAAGTCTGCTCGATTGCCAAAACCCAGTCTTCAACCTTATAGAACATCTCTAGTTCTCCCTCACCTTTGAAGGAGGATGGTTACATATTCATGAATTCAGTCAGGGCATAAACCTTTGGCTTATCCAACACTGGAGGGGTGTTCATATTCCCCACCATGGTCATGGTGATAAATTGTCACAGATAAGCTAATTCCCGCTCAGGGTTGAAACTAGTCAAAGTAGAGGCAGTGGTGTCGACGACCCCATGACTAGTGTTGGAGTTGTTCCAAGAAGGGGGGTTGATGCCAAAATGAGGGTTTTTTGATGTGGAGAATCCATCCATAGTTTCGGACTGAGGGGTAGTACCGACATTGCCAAATAGGTTGGACCTACTGAAAAAATAGGTTTAGCGGGTAAGTCATACATAATAAGTAAGGACTTCTAAAATAGTTAAGTTACCAAGCACAAACATGCTCTGATATGATTCTTGTAAGGAGTGGGTCTTGATAGGGACCGCTCCTTACTTTAATTTAAGTAAATAATTGCAAAATACCTCAAAAGATCAAATCCCACAAAATAAGAGCCACTCAAATATTTGGGGTTCACAATATTTCTTTAAAAATAATGATAACATAAATATAGTTTTGTTTCAGTGGAAATTTAAATGTAACTATTACATGATAGACTTAATAGAGTTCAACTAAATAGCCATAGATGGCTTTTAACTAAAATTAAAGATTAAACTACTCAGATCAGTTTGTGGTGGGTAACCTTTCCATCTCAGAAATCCTCAACAACTAGTTTTGGGTGTCACCACCTATCTCCTGGTCCACATGTTGAGTGACCTATGGGTGAGTTGAAAGCAACACACAGGGTAGGAGAAAACAAACAAAAGTATGTCACTAAATGATGAGTATGTGCAGTAATTAACAAATAGTCACTACATTACATAGCTCAAAACAATAGCACCAAATTAAAGGATGATCATGAGAAATAAGTTCCAAGATAATTATACAAAGACAAGAGATAAGGCATATCTAACTAAAGAATGTCAAGTAGGGAATCTTGAGTTTAAAATTTTCCATTAATAATAAAAACAATAAATTATACATGTAATAAACAAAGACTAAAGTTATTTCAAGTAGGTTTGAGACATCATTGGATCCCAACCTAAAATAATGGGTGGAAAAGAACAATGTAGGTGAAAAAACATGCCTCTATAAATAATGGGTGGAAACGCACACCCTGGGTAGAAAAGCACACCCCTGTAAAAATGGTGCACATATGTACCACTACAAGAAATAAGGATAGTCTAAGGATGCACGTAAATAGGGAAAGGCAAGTATAACTTTAGTCCATATAAAATAATAGGAGGAGAATATCCAAAATAAATCAGGTGGGGTCAGAGGACCCATAAGCATTATCCAAGAAATAAGAATTTCATAATGATAAAAAAAGAGAATCACTACTCATGCCTCATACGAGAAAGGATGTTTGGTCATAATAGCAGTGCCTAGATAATAGAAAAGATGCACACACCTTAACTTGATTTTCTAAATTAGAGATTGAATCCTAACCCTTGAAGTCTAAGGTCAACTCAACCTATGTATAGGTTTAGTTTCATTAATTAGGGTTTATACTCTAAAATATGTAAGTATTGAAAAAACCCTAGAAAACCAAATCCATCGGTAAAATCCTATGTCGATTCTTAAGATTGACCCAACACTTACTTCAGGGTTTCTTTAAGATAAATATCGACTCAATGTTTCAACTTTATTAATTATTATATGTTATTTCATGATCATAAGTGAATACAAAACCCTATAACTCAAATCTTTAGCAAAACCCTAGATTGACACTTGATTAGATCTCAAAGAGAAAGTTCAGGGTTATTGATCATGGATGTGACTCCAACATCTCTATTTTATCTTTAAAAACATATCTTTAGTATTAATTTGATATTATAAGGATTTAAAACCATAAAAATCACATCTTTAGAACTTGTGATTTAGGCTATGAAATCTATACGCAAATGTAGATTAAATTCTAAGGATTCAAAAACATATTTTTTGTAATTTTTGGAACTACCAATAAAATGTTATGAATTTAACAAGATTCATCCTAATTACTGATTTACTAAAGAAAATTGAATTACAAAAGATTGATTTGCTCCTATATTAGATATTAGAAATTTGGTGTGTGATAGGGCATGAATGTCTTTTTCCACATCTGTGCTATATGCGACATACAAAGAATTTCTCTTGGTAATATACCAAAACACCCTCTGTAAGAAAATGAGGAGAGGAATTAGAACTAGGGGTCATCTCTCGCAACAGCTCACACGCCATGGCCATGTACGAGAGTAGCAGCGTCAAGCTCGAATTAGGTAAAACCACATGAACGAATAATCAATAACTTTGATAGTTGGTTCAAGAAAAGGTCCATGGTACTTACTGGTGGGCTAACTCAGTTGAAGAAGTGATACAACGAGCCATGAAACCCTAAATATGTCCTTTCCAATCTTGATTTCTTGGTGGAAGTCACATGGACTCAAGAAAAATTGATCCTGGGGAAAGAATGCACAAGGCGTGGCAGAACAAAGGGCATAAACACCGATTTATATAGTTAGATTTTACGGTTTATAGGAGGGTAGCTTCGAGAATCTTTGAGGTGAGAATTAGGAAAATCCTAAATACTTGATGAAAATCATAGAGTAATGCATAGATCGATGCAAAATTTAAAGAGGAACATAATGGCAAAAGAATCTTAGGGAAAGATGGGGTTGGGTGAGTGAAATTGGGAATTGTCTTCACTGTGTGGTGAAGTACTATTTTTGAATTGAGCGTGAGTAGAAGATGATGCGTCCAATGTTCGATCAGGATTTGGCTGTGAAGAAAAGAGCACATGGCCAACTTTATACTTTCTATCATGGACATTGTTACAACCCCAATTTTGGGTTCATTTGGGTGAGAAATGTAATTTCTCACATAAAATATATTTGAACAAATAAAGACATAATTTGTTTTGAATAAATGGATTTTGTTTACAATAGCCTTGATGATTGTGTTGTAGGATTTATGGGCTATTGGGCCTAATAACACGGAAATCCAATTAATAAATGAATAATTGAGTTTTTGAGAAAAGAAAGGTGTGGAAACCTCTAGAAGGCAAAAGAACTTAATCCAAAGGTGGATTTCGTGCCACATGGGTTCCTTGGGTTCCAAGGAGTCCAAAGTTGCAAAGAAAAGCAATAAGAAAAGAAAAGATTAATTAAATATTTCTTTATTAAGAAAGAAATTGAAAACAATGGTAAAAGGTGGAAAACAAGTGGAAAGAGGTGTAATTGATCTATCCTTAGTGGAATTTCGTATTCCAAGGATTCCTAGTGATAAAAGGAATACTAATGAGGAAAATAAAAGAGAAATCCCCAAAAAGAAATATTTTAATAAGAAATACACATGATAATGAAGAATAATGCATTTAGATGCATCTAGAAGGATAATGAGTATCCAATAAAAAGGATTTCGAAATAATAGAGTTTCTTGGGATCCAAGGAGTCCCAATGAAGAAAGAGGAAAGAGAAAATACCAAAATTGCAAAATAAAAAGATAATGTGATACATTATTAGTGAATTTTGTGATATTGATAAAAAGAAAGTATTTTCCTATTAAATGAAAATAGAATTTCGTGCCATTAGAATAAAGGGCAAGTAATAAAAGAATAAAAGAAGTTATTTTCGAAATCATAATGTCTAAAGAATAACAGATATCAAGGAAGTTTGTTTAGAGAGAAAAGGTTGCTTTTTCATGAAGGAATATAACTTCCTAGTAGGAAAGGGACTTGGCAACTCGAGGATAGCCATCATAAGGCTTCGTCACCCCCCCTCTATAAAAGGAGGGAGAGCTCTGGGCCGAGTCCAGGAGGGAGAGATCCCACATACACTCCTTTCTTCCTCTTCTTCTTCTTCATGTTTTTGGCAACCAAACCCTAACTAAAAGGTATGTCATGAACCTGAAGCAGGAGGCGGCAAGATAGAGTTGCGATGGAGGTTTGCCACTCCCACGACATCGAGGGGTGTTTGGTCGATCATTGCCTCACCCTAGCTGCATGCGGCAATAGCAACACGGCTGTACTAGCGGCTGCGAGTTGCAAGTTTCACCAGCCAATCCCGACCACCACGACCCTGTCTTGGGGCACCTGTGGACTTAGAAAAGAGTGTCGAACGTAGGGGAGCCTTTCCCGGTGGCCGGCGAGGTACGGGGAGGGGCAGTGCAGCCGCACCTGCTCCCTGCTACTGCGCAACACTAGGGCGCGCGTGGGAGGAAGAAGAAAGGGCCTTTGGACCGTTTTGCCCCTCAGCGGGCTGAAAAGCTGATGACTTATGCAAGAGTACGAAGGTCATTGCATTATATTTCCCAAACAAGTCAAGCAGGCTGCGTTGCATGGGAGAGGCTACGTGGCGCCTCCTTATTGGGCAAAGTAAGTGTTTTTTTGTAAAATTCATGTCTAAAAATCGATAGCTCAAATTAGCACGCATAAAATATGAAAGTTGCTCAGAAAAACGAGATGAATCCAATAAAAATACATATAGAAGCTAATTCCTCTTGTAATTCGAAAAGTAATATAAGTTATTAACTTTAATGTAATGATGATTAACAAACCCTATTTTGATGTGTTTAATGTAATTAGTAGGGTTTAATTGATGATTAAAGTTGATATTAGTCTGTTAATGATAAAAGGGAACATTAGGAACAAAAAGGATGAGGTTTGCACGTAATTGATTTAACTTAGAGTTTCATGTGCATGAATAATACTTTAATGGGCCTTGAAACCCTAATGTTGGTAAATTTGACTCTTAATGGCTTTAATTATTCAAAATAGTGAATAAAGATAAGATACAATGATTCTAAGCTATTTTGAGCATTAAAGTTCCTAATTGTGGATAAATAGCCTTAATATAGAAATTAGGGTTTTGAATGAATCAAGGTAGAATTAATGATAAATTACGTTCATATGAGTATTAGAGCACAATGAACTACAAATTGATGATAAATAAGCATAATGATCTTGCCATGGATTAAAAGGATAAAAATGATAGTTTTAATGAAAAATAAGTTTAATGGGTGTAATTGATGGATAACGATGCCTTTAATTAGAAAATAAGGTTAAATGTTATTAAGGGATAACCTTAATATCTTTTGTGAAGAATAGATGAATAATTAGGGTTTAAAATAGTGAAAGATGAAAGGAAACCTTAATTGCAATGAAAACCCTAAAAGTGAACCAGAAACCCTAGGAAGCAAGCTAGGTTTAATGGATCTTGATGCCATGAATAATAAAAAGGGAATTACATGATTATTTCAGGATCTTGTTGAAAATGCTTGCTTGCTTGGATTCTTATTTGCATGGATATTTCTGTTCAAATCATCAGATCAGGCATGTGGTTAATTATGAATAACCGGCTTAGTTTCCCGAGGATTTTTCGGATGGTTAATCACATTCATTGCAAATTATCAGTTTGGATGTTCATACTTGCAAACTATAAAGTCACTATGATTATCACATTAATAATAGAAGTATGGATTCTCGCACTTACATGCCACCCTAATGGATGATGCCAAAGGTCAGGCCCAGATGGGTAGACCAATGGAAACCTTGAGTGGTGACCCCAAGCACCAAGCTCGGGAATGAGAAGGTGGCCTATGATATTGCATGACTAGCGGGCACCATGAGTGGTGACCCCCAGGCACCAAGCTCGAGACTGAGAAGGTGGCCTTAAGTCATTGGCAAAGGAAAACCTAAGGTGGGTATGCCAGGGTTAGGGCAAAAGTGGTGGAGAATGTCATAATGAAAAGTGTAAATTGGCTTGTTAATTAACTTGATTATGATAATTAGATTGTTATCCTTATGTGCACACTTTTGGTTTTTCCCACATACCATTATATTTCGATATACTGACCGAAGTTTTGTTTGTCGACATTTTAGGAACAACAATTGAAAGAACAAACAGTAAAGTGACACATTGTGGAAATAAGAAATAAAGTGCAAGGAGGATTGGATAGAATAATTCAAGCTCTGGATAGATAGATTTCCAAAGTTTTCAAAGGTAAGTAAAGTTTTAATTTTATACCAAATACCAGTTAGTTAGTAGAATTTCATAATTATTATTGATTATTTGTCGAACCTTTGATCATGTTAATTGAATAACGGCTCTGACCTTTAGGTCTCCCTTAATTGGGGGTTACCGGGAGGCGGGGTTGTTACAATTGGTATCAGAGCATAGGTTCCTCACTAAATCTTTAATAATTATTAAATTTTACAAATTCTGTAGAACTTAAGGGAGTTGTTAGAGGATTTTCCAAAAGATTGAGGTGTCTAGAAAAGGATCACGTCTTGGGGTTGGCAATATTTTCTTCCGCACCACTAGTCGGAATACGAGGACTCCCGGATTGTGTGACTGCCTGGCCGATGTCTTAGGATATGACTCGAAATAAGATACCTTTAGGACTCTCTCATCTTGTTCATCCCTTCTCAACTCAAATTCTATTAAGGACCTTAAGGATTAGGGTTTCCTCTCTCTTCTCCTCACCCTCTTGAGGTATGGGTAAGGTTGATAAGGATTAAGGAATCCTCCACTAAATTAATAAAAAGCATGTAAATAAGATGTCATGGACATAATCTTAATAGAGTAAGCGTAAAGGAATAGATACATGCTTAGGTCGTATGACACGAATTGTCATTGACCTCAGGAGAAGCCTGAGGATAAAACTCCGTGGAAGGAGGATGAGTAGAGAGAGTTAGTCTTGGAGTTTGAGACCTGCATTAAAGGTAGAGACCTAGCACATCCTTGTGGTTGATGGTAACCCTAACGCTAAGTGAAGGTTAGAGGGAGAAATGACATGATGAGTTAAATTTCATGGTTGACTAGGTGTTTATATGGACATGCCTTTGGATTTCCATACGAACCATGAGAAGTTGATGATCAAGTACCTTTGGCAACCCAACCCTGGGAAGGGTCGTGCATGTTTGAGTAAAGGATAGCTCCTTCATGGATGAGGTTAGAGAAGAACCTATAGAAACCTTTTGGGCTGTTGCAAGTAGGATATAGCTTGCACCCAGAGTGCGCCAGTAGTGTTGACAGTTGAATGAAACCCTAGACAAGGGATCATGATGGATGGCTTATGAGATAAGCATAAGGGGTTATGGATAATCTTGAGTAAACATAAGTTTGAGTATAGGCTTCACTCAGGTAGGGGCATGCTTATGAGCTTGATCCTTCATGAAGAAAGGACCTCTTATAGATATGTTGGTTGTAGGATTAGCTCTAGAGAGAGAGAGCAGACCTCAGGCAAGAAGGTTGGAAGTCTAAAACCCCGAAACTTGAGGAAAAGTGGGAGTTGAGGATGATGCGACCTAAGTGGATGATAATGGTTTCCGTATGCTTGACCTCTGGAGGCTGATGATATCTTGGTTGCCTTTAGAGGAACCAAACCCTAGAGAGAGGATGATGTTGCTGGTACCTATGTGCCTATGGTATAAGTGGTTACATGCTGAGATGAGACAAAGAGTGCCTCAAACCCTGAGGAGGTTTAAGTAACCAGATGTGAGGCATTATACCTAGTTGGTTGTCCTTGAGGAGGACTCCACTCTGAGGTGCTGCCTATATAAAAGATCATGGAAGTACATGACATACCTTGTACATGCTTGATTCATGGTTAAGAGATTGAGCATGCACTTGGATACCCAAAGGAGAACCTAGGGTTCCTAGGCCTAATAGGGGAAGCAGTGTATCTGATGCTCATGATGAGATCTGAGTCTCTATAGCTTCGAGCATGTGTAGAAAAAAAACCCCTTAAGTTAAAGGTATGTGTGATGAACCCCTCACAACTAAGTTGGTCTAGTGTTGAGGAAGAGAACAAGTGTGACCTAGCATGGTTTAGTAGGTATGCTTGTTCCTTAGTAGTTGTTGGTTTAAGCATTCTCATATGGATGTAAACCCTAAGGATGCTTGTGACCTTTGTTATCAAGGTGTAGTTTACTCCCATCCTAGGAGAGGGACCCTTTGGTAGGGAGTTTACCAGTTTGGTTGGCTTTGAGGTAACATGAGGAGGTTTCATAGGATCTTGAGAAGCTAAGTGAAGAGTACATGACATGAGAATGAACCTATAGACCCATAGATAACCATCTCTATGTGCATGTGGATGTGTTACCATGGAGGTAACCGGTATGGGGCTTGACCAAGGTAGGAAGGTTGCCATGATCCCTATGAAAGGATGAAAGTCATCCCGTGAATGCAAGAAGAGAGATGATGAATGTTTGGGTAAGGTTCCAAGTTGGACATGTACTATGTTAGAATCCTAAGTCTATCCAAGGGTCAGGTAGGGATAAGATCGATGGAAGAACGAGTTGCCTAATTCCCTAGTTGCACATGACCATAGGGTCGGGAGGTAATAGCTATCATTGTCTAAGGGACAAGGGTTAGGAGATTGATCACCTTCATGAACTCATGGGACCCAAAGGGTAGATGAGTAGGGAACTCTCTGGATGCATGAGGGAAGAGGGATGACCCCAAAAGTGTCGGCACCCTATAAACCCAAAGGAGATGACCAAGGATTGTGTGTAAACCCCAGTAGGTTCGAGATCAGTTTTCCATGGAAGTAATTTTTGATATCATGATGTTTGTGATGTGGAGACATGAGGGACACATTTAAACTTAGATTTGAAGGTGTACTGGCAAGGTGGGATGTACCATCCCTACTCCTGGAATGGGAAGACCTCTGTATTTGGACATCCGCCAAATGCTTATTTCTTCTTGTTATGGGAGTGAGAGATAGGACAATACGCATGCCTTACACCAAGGATAAAGATGATGTAAGTTGGAATGTTGCTACAAGGTATGAAGATAGAGATGATAACATACCTTGGTGGAATGAATGATACATGGACAGGTGCAAACAATAGAAGTATTAAGATAATCATCTTGTGAGGATATTTTATCACGAGCTAGGTGGAATTCACAAGTTTTACAAAGTTGAGTTTGATCGTCAAGGAGATGAGCTCAAAGTATTCTCAATGAAGATAGACTTAGAATTTGAGTTTGAGATGATAAGTGAAATACATGGAAGAGTATGTCTTCAACTTTACCTAACACTTAAGGATAATAAGTGGTAATGAATGCTCTGGTTGAGATCTAGATGCCTAGTTTATCTAGAGGCTAGAAGAAGTTGAGGTTGTTTGGCTAACCCTAAGTTTGGAAAGAAGATGTGTTTTGGCTAACACTCAGATGTAACAAGATATGTTGAACAAGTTAATGGTTGTTTGGTTAGCCAATTTAGTCCTTGATGTAGTGAAAGGATGGTGATAGAACCTCAGATACACTTCTTTGTATAGGAAGGTAATAAAACCCTGATGAGAGTGGTTTAGGGTTTCCGAGGAATCGATCTTGAGGAATCATGACATACAAGAGATCATGGTTTTAAGATCACCATACACCATGAAACTACAAAGATAGTAAGTGATAGTAGCACTTTGGGTGCTTAAGATGAAATTGCATGTAGTATGTAAATTATCAGTTAATTTGGATGTTCATACTTGCAAACTATAAAGTCACTATGATTATCACATTAATAATAGAAGTATGGATTTTCTCACATACATGACACCCTATTGGATGATGCCAAAGGTCAGACCCAGATGGGTAGACCAATGGACACCTTGAGTGGTGACCCCAGGCACCAAGCTCAGGAATGAGAAGGTGGCCTATGATATTTCATGACTAGAGGGAACCATGAGTGGTGACCCCCAGGCACCAAGCTCGGGATTGAGAAGGTGGCCTTAAGTCATTGGCAAAGGAAACCCTAAGGTGGGTATGCCATGGTTAGGGCGATAACGGTGGAGAATGTCATACTGAAAAGTGTAAATTAGCTTGTTAATTAACTTGATTGTGATAATTAGATTGTTATCCTTATGTGCACACTTTTGGTTGTTCCCACATACCAATATATTTCAATATATTGACCGACGTTTTGTTTGTCGGCATTTTGGGAACAACAATTGAAAGAACAAACAGTAAAGTGACACATTGTGGAAATAAGAAATAAAGTGCAAGGAGGATTAGATAGAACAATTAAAGCTCTGGATAGATATATTTCCAAAGTTTTCAAAGGTAAGTAAAGTTTTAATTTTATACCAAATTCCAAATAGTTAGTATAATTTCATAATTATTATAGATTATTTGTCGAACATTTGATCATGTTAATTGAATAACGGCTCTGACCTTCGGGTCTCCCTTAATTGGGGGTTACCGAGAGGCGGGGTTGTTACAGACATCTCCAGGAATGCCTTGACAGGGCAATTGCCAACGATGATTGGCTCCTTCTCTACCCAGATACCACTGTGACTGCCCTCCCTTGCATTGATTCAGTTGGCAATCCCCTCCCACTCTACAAATACACACTCAAAACTAAGAAGAAACATGTTTTTAGAACCAAGGCAAGTTGGAATTTTATACCTTCCTTTCAAAGGGATATTTTTCCCAGGTGGAACAACCATGCTCCCTTCACTGAAGTTCTACATACCTTTCAAGTTGCTATTCTCAAATGGGACCAGGCACGAATGAACCAACACAACAAGTAGAAGACATCTTTGCTTAGACACATAAACCAGAATCCTAATGTATCTAGTTTTTTTGAGGAGTCTACTACATTACTGGAACACTACAACAGACTCCTCCTTAAAGGGGAGGCTGATTGGAAGCAAAAAGCTCATATCGATTGGATGAAACATGGTGATGTCAACACAATTTTTTTTTCAAGATTATGTTAACGCTCGCTGCCACTACAACAAAATGACTAGATTGAAAGACAACTCTGGTGAGTGGGTGACATCTCATATGGGGGTCCAAGCTCTTATTCTTGACTATTTTGCAAATCTACTCACATCTACTACAAGACCAACCATCATATATATTGCTGCATATCCTGGAGTTTTCCCCGTAATGCCACTAGATATGTACAAAAATTTCCTTGTTACCCTTACTAAAGATTAAATTAAGAGAACTCTCTTCAAGATGGCCCCATCAAATTCACCTAGACCAGATGGAGTTTATAATAAATTCTTACAAAGCAATTGGAGCACAGTTGGAAATTCTGTTGTACAAACCTTCACAAAGGTTTTCACATCTGAATCATTTGATCACTCCTTGTAGATTCCCTCATGGTCTTAATTCATAAAGTGAAGGCCCCATGGACTTTTAGTGATCTCTGAACTATCTCTCTTAACAATGGATGTCTTAAGCTCATCTCAAAGGTCCTTGTTGAGCCTATTAAGCCTATATTAAATGATTGAATTTCACCATCTCAGTCAGCCTTAATTTCTGGAAGACTCATCTATGATAATATTCTCTTGGTTCAATAGGTTATCCACTCCATGAAATCTAAAGCTACTAGAAAAAATTGGATTTACATTAAGCTCAACCTCTCAAAGGCCTTCGACCACATGAGTTGGGATTTTATTAGTGACACTCTTAATAGGACTGGGCTTCCTTAGAAAATTTGTAATTTGATCATGCGGATCATTACCAAAGGTTCAACCTCAATTCTATGAGAAAGATCACACCTCCAGTCCTTCAAGGTGTCTAGAAGTGTAATACAAGGTGACCCAATCAACCCCAATGTCTTTGTGTTATGCATGGAGCATTTCAATCAAGCTATTTCCATTGCAGTGGTAGAAGGTAGATGCAAACCTATGATATTATCGAGGGGAGGTACTAAGATCTCTCACATTCTCTTTTCTGATGATATACTATTTATGGGTGAAGCCTCTTTGGCCCAAGAAAAGGTCACCAAATACACCCTTGCTAATTTCTCCATTGTTTTTGGATAAGTAGTTTCTTTAGAAAAATCAAATTGTTACTTCAGTTCCAACACCCCAAGGCCCATGGTTCGGACCATCACCAGGAAGCTAGGAATCCTCTGGACTTTAGACCTCGGGAAATACCTAGGCATTCCCATCCTACACTAGAGAAAAAACAAGGACACTCATGTACATATTATCTCTTCCATCCATGCTCGCATGAACAGTTAGTCCATGCGTCTCCTTTCTCTCGCTAGTAGGATCACCCTAGTGAAATCCACCCTCGAAGCAATTCCTTAATAAAACATGCAGTTAGTACAACTCTCTCCATCCCCGTGGGATGATATTAATAAGCACATACAAATATTCATCTGGTCTGGCAATTGGGAGCAGAGAAATCTATCCCTTACCTCATGGAAGAAGGTTACACCTAACAAAGATTTTGGTGGTCTGGGCACCAAAGTTGCACGTGACCAAAACTAGGCACTCTTCCCTAAGAATTTCTAGACCTTTCTCAACCAACCCTCAAGAACCTGGGTGCAAGTCATGAAGGAAAAATATATTAGAAATGGTAACTTTGTTAAGAAGCATGGCTCCCCAACATGGAGCTTCATTAAGAAAAACATCTCTGACATACAAATCATGTATTATAGGGTGGTAAATGATGGTGAATCTACCAATGTTTGGATCGATTGATGGCTTCTTGATAAATAAATTTTTGAAATACAACCTAACTTCCAATTTCCAAGTGATCTAGAAGATCTACAGGTTGGTTCTATGCAAATGGCCCAGGGGGAATGGGACTGGGACTTCATACGTCAGTACCCACCTGACTCTACATGGAAAATTATTCAATCCCTACCTATCCCAGATGCAAGATATGGTCATGATCTCTGGGCCTGGCCTCTATAATAGGACAACCACCTATCTTCTCAATCATCCTATAGAAAGATTCATGAACACAAGGAAGTTCAAACTCTTAGCCTGTGGAAGGATATCTAGAAATGGAAACTACCAGCCAAACTGCATACTATCCCCTTTGGCATCGTCAACACAAAGCACTTCTTACTAACGTTGAAAAGCAGCGATGCCATATCGATGTCAGTGATGTATGTTAGATATGCAACAATGGACGAGACTCTTTGCTACATGCTCTATGAGATTTCTCTTTTATCAAGACGATATGGCTCGAGCTTGTCTTTGCCACCTTCTTCAACCTTGATGAATATGCCTAGATATCCTCCATTGTCCAACTACCAAAGGACAGCTTGGAAGCACCCCCAATATACCAAGTAGCTTGCTGGCATGCTTGGACCTGTCAAAATGATCAACTTCACAACAGAATCCTGAAACCAACTTCCACAAATGTCACCTTCATCCAAAATCATGCATCCTCCATAATGAAAATCTTCTCAGAGGATAGCTCATTTGGGATGCTATCACATGCTTATGCACTTATCTGTTCTGCACCTACGAGTGTCAGCTTCTATGTTATGGTTGATACCTATTTCCGTATGAGTTGAACTCCTACTGGTCTTGGGTTCCACATAATCAATATCCAGGGTGTCTGTTATAAGGGTGGCGGTAGTTCTTCTTGCAACTCTAATGCACTGGAAGTGGAATTACAAGCAATTATAAAAGAGTTGGATACCATAAATACACATGCCCTACATAGCTCTATCCTTTGCTCTAACTCTACACAAGAAGTAGCCTTAATCAAAGATGAGGGTGGATCCCTATTAAAATACAAACCATATAAGGATCAATGAGCTTCTAAGGAGATGTTAAGGAGTGAGGGTTATTCATCTTCACAGAGGAAAAAACCGGGTTGATGATGCTTTAGCTAAGCACACACAATCTTGTAGTACCTCTTTTACTTTCACTACTATCAAACCTAGTTGGCTCACTGAGAGCACTGATGCAAACATACATTTATTTTTTACCGGCACTAGAGAGTGGGAGGAATAAGAAGTAATCTCTAGTTTAGGAAAAAAGGATATTAATATCCTAGTACCAATCAATCTAGTATGAGGGTTCAAAATAATATATTAAAATAAAAATGAGTAAAAAGGTGATAATTACCTAAGTTTGGGGTTGTTACAAAATCTTCTCTGATTGGCAGGATAATGCAAAGGCAGAAGATCCATGAGGAGAGTGAGTAGATACTCAAGGCCAAAGACTTGTTGCAGCAGTAGATAAGCTTGACAAAGGTCTATAGCTAGCTACAACAGTGGGTAAGTCCTTCGAGGCATAAGACTCCTGATCAAGGATAGGTAAGCCCTTTGTGGAAGGTTTATTGGATCCTTTTGGTCCATAAAAAGGAGGTTGGGTAGCCTTGTCCTGGTAAAAGAAAGGTCATCTTGTATGCCTTATAATGGAATATAAATATACATGGGTTGCAAAATCCTAGAGTTTGACCTCTCTAGGTAGTGGATTCACTATCTCTAGTTTGGAGATAGGAACCACTCTACATAGCTTGTTCCTTATGTTTTTTCAATCCCTCTCACCTCCTATGCATGCTTAGTTTCACTACAAATTCAATATTCACAATCCCATATCTTGTAGTTACTTGAAGGTATAATGAATTTTGTGCAAGTGTTTTTATCTCTATCACCACCCCTCTGGAGCCCATTGATTTATGAATAAGAATATATACCCAAAATAAAAAAGAAGATAGAGAACCATAAGAAAATGCTAACATCTATGATAAATTGTTTGAGCACAATGGAGAAAAATTGAGGAAGGAAACTAGATTTGAAGAGAAAAATTAAATAAGAGCAGAAAGATTACAATAAGAAATGTAAATCAAGATACAAGCAGACAATATTATGAGGCATTTTAAGGGGTGTCCATTTATTCATTCACTTTAATTCGCCATAAATAATAGTTCAACAATACTTAAATATAGAAAAAGTAATATAAATGTAAATAACCTGACTAGAAACATCTAACATTATGGATGAGGATAGTTTCACCACCATAGACTATCTTTTAGACACTAAAAACCAAGGAGTATGTGCAACCATGGCCAAACACCCATGATTTAGATACTATTCTCGAGGAGGGTGAGCAACTAAGGCCAAGCACCATGTATTTAGGTAATAAGCCAAAGAAGTATGTGCAAATAAAACCCAATACCCAATTCATATGTTAAATTATAATTGGTAAGTGACACGACTACTTATATAATAGAGAATGACAAGTAATACACAAGTCATGGTCATCAATCCAGTTCCAACTAATACCATGAGGGATATATGTCAAAATATTAGTATGAATAACCATTAGTATGAATCAAAAGATTACTTGATTTAGAAAAACCATTTAATAGAATCAATAATGTTTTCCATGTTAGTATGAATATGTAAGGATATTTTCAAAAGATTACTTGATTTAGAAAAACCACATGATTATTTGCATCATTCAATAAAAGTGCAAAAGAAAATAGTACGAAAAGGAGATGATAGATCAAACATGTCAAGTGAGAAGTAGATACCAACCAACTAGTAATTTCATATTTGACATTTACTATACATAAGCACTTCACGTAAAATTTATATTTAGTGTTAGGAAACTTCTATCTTTCTTTTTTCATCCTTTGTCGTCTCTCAAACTAGCCTTTTGAGAAGGCATGTAAATGGCATATGAAATATGTAAACTGGATATGGATTCAGGTTCCAAACGTCAAAACAAAGAAAAAATATATATTGCATAATGAAATATAATTTCAGAAGTATAATTGTACAACTTTAAATTTCCGGTAAAATGTTGTATTTTAATGTGACATATTATAAAAGATATCCAAATCTGGAAAAATATAAACGCACAATATAAATGTATTATAAATGAAATTTCTAAAAATACAATCTTTTTGCAATATATATAGTTAACATTATAATATATATTATTTATAAATAACATTTATTTACACAAATTATGTCATTTCATAAATAAAATTTTATATTCAGATAGAACCTAATCCTATTAAATTTGAGTGTTATAACACTATATGTAACAAAACTTTGATTGGATTATAGATCAACTTTTTTTTATAAGATTCATATTTAGATAGTGTACTATCTAATGCTAATTTAACTCATATATAAGTCTACATTTGATACTCTCATCTATCATTTTATGTGACACAATCCCACTACATTTTCTATTAAGATCAATGTTCTCTCTCGATAAACCTTTTATGGAATTTTCTATTTCTAGTCTACATTATAGCTGTGATATATGATATATTTTGTAGGAAGGATCAATTGTAAGTACCTAGGATCTTATAGATAACAAAAAAATGAATACTATTTGTGTTTCTCATGTACTAGGAATGTGTAACTTGTAACATCTATCAAGATGTCTAGGCACCACCAGATGGATGAATATGGGTTATTCAAGTTTGTTGACGATGAGTCTCCCAGGCGATGTCACATATATCAACCTAAGGCATTGTAGATCTTAGTTTTATGATCCACTACAACAATGTCTGAAAGAAGAAGGTCTCTATTAGTACTAGCATGCTAGTGCTGGAAAATGGTTATACATCAAATCCCAAGCTTAATCCCTAACCCTAACCTTATTATACATTTTCCTTTTATAATTTCTTCAAATTCATCTATCCCTGACATACTTGTAGATGGATATCTGGAATCCACACATTCAATCTGAGTTGAAGTCTAAAATATTAAAAAAACCTAACATTTGATGAATTTGAATTGGATTTTGTATATTGAATTTGATATCTGAAAATTTCAAAATAGATATATGATATTGGTGTATCCACTCTAAAAAAATCTCAACATGAAAACTGCATACATATATTATTAAATATATATATATATATATATATATTTATTTATTTATTTAATTTAAAAACTGAAAATATGGGTATTTTACCTTAAATATTTAATGTAATATCAATATTTTCTATATATTAAATATTTATTAACATTAAATGTATGATTTTAGGTTCAAATCAGATATATATATAAATTGAGATATTATCCGTTTAGACCGGATTCTGATGTTATATTGGATATCAATTGGATATCAGATAACATATCACATGTATATCAGATATAGTAGTATCCCCTCCATATTCGATCCTTTTATAGGTCTAATAATTTGCTAGAGTACACTAGGTATTATGGGCCTACTATCTAAGTAAAATGTTCAATCTTTGGTGTTGGTGTAATTGGTTCACTAAAACTTTTAATAAGGGTTAGAATACAATTTTACAACTTTATAAGTTTTTTAATTAAATAAGGACTCTAGAACCTTCGTAGATTTAGATGAGTAGAAAGTGAATGTGTAACATGACTCTTAATCCATAAAGAAAGACTAGTTACATTAATTACATACTTGGGGCACAAGTTGGGAAATATTTGGTTTGGTTTCATAACTAGTGGAAACTAGTGAGAGAATTTGAATTCCACCTTATTAGTTGTTTATTGAGGATACAATTCATATTACGGGAACAATGAACACAAATTGGGAAACTAGGTTGTTATAATCTAGAGGAATTAGAAATATATAGACTTATGTATATCTAGTGTGAGATTGAGGAAGTTAAGGAAAGATAAGATATGAAATGCCTCCCGCCTATGCATGTAATTTCTAATGGATTGTTAATACCCAATATAGTAACTCGAAATACATAACAATGACTTTAATTTAAAAAATATCCGATCATTCTTATATATTAAATAATCCAGTGTACAATATCAAAATCAGAAAAAAAATATTAAATTTGGATTCCTCATGTAATGATTAGTCTACTTGTCAAGTTTCACGCTAACAACATAATTTTAGATTCCTTAATTTATATAGTAAATACAATACAAGATTTACTCTAAAATATCAAATAATATAATGGATGACTTCAAAGTCAGCACTGATGTAAAATTTGGAATTTACATAGCTTCATTAGCATGGGTGTCAAATTTCACTTTATTTGAATTTTTTTTTAACCCTAAAAAATTAGGAAAGGAAAGGAGTTAAAAATACATTAATAAGAGTTGTATATGATTAATTGAATTTGATTTTGTATGGTTCACTATTTATTTAGTTGTCATGCTGGGTTTTTGAGTTGCCCAAACTTGGACCCATTCTGGGCAGTCAGATTTCAATCGTACGATAATGCCATCTTCTTCTTTCTTAGATTCCTTTCCTCTTATGGTGCCACAATACCTAATTTCTTCTCTTGTCTCTCTCTCCATCGTCTCTTCATATCAAATTGAGATTATTTTTCCTACCCTTCCCTCTTTCTTTTCTATTCCAATTGATCCCCACTTTCTTAAGGTTTCATTTTCTCTAATGCTCTAACCACCCCTGACTCTCTTTCATCCTCTATTTTGATCCCCATATTCTTCCCTCTTTGTTTTAAGTCTTCATACCTATATAATCCTCTCTTAAAAAACATTCACAAGCCCTGAACAACTAAACAAAACCACCAGGGTCCCTTGTGTTGATTCGTCACTCAAGATCCAAATTATTATTTTGTCAATGTGCAACTTGAAGTTCCTGGTGGCCCTTTCACTATTCATTGAGACACAATGGATCACCAAACCTTTCCGTCCACTTCCAATAACTTACTAATACAAAATTTTCTATGAAGCAAGGTATTGTGCAAAGACGTCTTTTCCTAACCTTACCTTCCTGAGATCAAATAAGGAGTTATGAGATATTTAGCATCACTTTCTCCTAAGCGTGCTTTTTTGCAAGGTTTGAATCTAGTTTTTAGAGTTATGGCATTCTCCCAAGTGGTTCTATATTTCATACATTGAGGGAGGAACTCATGCGATCTCAAGTCACCAACTAGATCAAGCTGAGATTTGTTGGGACTGCTAACACTCTAGAGACATCACTAATTTGTTCATTTTTTATATCACTAAGGTCTCCGACATGGTTTAATTAGTCTTTTGGGGATTTTAGTAAGATGGGCATCTTCTGGCTATGGATGGCTACTTGATTCTTGTTTGAGAACCTAACAAATTTTGTTATGGTTTTACTCCTCTCACTCACTTTTGGGTTGGTCTAGGCAGGGGGTATCTTTGTACTTTTTGTCAACTCTTGTTTGACGTAGCCTTATTTTACTTTGGGAGGACCCAGGCCGCATGACAAGTCACACCTCTCTAAGAGGACAATGTGTTATATAGTTGGACTTTTGAGACTTCTGACTGCTAGATTTTGTAGAATTCACAATAAATCAATTGTGAGTCATACATATAAGTAAAAATATATTTAACTCATGGCATTTTTCTATATGTTATGGTATAGTTTTCATCATCTAATTTCAATAAATAAATATGTTTTTTTGAAGTTTTTTCTTATTGGTCGAGATTTATAAAATTCATATCTAATAATCTACAAGTTTAAAAATAAAATAAAATTATGATAGTTCTAAGAAAAATAAACTATAATATGGTGTGATTTTGATAATCTAATTCATGATTTATAAAAAAGCTAATTTTAGGGTTCATGGAGTTAATTTTAATTTAATGCTAATTTCATATATAGAATATAGTTGACTTGAAACCCTAGAGTGGATCTAGGATTTAACTTGGATCTTGTTAAATTTTATATGAGGCACGTTGCATCCCTGCTTGATTATATTGAGCAGTGATACATGTTTTCTCCCTCTTGGTCTTTATATATATATATATATATATATATATATATATATATATATATATATATATATATATATATATATATATATATATATATATATACCATACACAACTGGTCTCTCTTCTGACATATTGACTCCTATGAGTGCTTATATTGTAAAATTAAGATTTTGGTCATCATGAACTACTATATATGAATGTTGGACTCTAAAGTTATATATTGTTCATCCTATTTCAAATTGTACCTTTATTGTACACTTGGAACAAGATTGACTCTATTTGTGAAATGAAATCTTATTTTCCAAGTTATGGCCTCTTATAGTCTAATGATGTGTCTTAAGTGCGTAGATGGGTCGATATCTTTTATTGGTCCTTTGACCCCACTTGGTAAAGTTTGGATGGTCCTTTTATCACTTATATGAGTTTAACTTAACTTACTTCTTGCATCTACATTTGTGCATGGCTTAGACTAATTTTTATTTATCATACATGAGTACAACCATACATAGGGGCTCACTTTTTCCACATAGAGTGTGCTTTTCCACCCAATACATAGACACACACTAAGCTCGCATAGTCTGCCCAGGGTACACTTTCACACTCACTTTTCAACTGAGATTGTATGGTGTCCCAACCCTGCTTTAAATAATCATGATCTAATGTTATTTACATGCACTGTTTATATTTGTGATGTTCTTGATAATATTTATTAAGTTATTATCTCTCCAAAGGAAACACCATTTTATAGTATTTATTCTTTTGATCATCCACTTGGATGTTTCATTAACTTTCTGTTGATATGGGAAGTCTTGTATTGTATATTGATGTCCATTTTTATTAGTATTTCTCAATCCCTATGTTTATGCACATACTCACATTTCTATGATGACAATATCCACTTTGTCTTCTTTTATGGGGTATGATTCCAATTTCTTAGGTGAAGTAAATGGAGGACTTGACACGATGACCTAGATTTGTCTTAGTGGGGCTGAATTTTAGGAGATAGACCTAAATTTGCATGAACATGCATCTCCTTATTGAAGAAGTTGTTTCCTTTATGTAAACACCATGTAGGATATTATTATGTAATCTTATAATTTGAAAATAGTTGTGGTATTTCTTACGCTACAATTTCTTGGATTCCATTCATTTGAGAAATAAAAATTACCCCCATTCCAGCATACTTATTAGTGTGTTTGGATTAGATGAGTTTATTCCTCAATTTAGTGAGGAGTGGATCCTCTCTCAGGTCCCACTCCTTACAAGATGAAATCAAAGCTAAGGATGTCAGATTGCAACCATTTCAATTTTATTTCCCTTAGGTTTCCTATTGTTTCACTTAAGTACCTTAGATGGTCCTTATCTTATGTGAAATTCCTAGATGAGAAGCTTACCCTTAGATATATACCACCATTTTCATGAGAAGATGACAGAAGGATGTATATTTTTATGAATTTCCCATAATAATTTTGATAGGTAAACCCTAATGTGATGGGACTCATAAGCTCATACCAAAATATATAGCTTAGTTGTGATATTTTTTTGGATATTATACGATTTAACTTTAGAATGGAGATGGGAAGGTGAATGAGAAAGTAGTATGATTCAAATATGTTATTATGGAATACTTCATGATTTGGTTCTTGCAAATTGATTTTTGGATCCATATTTTTTCTTATGTTGAATAGTGTTCATCACCAAAAATTATTCCATTATACTACTATATATTCAAAGAAAATTTCATGGATTTCATCAATACTTTCTTGAAACAAGTCACAATGAAGAAACATATAAATTTTGGTAGAGAGACCCTAGAACAAATTAGAATAGAACTAAAGCCCTATTTTGGAGGATGGAGTGATGATTAGGAGGATATGGCTTGTACTAAAGGATTAGAGTACCTACCCTCTTTTACTCCATTAAGTTGTGGAGAGTTGTACGTGGTGACTTATTGGATGCTTATGTGAACCTTAGGGTTGTTTCATTAGAACCACAAGGACATAAAACTCAACCATATGTGGACAAGATCATCTAGATGTAGTCTCAACCTATTTATATCTTAACCACACCCCTATGTTTGACCTATAATCCTAAATATATTTGACCTATATAGCTTGAATTAGTAGAGTGAAACTTTCTAGGAGGTGGAGTCTTGTGACCTATAGAATCTACACATTAATTCAACTTTAAGGTTGTTTGAGGATAATAGTAATTACATTAGACAACTCTTTTGAGTAACTTCCCCAATTAATGTCAATTAAGTAAACTATGGTCAAACTAATACATATGAATACACTCTGAAAAGTTGACCCCATGAATACCAACTGAGTAGTCAAAGTTTGCATATTAATTTTCAGGTATCAAAATTGGTGATTATAAACAACATAAGAAAGTAATATGGGTTGAAAAGTGTAAAAGGATTCAAGTTGTTATACAATTAATGTTGTGAAAAAAATCTAAAAACTAGGTTAAGCACTTTAAGAATGTTAAATTTGATGTACATGTAAACTTCCCCACACAACCATAATAAATTGAAGTGCATTGAAATTAAATATACATTAATCTTAATATGTGTGACTAATCTATGTACTAGAATTTTGGATTAATTTAGTAAGTTACATTAAATGCACTATAATGCTCAAATATGCACAATAAGACATTCTTGACACATGAACCCTAAATCTTGCACCTTGACATTAATATTATTAGTAAAATTTATGCATAAACTCAACCTAAGAATTATCATTTGTAAAAAAGTAAAATAAGATATTATTTATGATACATTGTTGATGTACCCAAACACTTAATCTTTAAATAGGAAAATGATATGAAAAGACAATGATGATGAAATTACCGTGATGAAGTATAACCCTAATAGGTAAAATGACAATGTGAGAACCTAGGATTTGGTGTAAGTATTTTCATTTTACTTCTAGTGAAAAAAAACTAATGGAGAAAATATGCTCAGATTGTCATAGTTACATCTTGGTCAATGGATGATTCTTTGCACTAGGTTTTGGGTGCTTGGATTTTGGGGGCAAAATCCTCTTTAATGGGGTGGAGTGTTGTAACATACCAAAACCTAAGCTTAGTCCCTAATCCTAACCTTGTTATAGCTTTTTCTTTTAGAATTGGTTCTAATCCCTCTATACCTAACTTAGAGTATGATCGATGCATATGGACCTAGTTTTTAAATAAAATATTTAATATTGGGTGGCCTTGGTGTAATTGGTTCATTAACGATTTTAGTAAGGGGTTAGAATGCAAATTAACAATTTAATATGTTTTAGTATTGAACAAGGACTCTAAAACTGTTTGGATTTAGATGAGTAGAAAAGTTAATGCAAAATATGACTCTTAACCTTTAAATAAAGACTAGTTATTTTAATTATATATTGGGGACCAATTTGTCTATATATAGTAAGAAATCATAACAAGTGCAAAGTAGTTAGAGTGTTCAAATTCCTGGCTTAGTTGTTTGATGGTATTCATATTATAAGAAACATAATTTGGGAAGCTAGGGTGTCGTAATCTTGAGGAAATTAGAGGTAAATAAACTTAGGGATGATTGGCGTGAGATTAAAGAATTCAAGGAAAGAAAAGATATGAAATACCTCCCTCCTATGTTGATAATATATATGGGATTGTGACTACCCAATTTAGTTAATAAAAATACATTATAATGACTTTAATTAAATATCCAAACACTCGTATATATTTAACAATTCATCAAAAAATATCAAATCAAGAAAGAAACACAAATTCATTCCTCAAGTAACGATTAGTCTAGTTGTCAAGTTTCACACTAAAAGCATAAGTTTAGATTCTTTAATTTATATTCATGTAATGATTAGTAAAGACAATATAATATTTACTCTAATATATTATACAATATATTGAATGACTTCAAAACTAGAAACTAATGTAAAATTCAAAATCATACAAGGCTTAATTATCCTGAATGTCAAATTTCACTTTATTTCATCTTTGTTTTGACCATGAACCAGGAAAGAAAATGAATTAAAAATACAATATTAAGATTATATGATTACATGAATTCATTTCATATGGTTCACGATTTATTTAACTATCATGTTGGTTTTCTGACTTTTTAAAACTCAGACCCATTCTAGTCTGTCAAATTTGAATTTTGTGGTAGTGTCTTCTTCTTATTCCTCTGATTCCTTTCCTCTTCTATTGTCACAATACCCAATTTCTTCTTCTATCGCTCTCTCCATCATCTATTCATCTCAATTTGAGATTCTTTCTCCTACACTTTCCTCTTGCCTTTCTATACAGGTTGATCCTCACTTTCCCAGGGTTCCACTATCTCAAATGCTCTGACCACCCCTGACTCTCTTGACTCCTCCATTTCCATCCCCATAAGCTTCCCTCATATCTCTAGGTCTTCATACCTATATAATCCTCTTTGAAAAACCACAAACAAGCCCTGAACAACTCAGCAAAAGCACTAGGGTCCCCTATGTTGATTTGCCACCCAAGATCTAAATTGTTATTTTGTTGTTGTGTAATGTGAAGTCCCTAGTGGCCCTTTGACCGTTCATTGACACCAAAGGGATCACCAAACCTTTCCATACACTTCTAAGAATCTTTCCTAGCCCATTATTTCCTATAAAAGAATGGTATTGTTCAAAATTTCTTTTTTCTACCCTTACCTACTCGAGATCGAATTCAGAGTTATGGGGTTCTATTTCTCATGATTTGTAAGAATGTATCTTAACTTCCTCCTAAACGTGCTTTTCCATAAGGTTTGGTTCTTATTTTTTGGAGTTTTGACATGCTCCCAAGGTGTTTCTTTGTTTTGTCCATGGCTGGAGGTAGTCCTATGAGCTCAGATCACTAGTTGGACCGAGTTGAGGCTTTCTCAGACCTCATACACTCCATGGAAATCACTAAGGTGTTTGTTTTTGTTGTCATATAGGTCTCTATTTAGTAAATTTTATAAATCCTCTAATTATCACATATGTACTCTATTAGAAATTTGCTGATGAAAAATATACAATCATGTAGATAAAAGTTCCACGATTTAAAAGCATATGTTTACTTATTTTTACGACACATACTTGATTTATTAAGAATTTTAGAAAATCATCCAATCATGAGTCATAGATGATCCACCTATATCACAACTTATCCTCTTATAGAGGTGGGCCCATTGGCCTTATAGATTTTGTAAAATTCACAATAAATCAATTGTGAGGCATACATGTAAGTAAAAATGTATTTAATTCATACGGTTTTCCTATATGTGATGGTACTCTTTTCATCATCAAGTTTCAATTAATAAATATGTGATTTTTTGAAGTATTTTCTTATTGGTCAAAATTTATAAAATTCATATGTAATAATCTACAATTTTAAAAAATAATTTAAAATATGATATGGGCTAAAAAAACTATAATATGGTGTGATTTTGATAATCTAATTCATTATTTTAAAAAAGTTGATTTTAAGGTTCATGGGGATAATGTTAATTTAATGCTAATTTCATATATGTTCTTAGTAGTTGACTTGGAACCCTGATGTGGATCTAGGATTTAGCTTGGATGTTATTAAATTATATATGAGGTACATTGCATCCCTACTTGATTATATTGAGCAATGATATATGTTTTCTCCCTCTTGGTCTTTAGAGACATATACCTTACACAACTTCTCTCTCTTCTGACATATTGACTCTTGTGAGTGCTTATATTCTAAAATTGATCTTTTAGTCTTCATGAACTACTAGATATCAACTACACTTCACATCCTACGGGACTGCCGATTCGCAACTGAAGTCTGGGAAAATACTCTCGATCGAAGGACATGGAGTTGTTTCTTCACTGAACCAGATCTATGGAATTGGCTAGCTAAGAACATGTCAGCAGAAACTCCCCATAACATCCTATTTATGATAGGCCGCTGGGAATTATGGAAGGCAAGGAATCACAAGGTCTTCGAAAATACTGACCACCCAAGCCGGTACATATCTTTTATCATACGCAAGGAGACAACCTACGCCATGAGGGTGTGGGAAAGAGATTGTGAAGGCGAAGAACATGATTCAACCATCCCCACAACTTGGAGAAACCCACTAGATAGAAATATGAAAATCAATATTGACGCCACCTATAATGCAAGCACGAATCAATCATCTATAGCAGTGGTCTGTCACGATAAGGAGGGTCACTGGCGAGGTGGCTGGGGAAACAAGGTCCACACAGAAAGTGTGCTTGAAGCTGAAATCCAAGCCATTAAGTTGGCAGTGGAAGTGGGACAAAATTTGGATTGTGATGGGCTGTACTTTGAAACAGATTCAAAAAGGGCGTGCGAGGCTATCCAGGGTGAGTTTTCCGACAATCCAAAGCTTGCTAGATGGCTGGTGGAAATGAAGAGGAAGTGGAAAACAAAGTGGCAGTGCTCGAGTATCAAAAGAGAGGGGAACGAAGCAGCTGACCGACTAGCTAAGCATCACCAAAAAAACCACAGTGGATTCTATCACTATAGAAGTCCACCTATTGATCTGGTTGAAATCCTCAACTGGGAATCTGGCAATGACGATAGCAATAACACCGTGAATGTGTATGATGTGTATAATGTAACTGCACTTGATATGGCTTGCAGGAGAGGGGCAGGATGAATAAATAGCCCTATGAATTTTTGAAAAAAAAAAGATATGCACTTTGGACTCTAAAGTTATATATTGTTCATCCTATTTCAAGTTGTACCCTTATTGTAGATTTGGAACAAGATTGACTCTATTTGTGAAATGAAATCTTATTTTCCAAGTGATGGCCTCTTATGGTCTAATGATGTGCCTTACATATGCAAATGGGTCAATATCTTTTATGGGTCCTCTGACTCCACTTGGTAAATTTGAATGGTCTTTTCATCCCTTATTTGAGTTGGCCTTAACTTACTTCTTTCCTCTACATTTGTGCATGGCTTACTCTAATTTTAATTTAGCATACATGAGTACAACCATACATAGAGGCTCACTTTTTCGACCAAGAGTGTGTTTTTCCACCCAACACACACACACACACACACACACACACACATATATATATATATATATATATATATATATATATATATATATATATATATATATATATATATATATATATATATATATATATATATATAATAGAATGTCTTTAATACCTATGCGGGTAGCTACCCACCCCCCATTTTGATTTTTTTTTCAAGTTGGTTACTTTTGACATGTAGAGGGTTACTTTACCTTACAAACTATTGAGTTTCATACATAGATAGTTACGTTTATAACATCAAATTTCAAAACACGGTTACATATATATATCTGATGTGTATTTTGTATGGGATTACCTTTTTAGTCGTATAGTTACTTTTTTATCAACATAGTTACTTTTTTTGATAGCATAATTACTTTTCTGGTCAGAACAATTACTTTTTTTGGCTGTCAGGTAGTGAAATCCAGGTTACCAACACAGGTATTAAAGAAACGACCTATATATACATATATATATACATATATATATATATATGTATATATATATAAATATATATATATATATATATATAAATATATATATATAGGGCCCATCTTTATTTCCTGCGCGGGTAGCTACCCGCCCACCCTTCCGACCACCTTTTTTCAAAAAAAATAGCAATTACAGAGGACCATTTTGTCAAGCTCCCCAAAAAATTTCATCCAAAAATAATATCATTTGCCCCACCAAAATAAAAAAACTCATCCTTATATATATCTGTTGTATATTTTGTACAGAGTTACTCTTTTATTCGTGTAGTTACTTTATTATCACCATAGTTACTTTTTTGACAGCGGAGTTACTTTTTTGACCAGGAGAGTTACTTTTTTGGCTGTCGGGTAGCGAAAATCCAGGCTACCCACACGGGCAATGAATGAATGCCCACACACACACACACACACACACATATATATATATATATATATATATATATATATATATATATATTTATATATATATATGTATGGCTAAAAGAATTGTGTACCCGAGTACATGTAGCTTACATGTACCCACCTTCAGTTATGGTGATTGTAAAATTCAACTAAATAATCCAACTTCATGGATGTAATGTATACCCCTCAGATAAGATGTGTACAAAAAATCACCACAATCTGACATTCATAAATCATTTAACAAAAGAAAATGTGTATTTTCTAATCAACGGTAAGTTGCAAAAATTGTAGAAACCATTGAATGTTGTATTGTTATATCTCATGATATATATGAGATATGGTTATGATTTTTTAAACACATGTCATCTATATAGTGTTGAATCAATCCATATGGTTGGATTTTATAAACATACTCCATGTGTGCTATTTTAAAGGCCGATACACGTAAGTTACATGTACCGGCAGGTACACACTTCCTAACCTCTCTCTCTCTATATATATATATATGTATATATATATATGGCATTCATTGAATACCCACACGGGTAGCCTGGATTTTTGCTACCCGTTAGTCCCGAATGTAACCATATGGAAAACAAAGTAACTGGAAGGACCAAAAAGTAACTATGTTGATAACAAAGTAAGTATATGACTAAAAAAGTTAATCCGGACAAAATACACAGAAATATATATGTAATTGTATTTGGAAATATGTTATTGTAGTTGGAACTATCTATGCATGAAAAGTAACAGTTTGTAAGGTAAAGTAACCATGTACATGTTGAAAGTAAGAAACTTGAAAAAAAGTAACCAAAATAGGGGGCGAGTATCTACCCACACGGGTATTAAAGATGAGCCATATATATATATATATATATATATATATATATATATATATATATATATATATATATATATATATATATATATATTGAGCATGCTTAGTCTGCCTAGGGTACACTTTTCCACACTTTTTAGTTGAGAGTGTATGGTGTCCCAACCCTACTTTAAATAATCATGGTCTAATGTTATTTACATGCATTATTTATATTTGTGATGTTGTTGATGAAATTTAATATGTTATTATCTTTCCAAAGGAAACACATATTTATATTATTTATTCTTTTGAACATCCACTTGGATGTTTCAATATCTTTCTCTTGATATGGGAAGTCTTGATAAGTATATTGATGTCCATTTTTCTTAATATTTATCAATCCCTATGTTTATGCTCATACTCACATTTCTATGCTGGAAATATCCACTTTGTCTTCTTTTATGGGGTATGATTCCAATTCCTTTGGTGAAGGAAATGGAGGGCTTGACATAATGACCTAGACTTCTATTAGTGGGGCTGACTTTTAGGAGATGGACTTGAATTAGCTTGAACATCCCTCTCTATTTTCAAGAAGTTGTTTCCTTTATGTAAACAACAAGTAGGAGATTATTATGTAATCTTATAATTTGAAAATAGTCATGGTATTTTTTTACACTATAATTTCTTGTATACCTTTCATTTGAGAAAAAAGTACTCCCATTACAACATACTTGTTAGTGTGTTTGGATTAGATGAGTTTATTCCTCAATTTAGTGAGGAGTGGACCCTCTCTTAGGTCCAACTCCTTACAATATGGAATCAGAGCTAAGGCAGTCAGATTCTAACTATTTCAATTTTATCGCCCTTAGGTTTCCTATCGCTTCACTTAAGTACTCTTAGATGGTCCTTATCTTATGTGAAATTCCTAGATGAGAAGTTTGACCTTAGATATATACCATCCTATTCATGAGACGATGAAAGAAGGATGTAGAGTTTTATGAAGTTCCCATAAGAATCTTGATAGGTAAACCCTAATGTCATGGGACTCATAAGCACATACTCAAATATGTAGGTTAGTTGTGATATATTTTTTTTGATGTTATACGATTTGACTTTAGGATGGAGATAGGTAGGTGAATGAGAAATTAGTATGATTCAAAATGTTATTATGGAATAATTCATGACTTGGTTCTTGCAAATTGATTTTTGAATCAACATTTTTTCTTATGTAGAATAGTGTTCATCGCAAAAAATCATTCCATTATTCTACTATATATTCAAAGAAAATTTTATGGATTTCATGAATATTTTCTTGAAACAAGCCACAATGAAGAAACATTTGAAGTTTGGTAGAGAGACCCTAAAACCAGTTAGAATAGAACTCTAAAACCCTATTTTAGAGTATGGAGTGATGATTAGGAGAATATGACTTGTACTAAAGGTTTAGAGTACCTACCCTCTTTTACTCCATTAAGTTATGGAGAGTTTTACATGATGAATTATTGGATGCTTATGTAAACCTTAGGATTGTTTCATTAGAACCACAAGGATGTAAAACTCAACTCTATGTGGACAAGATCATCTACATGTAGGCTCAACCTATTTATATCTTAAACACACTCCTATGTTTGACCTATAATCCTAAATATTTTTTGACCTATATAGCCTGACTTAGTAGAGTGAAAGTTTCTAGGAGGTGGAGTCTTATGACCTATAGAATCTACTAATTGATTCAACTTTTAAGGTAGTTAGATCATAATAGTAAATACTTTAAATAACTCTTTTGAGTAACTTCCCCAATTAAGGTCAATTGGGTGTAACTACTACCAAACTAATATAGACGAATGCACTCTGCTAAGTTGACCCCATGACTACCAACTAAGTAGTCAAAGTTTGCATATTGATTTTCACTTATCTTAATTGGTGACCATAAATAATGTAAGAAAGTAATATGGGTTGAAAATTATAAAAGGATTCAAGTTTCTATGCAATTAATGTTGTGAAAAAAATCTAGAAACTAGGTTAAACACTTTACAAAAGTTAAATTTGATGTACATGTAAACTTCCCCACACAACCATAATAAACTAAAGTGTGTTGAAATTAAATATACATTAATCTTAATATGTGTGACTAACCTATGCACTAGAATTTTGGATTAATTTAATAAGTTACATAAAATACACTATAATGCTCAAATGTGCACAATAAGACATGCTTAACACACATGAAACCTAAATCTTGCACCTTAACATTAATATTCTTGGTAACATATATTCATAAACTCAACCTAATAAGAATCCTTGGTAAAAAATTAAAAGAAGATATAATTCATGATATATTGTTGATGTACCCAAACACTTAATCTTTAAATAGGAAAACAATTTGAAAAGACAATGATGATGAAACTTCCATCACGAATTACATAACCCTAATAGGTGAAATAAAGATAATAGAACCCTAGGATTTGGTGCAAATCATTTAATTTTACTTCTAGTGAAAAAAAACTAGTGGAGAAAAGATGATGAGATTGTCATAGTTACATCTTGGTCAATGGCTGACTCTTTACACTAGGTTTTGGGTGCTTGGATTTTGGGGGGAAAATCATCTTTAATGGGGTGGAGTGTTCTAACATATCAAAACCTAAGATTAATCCCTAGTCCTTACCTTGTTATAGCTTTTTCTTTTAGAATTGGTCATAATCCCTCTATCCCTGATTTATAATATGATCAATGCATATGGGCCTAGTGTTTGAATAAAATACTTAATATTGGATGGACTTGGTGTAATTGGTTCACTAAAGCTTTTACTAAGTGGTTAAAATGCTAATTCACAATTTAATATGTTTTAGTATCAAATAAGGAATCAAAAACTTTTTGGATTTATATGAGTAGAAAAGTGAATGCAAAAAATATGACTCTTAACCTTTAAATAAAGACTAGTTATATTAATTATGTATTGTGGAATAAGTTGTGTATATATAGTTAGGAGTCATAACAAGTGAAAAGTAATTAGAGTGATTGATTTCCTATCTTAATTGTCTTTTTTGATGGTATACATATTATTATAAACATAAATTGGGAAACTAGGGTGTTATATTCTTGAGGAAATTATAGATAAATAAACTTTAGGATGATTAGTGTGAGATTGAAGAAGTCAATGAAAAAATATATACAAAATACCTGACTCCTATGTTGATACTCTCTATAGGATTGTGACTACCCAATTTAGTAACTGGAAATACATTATAATGACTTTTAATTAAACATCCAAACACTCTTACATATTTAATAATTCATCAAACAATATCAAAACAAGAAAGAAATGTTGGTATGTATGCCCTGAGAGCCAATCATGGGATGATTGGTGGGATACATTAAGATTGATTTGATAAACATTAAAGGCAAGCTTCCAATTCTTTCTGGTTCAGTCATATGAGATAGTGATAGACCAGATTGAATGTCTAGAGAATGATTGTACTCAATGACGTATGCTTTCAGGTTAAGGACCTGAACGATGAGATCATACGGATGCTAAGAGTTTTTATATTCTTGTTATGTCCCTAGTCGGATGTCATTGTGGAAGGTAGATAGACAACAATGACATACAAGACTAGATTGTGGTGTTGGTTGATGACAGAATCTCATTAGTCATGATATAGAGATATAAAACCAAACACATAGGTACTTGTTAGAGAACAAGTGTACCGGACAGACCCACCGTGAGTTTGACACATGGAACCATGAGATGGTAGTCACAGTCAGTACTCACAGTGATGGTGGTGAGTGTGATTCTTTGACCTAAAATCACTACACTCAACACATGTCATTGGGCACACTTTGACATCATCAAACACAGTCCTGAAACATGGGTTGTTATAAAGGTGATGATTGGGTGGCTTTGACACATGGGGCTTTTGAGGGGTGAGTGATAGATATGGGATTTTTCCCTCCTGAGGGAGTTTGATATCCAAGGCCACTTGATGAGTAGGATTTAGATAGGCGTGCACACGCATGTGTGAATCAGTATGTGATATTGATGTCATACATATCTCCTTCAATCTGCTCTGAGATCAAGAAAGTGAATGAACGTTGACAGGGTGACTGTTCCATGCCTTGAGTTCATTCGGGATATCAGTGATAAAGGAATTATACATTCACTGTAACACCATTCACGGATTGTAGGATGAAAGTTGTTCTCCAACTTTCTACTTTCACTTGGGCAGCAATGATGTGTGACTAGGCACTGCTCTTTGCTCGTGAAGCCATAAGTGTTATGGACTTTCACTGCCAACGTGAAATGGACATGCAGGGTCAAACACATAGGATTTAACCTGGAAGAGGAGTTTTGTCCACAAGCAACGTTTAGATTGATTACTAAAGGAGTTTAGTAGTTCAATTAAACACTCAATTGATTGATAGCTCAATATCATACTGTTCAAGGTGTTGGACATGTTGATTGGAGTATCAGATTGATTGAAATCGTAACTGACTGATTTTGCCCAACCTGTGCTCCCAAGTGATCGGCTCAAGTGTTGAACCAGTCGGCTGGAGTGTCCAACCGATCGGCTCATGACCAGGTTGAAATGACCAGTTCAAGGGTTGAACTGATCGGCTCAACTGGTACAACCGACCTGTTGGGGTCATGTCGGCAAGAATTTTCCTTTGGTTTCAAATTGCCCAATTCGATTGGGAATAATATTGGTATTCGATACCAATTGGGAAAGAAACAAGGAAAGTCTTTTTGAGATGGATTAGGACCATGAACCAATTGATTTAGGGCACCAACCGATCGGTTGTAGTGCCCCAAATGGTCGGCTCAGGTCCAACTAATCGGCTTAATGGCCGAACCGATCGGTTCAGCTGTGAACTGATCATTTCAGGTTGCGAACCGGTTACTTTTTGTGGAAAATCTCGAACCCTTCTACTCCTGCGTTTAGTCCCGTATTGCCCGGGATTGAGAACCCTGTCCCATGATCCTCCTATATATATAGGGGTAGTGGGGGCTTCTCAGACAACAACTCAGTGCAACCAGTTGCTCTGCAAAGTTGTCATTCTCTCTGGTTTTGGTAACCGAGAGAGAGCCCGAGCAAGTGCTTCCCGCAAAGGGAGGTGCAGTAAGGGAAGGACAACTGCAGTTGCAACTGGCAGCAGGAGAGTGTGTTGGTGACTAGTACGTCAACAGGAGGGTGCGACTCCTTCCAATTCCTTGTGGGACAAGGAGAGTGGAGTTCCAGGTGGTCCGTGTGGACTACTACAGAGGCGGGAGGACACTACCGCTCAAGAGGACAAATGTCATCCGACAGTCCGGTAGGAGGAGGAGTCGTTAGTCCCGGTGCGACCAGGAGCTGCACAGACGCCGTCCAAGACCAGAGTTGAAGACCGCACATTGCACGAGGTATTGTCACCGAGCAAGCCTCGGGACAAGGTATGATTCCACAAACCATCCTTTCCTATTATATAGACGTTGACACGTTTCCTCGGTTTGGGTTTGGGGAGAAAATTTTTGTTTCCGCTGTCTTCTCTGCCTCCCCTAGAACAATAGTGGTATCAGAGCAAGGTTAACTGCTCTATATTTTGGGAATATCGATATGATTGATTTTGGTTTGTCGCCTTTATTTATTGCATACGATCTGAATAATATCGGCTTTATGCATGTCCAATCCTAAATCCACAAATCCCAAATTACATATATGATATGTATTATTAATGCACTCGATACGCGTCTCTCTTAAATGAGTTGTGGTGGATGTATAGCATGATTATGGCCTATAAACCCCTATCTGTGTGTGGTTGTTTGTGGTTGCTTGCATCTCGGTCTGCGCACTGATCTTCCCTCTCTTATTCCTAATGTAACTCGAAATAATTCGAGATTCTTTCCTACCTTTTCTCCCCCCGAATGTAACTCGGGGTTTCTTCTTTTAAGCAATGTAATAATAGGATAGATTTTATTTCCTGTTATGTCGAAGACCGGCGGACATCAAGACAACAACTGAAACGATCGGTTCAAGGCGTGAACCGATCGGTTGACGTTCCAGACGGTCGGTTCAAGGAGTGAACCGATCAGTTGATGACCGATCGAGGAGCGATATGACCGGGTGGCGGACATGACGAGATGCACGGTGTCTAGGTGAACCGATCGGTTGGAGGAGCCAACTGATCGGCTGGTGGCACCTAGACGACTGGCTGGAGAGTACAGATCATTCATGTGATGAGTTGATCAACTCGGATGGCAAGGCACAAATGTTTATCTTGTAAAGGTTGCATGTGATGTTGACCTAGATGACCGTGATTCCTATTGGCTTGAGGAATCACATTAGGATGGCCATAATCATCGCTTCTTATCGTTTGTGCATGTTTTCTGTGGGATATAGCATGTATATGATACGTACTATGTATTGTGGTGTGTGCATGTTTTCTGTGGGATATAGCATGTATATGATACATACTATTCATTGTGGTGATTGGATATGTATATGTATATAAAAACCAAATCCCTCATTAAAATATTAAGTTTTAGATGCCTTCCAAATGAGACACACGTGAAAAGCTTGATCGACCAAGTGTGGGCACGCCCTAGCGTGGTGCACCGTCTATCTCGTGGAAGCGTGAAGGATGAATGTGTGGGTCTGCCCTAGCAGGGTGCATTTTCATCGTGTTTGCTTTGGGTCGGACTTAACAAGGTGACCTAGATAGGATCTAGCGCCTTGAGGCATGGAGATGATCATTGCAAGGAGTTGTATATGACATCTTATCAAGAGTTGCATATGATGCAATTGGCAAAAGTTGCCTACCTGAGAGATCTAAGTTGTGGGCGATCAGACCTAGCTGACTCATGACTTAGAGGATTTCAGGATCTTGCCCACTAGAAGGTTGTACACTGCAATCTTCTGAATTGATGATGAGGGCTATCAATTTGAAGTAAAATAGTGGGAGCGATAATTAATTAAAGGCCTAATTATATCGTCAAACTTTCAAATCACTCAAATAAGTCAAAAATGAGTTTTTGGACTAAAATTGCATATTTTCCTTTTGTAGTTCAAATGGCAACAAACAACAACAACTTTTCTTTGCGATCGGTCCTTGACAAGGACAAACTAAATGGGACAAACTTCCACGACTGGTATCGGACATTGAGAATTGTTCTCACTCAAGAGCGTAAGCTCTATGTCCTAGATACTCCAATTCCAGAGGAACCCGCTCCTAATGCACCAAAGGCAGAAAGGGATGCTTACAAGAAGCATGTTGATGATGCCATTGATGCTAAGTGCTTGATGCTATGTTCAATGAACCATGAGTTGCAGAGACAACATGAGAACATGGGTGTCATAGAGATGATTCAGCATCTCAGGAACATGTATGAAGATCAGGCACGACAAGAGAGATACAATGTTTCTAGGGTGCTGTTCAAGTGCGTCATGACAGAAGGAGATCCAGTTGGTCCTCACACACTCAAGATGATTGGGTAATTGGAGAACCTGCAGAGACTGGGATTTCCACTGAGCCAAGAGTTGGCTACTGACGTGATACTGCAATCGTTGCCAGAATCATACAGTCAGTTTGTGATGAACTACAACATGAACAACTTTGATAGACCACTGTCAGAGTTGTTGGGCATGTTGAAGACAGCCGAGATACAGATGAAGTAGGAAAAGCCCAAGTCTGTGATGGTGATCACGGGCAAGAAAGGAAAGTCCAAGTGCAAGGGCAAGGGCAAAGCTAAGAAAGGTTCTGATGCTAGCCAGGAGCCCAAGATGACTTCAGCTCTCAAGGCCAAGGGAGGCGTGACCAAGAAAGGAAATTGCCACCACTGTCAAAAGCCAAGACATTGGAAAAGGAATTGTCCTCTCTATCTGGAAGAACAAAAGAAGAAGGAGGCGACTGAAGCCTCTACTTAATGGTGTCATGAAAGTAAACTTGTAACACTTTTTGAGGTATTTGATACCAAGATGTAAAGTGTAAAGCACTCATAATTGGGGCATGTGTTGCCACCATAGATAGAGTACTTTAGTTTATTTTCAGCCTACAAGGCATGTAATACAATTATGAACTGCTATTGCCAAAAGATAGAAACGCTTTATTTTGCAAATTGTATGACAATGATGGCAATTAATAAATTTGAGTTTTCAATCTTTTAAAGATATGATCTTTGTGGCAATGCCTTGTTCATCTTGTGGTATTTGATATGCATAAGATAAAATGATACCTAAAAGTTATTAGATAACTCAAACAATCAAATTAGCATCAATCATGAGAAATTCATTTCTAGTTTCCATGTGATGGATAAATCTAGACTCTTTTGGTTAGAGAACCAGTAAGAGACATGAATATCTTGGACATGATTAATCAATCTTCACTAATGGTAGTGGGAGAATGATTATCCTATTAGGTATGATACATGTGATATATTTACATACCTATTGGAATAAATGCTAATACTTCAAATGGTGTTTAGATAAATACCAATATGAATATCTTGAAGTGTTCAAGATCATCATAGATGAAGTGCAAATTTGGTAAAGTGTTAATTCTTGATGAGATCAATGAATGAAACACTTGAACCAAATGTTTGAGATCCTCAAGAGTGATTATGATAGTGTATCATAGTGAACTCATGATTAAGGCATGGTGATGTCTAAATCAAGAAGGAATCATACTCTAAGGAGTTAGAGAATGATTATCAAATAACTGAATTCTTCTTAATAAATGAATACCCCCACACTAATAAAAGAAATTAAGAATCACAAGGGTTGTGAGTTCTTATATCTTTAACAGATACACCTCAATTATCTATGTGATAAGTTGTTCGTGTGATGAGTCAACTATCTAGATGAATATGAGGAATCGAATTCTGAATTATGGTTTATGACCATTACATCCTAAATGACATCCATGTCAACCATAAGGTATGACCTTGATGGTAGCACTCATTGGATGAAATCCATAAGTGCAAATAAGTCTTAAGTGTTAAGACACATGGATAACATTTTGAGAAGGATGATTCTTGTTGATTGCAACATAATGACTAAGACATTTGGCATATGGATACTAAAACCGCATTCCTATGAGGAATAAAACAAGGATGTGTACGTGACACAACCTATAAGGTTTATGAATCCACTAATGCAAATGAAGTCTATAAGTTACAATGGACTAATCAATATGATTGATTGAGTATAAGCAACTCAGAATTGGATCTTTACTTTGATGATATAGTCAAAGGGTTTGACTGATATGTCAAAGATAAAGAAGGGATTTGTGATTTAGTGGGAGCGTATTCACATTTCACATATTGATGTGGAATGGAAATGTTCTAAAATGGAAATCCAAAAGTGGAAATTATCTTTAAGGAAGATAGAGATGTTTCCTATGTGATAGGAATAGAGATCTATAGAGATAGTTCTTGAAAAACCTCTTTACCTGAAAAGAGAGAGCATACATTGGCAATCTGTACTGAAGTGTTCAGTATGCACAGATTAAGTGGGACAAAACTTGTCCATGCTACATGGAGTTAGTATCCCAAGGCCAAGTGTCCAATTCTTATGAAGAATGGGAACACTAAGAATAGATATGGGTCTATCATGTATGTAATCATCCCATTGTCTTGCATGTATGGACATGGCAAGAACAAAATGCATTCATCATCTTGTATGTATGACATGACAATTTGATGTGCTCATCCTGTTAACTCGTATGTGGGACATGATGACTGGGTGTCTTTCTACTTCCAGTAAGGGTTACTGGTATACCATGAGAACTTGATAAGTACTCGTGAAGTACTAGTTCTATGGAGATAAGGAAGAGTTCGATGTAAAGAGTTACATTGATGTGAACTTCTAAAAGGACAGAAAATTAATCGCAAAATATACATAGGATGTATAAAAGTGAAAGTTTGTTGATAATTGGAAGTGTTCCAATAAAACCATTTAAAAGGAAATGCCGAGTATCTATGCGAACAACAGTGGATACTATATGGATCTGGAAGTTCATGAGATGAACTTATATTCCGCTCATTGATGACAAATCTGGAATCCTTGATCATGCAATGTGGCTAAAGGTTAGCAATGGAATACTAGATCGCATATTACGACAACTCCATCTCATACGTGTGACGTACAACAAAGAGATGAGAGACATGCAATTTATACTGACTTTGGCAAGGTGTTGCCATTACTCACTATATTAGAACTAGAGCATAGTAACATGTGTGACATGTTTGAAGGTCACTATGAATATGATTCAATGGTGATTGGCTCACAGTGCAAGTGGGACTCTGTTGGTATGTATGCCCTGAGAGCCAATCATGGGATGATTGGTGGGATACATTAAGATTGATTTGATAAACATTAAAGGCAAGCTTCCAATACTTTCTGGTTCAGTCATATGAGATAGTGATAGACCAGATTGAATGTGTAGAGAATGACAGTACTCAATGACATATGCTTTCAAGTTAAGGACCTGAACGATGAGATCATACGGATGCTAAGAGTTTGTACATTCTTGTTATGTCCCTAGTCGGATGTCATTGTGGAAGGTAGATAGACAGCAATGACACACAAGACTAGATTGTGGTGTTGGTTGATGACAGAATCTCATTAGTCATGATATAGAGATATCAAACCAAACACATAGGTACTTGTTAGAGAACAAGTGTACCGGACAGACCCACCGTGAGTTTGACACATTAAACCATGAGATGGTAGTCACATTCAGTACTCACAGTGATGGTGGTGAGTGTGATTCTTTGACCTGAAATCACTACACTCAACACATGTCGTTGGGTACACTTTGACATCATCAAACACAGTCCTGAAACATGGGTTGTTATAAAGGTGATGATTGGGTGGCTTTGACACATGAGGCTTTTGAGGGGTGAGTGATAGATATGGGATTTGTCCCTCCTGAGGGAGTTTGATATCCAAGGCCACTTGATGAGTAGGATTGAGATAGGCGTGCGCACGCATGTGTGAATCAGTATGTGATATTGATGTCATACATATCTCCTTCAATCTGCTCTGAGATCAAGAAAGTGAATGAACGTTGACATGATGACTGTTCCATGCCTTGAGTTCATTCGGGATATCAGTGACAAAGGAATTATACATTCACTATAACACCATTCACGGATTGTAGGATGAAAGTTGTTCTCCAACTTTCTACTTTCACTTGGGTAGCAATGATGTGTGACTAGGCACCGCTCTTTGCTCGTGAAGCCATAAGTGTTATGGACTTTCACTGCCAATGTGAAATGGACCTGCAGGGTCACACACATAGGATTTAACCTGGAAGAGGAGTTTTGTCCACAAGCAACGTTTAGATTGATTACTAAAGGAGTTTAGTAGTTCAATTAAACACTCAATTGATTGATAGCTCAATATCATACTGTTCAAGGTGTTGGACATGTTGATTGGAGTATCAGATTGATTGAAATCGCAACTGACTGATTTTGCCCAACCTGTGCTCCCAACCGATCGGCTCAAGTGTTGAACTGGTCGGCTGAGGTTGCTGAACCAGTCGGCTGGAGTGTCCAACCGATCGGCTCAAGGGTTGAACCGATTGGCTCAACTGGCGCAACCGACCTGTTGGGAAAGTCATGTCGGCAAGAATTTTCCTTTGGTTTCAAATTGCCCAATTCGATTGGGAATAATATTGGTATTTGATACCAATTAGGAAAGAAAT